>LPNX010794204.1:0-51674 GCA_001517045.1 Pseudotsuga menziesii | reverse complement strand
AAATTCATGAATGATATTTATATGAAAAAAATATGTTAGTTATGCATATAAATTAAATTCATTTTTGTTTAATTTTATTTACAAGTTCAATACAAATAAATGTTACAGGACAATAATTTTTGGGGAATTTACAATGAATCTTAGTCACATCATTGTAGAGTTATTTTATTAATTTTATTTATAGTCAATTTAAAAAAGTAACTCAACCATGGTTATTTATATTGTCCATAAAAAGTAGTGTAGGAGATGAGTTGTCATATATACCTACCCCATAAAACCCCTAACTCATAATATTTTAATATATCTTATATTTTTGTAGTACATCTCTTAGGAGGCCCATTTTTTACCTCAAATTCTCTCTAATGACAACGCACTACTGAGGATGAAGAGGATGACAATGAAGAGAAAGTTTCAAAGCAAAGAAAGATTGAAGCATCACCAGAAGAATGTGACCAGGTAGTAGAAGGGTTGAGCTTAGTAAAAGCCAAGGAAAAACAAGTGCAGGAATTTCTCAAGAAAGATGAGGCCTTCATAAAAAAAAATTGGGCTACAATGCTTGGAATTGGATCTGCACTAAAAGTGGTGGCATCTATGAGCAGGCAGGTTTTATCACTTGAATGGAATTTGACTTCTTTTAGCTTTAAAATACAACCGATCAATCACATATTTAGTGACGGAAATTGGGGGAAGAAATTAAATAGAATAATTTAGAGGATTTTCAATTCTTGTGTTTCATGGCAGTCTCTCATCAAGGAAAACCATAGGAAATGAAACTATTTTACATAAGTTTTTAGTTTAGATGGCATTTTTTCTGTCTTATGAAATAAGAAACATGTCTGTACATAAATAATCTAGAACAAATGTTAATGAACTATTTTTTTGTTTAAGTTGTGGCAAATATAGTCCATTTTAGTACATTATAGAAAATTTGCTAATGTCTTGGAAATTTTTGCTAATTTGCAAAGGTTTGGAAATTTTTGCTAATTTTTGCTAATTTGACATATTTGTAACATCATTTTACCTTATAAAACTTTTGCTTATCCATAACCTTGTATTAATCCCTTCTAATGCATATACAGGCTTTTATGCTCAAAGTGTTTTCCATTACATGTATTAGTATTTCATTTGATTTTTTACTAACATTAGGGGAATTAGTGTACTATGTATTTTCTTTAAATATTAAATCATTTGTTAGGAAGAATATACAAAATATTTGACGGAGTTTTGTAGCATCCGCAGAAACTTTACAGGCAGTTGCCACAACCTTTACATCAACTGCAGAACCTTTACATAACTATGGAACCTATACAAAACCTATAGAAGCTGTAGAAAGTCATTAATTCAAGTTTAACTTCAACCACCAACTTTGGAGAATGATATTCAATAGGAGTAATGGATTTTTATAAATCCATTATTTCTATTCTTCTTATATGTCTCAAATCATGATGTTAAATTATTTGAAAATTAAAGGTGGCAAATGGAGGTGGATATGAGTCCATATTTGGCTTATCCACAAAGATTTGAAGATATTTATCAAATATATGATGGAACTAAGAATTCAAAAGTTTTTAGGACTCAGGAGGCATTTGGGATGAGTTTTGAATATTTTTTTATAGCCTCTCTCCATAAATTCGAATCTGACTTCAAAGGCATCCTAAATAGCATGTAATTAGCAAAGATCTTTGAATTAGTTTTGAGATCCAAATTATTAGCATATTGTTGAGGATATTTTGGATCTTCATTTATTATTTGTTATGGAGAACCCATGTCTAAATAAGAGATCCTTCTCCATTCCAAGGGGGGGACTCTTAGAGAATTGGTCCAAATAATGATGGAATAAAGTTATACTCTCATCTTGATTCAATATATATCTTATCTTTAAAAGATTTATGGTATGATTTTATTTATTTTATGTTGATGTAGGTTTGCTTTATTGTTCAGTTTTCATTTCTTATTGTGTGTGAAGTTTATTTTTGCAATTTTATTTTAATCCATAAATTAGTGATTTTCTACAATGCAATAATTTTATTATTACAATTAATGTGCTGAATGCAATAATGATGTTTTCTACTTTGGATCATAAACAATAAATTGTACATGGTGAGGATATATTTTATTATGCAATTTCTCTTTCTTTCAAGTGGATTTAGTCTTAGGATTTTATTTTTTCGCACATTGTGATTTAGTTTAGAATCTACTTTTCTGCATAGCGTGAATTTAGTTTTAGAATGTATTTTTCCCGCAAAGTGTAAATTAGTTTTAGAATTTACTTTTCTCGCAAAGTGTGAATTTAGTTTTAGTATTTACTTTCGAGCATGGTGTGAATTTCAATTTCTGCAAGAGTGATTTAGGACTTCAACTTCACAATTAGTCTTAGTGCACATCGATAGGATTGATTCGGGAGACAGTTGATTCGTACACTTGATACCTGCAGTTGGTGTGAATTTACTTTCCTATTGTGTGATTAACTTTCCTTGCAACTTAGTTTTAGTGGTTGTTTAGCTGGTCAGTTCCTTTCCAAGACTATGTGACTATTCTTACCACTATGTGTAAGTAAGGTTATTGAACTACAAATTCACGATAGATAAACCAATTTAAGAGGATATTGTGGTTTTCACATACAGTGCACAGTAACTCGCAAGTTCCCAATGAACCCGCTATTTACAATTAGTGTCCATAATTATTAATTATCCTCTAATAAATTAGAAGGTAATTAAAAAATATTGTCACCATCCATCCTTCATGTGCTTCCTTAAGAAAACCTGGAACTGGAAAGGATAATGAAAATAGGGATAGGAATTCCTCCTCCTAAAATTGTCTAGACAATGCATAACCATGTCTCAACTGCATGAAGGATGGGCACCATCTCTTCTTCATATGTAGTTTTCCCCAACTTCCAATCACATAATTGCTTAATGGTGAAGGCCAAAGGGAATCCTTCTTGCATCAGTACTACTCCAAGACCTCTTTCTAAGGAATCACCTTTCAAGATAAAAAGTATTATTCAAATAAACCATAACTAATACTAGAGTAGTGCACATGGCATCCTTTGAGGCCAAGCATTCCTTCTCAGCTTCTTTGCTCTAGAAAAAGGCATTGTTTTTTAGCAAGGATGTTAAAGGAGTTGCAATTTTTCCATGATTTTTCACATACTTTCTGTAGTAGCACATAAGCCCTAGGAAGCCACACTATCTCTTGTGGGCCTTAGAGCATGGCCAAAATTGCATAGCTGCCACTTTCTTTGGGTCCACTTGTATTTTGTCCTAACTCATAATGTGACCCAAGTATTCAACCACAGTAACCCTGAAAACACACTTGGAATGCTTCACAAATAATTGGTGGTCCCTCAATAATTAAAAAGCACGATATACATGATCTAGATGGCATTCCCATGTTATGTTGCAGATCAATATATCATCAAAGAATACCAACTCAAAATTTTGGAGAAAAAGTTGAAATGTCTCATTCATGAGTCTTTGTAAGGAGGATGAAGCCTTGCAAACGTCAAAAGGAATCACTAAAAACTCATAATGACCCTCATAGATGCATAACTTTGTTTTAAGGATGTTTTCTTATTTAATCCTTATTTGATGGTATCGTGAACAAAGGTCTAGTTTAGTGGATAACTTGGCTCTATAAATCTCATCTAAGAGATCATCTGACTAGGATAGGAAATTTATCCTTGATAATCAACTTATTGAGAGCCCAAAAATCGAGACACATGCACCAAGTTCTTTCCTTTTTCAATACCATAATCATTGGTGAGGAATATGATCTTGTACTAAGATGAATGAAACCATCCTATGACCACTACTGAATGGTATTTTATATTTCATGTTGTTGTGAAAAAAGGTGCCAATAAGGGTGTATGTTAGGGAGTTTTCTCGCTGGAATTAGTGAAATACCATGGTCATGCTCCCCACAAGGTGGTGTTAAACCCTTACGTGTTTAAAAAATATATTGATTTTTAGAGAGAGCTAACAATAAGTTAAGGTGAATGTCGTATGGGGGTGTGTCTACTACTTGGATGGCATTGAATTGTGCAATAATACCTTAGTGTCCTTCATTCAACAACTTCACCATATGGTGGGAGGTAATATTTTTCAAAGAACTTGAATTGATCCCCTTGATATGACGTTCATCCCCTTCCTTAGTGAGGCTAATATATAGGCCCTTGAAATCCATTGTAACAAGTCCAAAGTCCATAACCATTCTAACCCCATGAGAGCTACATCAAAGTCACCCATTTCAAAACTGAACATGTGTGTTTTGATATGGTAGTCACTCATTTGGAGTTTCACATTTTCACATTGACCCCCATGTTTCATCATACCACCATTTCTATCACAGTTTAGAAATTTGGTACATGCCAGAAATAGAAATGGGTTTCTTCAACCAATTTCTTATGAATAAAATTTTGGGTACTTCCATTGTTAATTAACACAACTAATTTGTGGTTCTTGATGTAACCTATCAGATTCAATGTTTTGGGTGTTCAGAAACTTGATAAGGCATGAGAGAAATTTGGGGTTCCTTACCAAGAGCTTCAAAAGTGATGTCATCTTTCAAAGGCGGAGCAATATCCTCCACTTATGGTTCTTGAGTGTCATCAATTGTTATGTATTTTGGGTGACCTTGTGGTGAGACATTTATTTAGAATAACTTATTTTATTTTCATGTATTCCCTTTGAAATATCACTCATCACAGTGATAGCTTAGTTCGAGGCATTCAAGTCCAACCATCACATTTAGAGACAATTTTTGAATTCTTAATGGTGGCGGGTTGGAGGTCTTGGGAGTAGGTACCATGGAGGCCATAGTGTGAGTAGGAAATGAAGGCCTCTTGGTTTGGGTGTTGATCACCATCTCAACTTTTCTATCTCTATCACAATCTTCTAGCCATGTTTTGGGGCATTGCATTATGACATGTGCTCAAATAACCTCTTTGAGGCCATTAATGAAACATTCCCTCATAAAAGAATCAGAGAGGCCATCTATGCATATTTCTTATTGATCAAATGTTGTACTATATTCCATAGCTATGCTACTCTATTGTAATTTTGTCAATTTTCCAAGGTATTGATGTCACATTCAAAACAATCATGAAGGATATTCACAAATTGGGTCCAAGGGATGTAGCTACAATTAGAGTTTCAGGTACCATTGCCACCATTTCTAATGTTTTGTGTCTAAATAAAATACCCCCACTTTTAACTTTTGGATATCATCAATAATTTCATGGAGAGAACAATAGTGTTCCATTTGGGTCACCCAATCCAATGGATTTGAGCCATCAAATTTTCACATGTTTACCTTCAGAAAGTGGCACCATGAATTTTTATATTGAAAGGGAGGGAGTCTAGGTGTATGGAAAGAAAGTGTAAGATCCCTGAACTTCATTGAAAAATTATTTTGGGGTGAGATCCTCTTTTTTGGAAAATAGGACTATGTGTTTACATATCTCCTCCATTATTTTCCCTTGGTGAACCATTGTGGTGTTGATATCTACCACTAAAATCTACAATTTCTAACTGTATATTCAATAACCTTGGGTGAATTTGGGTGGGTCTATGTTTTGGTTCTCCATGATTGGTTGGTTGTGAGTGTGGACCATGGGATAACTTATGATCTGCAAAGTATTGACACCAACTTATATCAGAGAGACCAATGGCTAAAGAGGAGTCTTTTGAGATGTACCAACAAATGTTGTATTTGTGGGTCCAAACAAAAAAAAGTTGTGATACTTTTGAGATAGGTATCCCACAAGGATGAATTCTTTTATGATGATGGGAGTATTACTCGCATAATATTACTACATTGGCATAGTTTCCAAATTCCTTTTGGATGCAAAGATGTAGGACTTTTGTCATGGTCATAAACGATAGGGTTTCTAGGGTCTTGAGGACAAGGGATTGTTAGGAGCTATAACTCTCATATATATTTGCAGGGTCTAATAGTATTACTTAATCCAATATCTAAGGTCACTAATTAAGGAGGCTCAACCGTCCCCTTAGTCTCACTACCATATCAAAATTTTTATTAAGGTGAAGGTTTTGATTAAAGAAATATGGCAATGCGTGGGAAAGAGAGGTTATAGTATTCCCCTTCCCCCAAAATGAAAGCTTTTACTACCCTTGGAAATATAGGAGGAAGTAGGGAAAAAGGCTCAAATGCATTTCCAAATACAAATCCATAGCATTCAATGAACTTGAGTGGCAATAAGGAAAATAAGCATACATGTACATACCTACAAATATCGTGAAATATGTAGCAACATCCTAAGAAGCACAAGATTTGATGTGGTCCATAATGATGTAGAAACTTGCAAGAAAGAACAATGTGGAATTTAGAGCTCATAGTATGATGAATTGAAACTAAGATCTAGAGATAAAAAATGATCTTGTGATGTAGTAGAAAATACTGGAAACTTTATTTGAAGAGAAAGATGGAATAATTTATTTATCACTTATTTGCAAACCTTGTCTGCTAGCAAGATGGTTTGTAGACAAGATATGTCTGACTATGTCGAGAGGGTTGTCACATTCAAAATTTTATTCCCAAGGGATGCCCACCAATAAGCTATTTTTCAAGATTTCTAAGGTCTGATGGAGCCTGAGGCATGTTTTCACCATCAAATTTTATTTGGAAAGGGGTAGGGAGGTGATGGAGCTCCATATTGTAAGTGATCCAAGCAAACTTTATTGTGTGGGTTTGGGATGTATGTTGTTTTAATTGTAACTTCAAAAGATATTCTCATGTATATTATTATTGTATATTGTTGTACCCCCATTGGAGATGTGTTTCCCTCCTTTCGAGACGTCTTATTTTCTATGGTCATTGAGGTAAACCCTTTGTTGTAAGTCAGGGAAGTAGACCACAAGTCAAATATAATAAAGTGTATTTTTAGGTTCCTCTAGGAGAAGTTGGCCCAGTGAGGGTAACAAGTCAACCCAGTCAATTAGTAAGGTCAGTCACTTGAAGGGTATAAATAGGGAGGTTCCCTCCCTCATTTATACACACACTCACTCACTCAAGTTCGCATGAGGAGAGATAGAAGATGAAGGAGGAGAGAGAGAGAGCTATAGAAGACATCTTATACTTGGGTTTTTCTATCTTGTGATATTGCCTTAATGATGGAACTATTTTAAGGAAGTTTGAGGGGTTTTCTCCTTTATGGTTTCCTCAAGGAAAGTATTTGTGTCTTCCGTATATGCTCTATCTTGTGTATCTTGTTGTGCTTTTTATTCTTTCAAATAAATATCCTAATCAATTTGAATTAGATTAGAAAAACTAACATGGTATCAGAGCCTCTGTGAAAGAAGGCACTATGCAGCAACGAAAACTAGGGATTCCTAGTTCAAGGTATTCTCTCCACAAATAATCAAGAAAATAGGGATAGGATAACTCGCCCTAGAAGGGAGCATATTTTGGTGGAATAAGAATCATATTTGAAGAAGTTTCATTTTTTACCTAGACGCTAGTGCCGGAAGGAACTAGGGAATCACGTTTTGGAGACTTCCCAAATCTTTGTCGAATGCATAGATATAGAGATAGTATCCAAATTTTTATATACAAGACACTTCACCCTCTAGTAGTAGTAGAATACCAGGACCCCCTAATTCACTATGTAAATAAATAGATCCAAACCATTGAATTTCATCATCTTTTAACAACCAAAGAACACCATCTACTTCTATTTTCACCTGAATTCCATGACCCTCACTCCTCAACTTAAGTTTGAGATCAAACAAATTACATATACCGGAAGTCCTCCAAAAGAAAAAATGGTTATATCTCCACTAGAGCCTAGTAATGCTATAATTATGGAGGAAACAAAATAAGAAGTGGAAGCCCATTTTATCGGGACATAGCTAGGGGATAATAAATCCACCCAAGAGAAAGTTCTAAAAACTATACCAGTATGAGTAACCATAGGACTTATACCACCGCATATTTCTCTTAGAAGTACCCTTGGAGAACTTGTAGCGGAAGGTCATGCATCCTCGTCAATTCAAGTTGTTTTGAAGAAATTTATCACGAAAGACATAAGAGAACTTTTGAACATAACACTATGGGAGATAATGATTGTGGATAAAGTCATGGAGAAAATGAAAATAGAAAACAAGAAACAAGGGAATCAACATTTGGATTTCCTATCTTAGATACTAATAACACCATAGGAATTGTCATGAAGAATATTCCTCCATCCATTTTACCCCTGTTTCATGGCATGCCTACTGAAGACCCTAATGCTTTCCTCTTCGAATTTGATATCTTATGTAGGAGTTATAATTATCATCAAGATGCTTATAGACTTAAGTTATTTCCTATTACCCTAAAGGATCATGCCCTTATATGCTTTATGGGATTGGTAGATAATTCTATTACTACATGGGATGATATGAAAAAAATCTTTCTCAAAAAGTATCATGATTACTGCAAAGATAGGAATGCAAAAGAAGATACTTTCACCATGTAGCAAAGAGAGGAAGAGAGTTTGGAAGATTTTGTGGAAATATTCTTATATAATATGCAGAAATCTAAGCACACGGGTTTTAATGAAGAAACTTTTAGAACTATTTTCCTGAGAGGTATTAAAGATTAATTTATAGACATTCTAAATCTAATTGGTTTTGGTGATGTTTCACAATTGCCTATTGCAGATATTCATGAATTGTGTAGAAGGTATTCAAGTATCAGGACCAAATCAAAAAAGGACAGCGAGATCATGTGGCCAGGGTGACTAAGTCATCCACTAGGCGAGTCTTGAGGGCTGAAATTGGAAATTTATTTGAAAATTTTAAGACCAATCTATTGGGATAAATTGGAGAACAGTTAGAGACCTTTGAAACAAAGAAAAGACAAGAAAAAAATGAAGAAGACGTTGCTTTGTTAATTTTTTGTGTTAAATGAAAATGAAAGATTCCACTAAGATCTTGTCCACTTGATGATGTGCAGATCTGCTCTCTATTCCTAGATAAACATGATACATCTAGCTGCCCTCTGCTTCCATAATTGATGTTCGTGAGAGATGGAGTGGTAGATACAACAAACATTGCATCACCAAGTAAACCTTGCCAGTAGCATGGACAACTAGGTAATTATAATTTTTAAGATTCTGCTTCATTTACAGTTCCATATGCACATAATACAAAGACCTAGAATCCCTCTGCACCTTGGTATCCTACACAACCTTGGCAACAATAGATTCCTATACATACCATGCAACATTATACACAACCTTGGCAACAGACATGGAGGGGAACTAATTTAAGGAATATTCCTTTTTATCAACCCTTATAGCGGCAATACCCTCCTTCTCAACAATGGTATCCTTATACCTCTTCCCAACGATATCTTAAACAACCAAGTCCTCAATCTTATTTGTTCCAACAGCCATACCCTTCATCCTTCCACATCAATATCCTCAAACTCAGCAACCTTATCCATCCCCATCACCACCGTTGATTCAATCACAACCTTTGGCCCTTCCACCCATCCAACCACCTCCTCGTCCTACCTCATTACCAACCCAACCACTTCCAAACCCTAATAATAAAATAGTACAGTCAGTTGATACTATTGAATTGCAATCCTATCTAACTTATGTGGTTCAACTGAGGTCTAGAAGGACACTTAAAACTACTTCCACTATAGTTATAAAAGAAACAGAAAATTCAAAAAATAATGATCAAAACGATTCTAGGGAAGAAACTAAAGTAACAAATCCTGAAAAAAACAACTTATCCTTGTAGAAAAATTGCAACCTCAACAGGATTTTTCTAAAATAAACATAACAGGGCCATCAAAATTGATCCCTTATCCTGAGAGGTTCACCATACTGAAACCTATTCCTATACTTGATTTTGATTTCTTAACCAAGCGTAGGAATGTCTGCATTCGGTTTCCTTTCTTACAAGAAATTAGAGATATTCCTATCTTCACTCAAACAATCAGAGAACTTTATGTTAAGAAACGAGGAAGTAAAAGAAAATACCCCCCCTGTCATTAAGCAAGGAAGTCATTCTGCAGAGGTGTTATACGGAAAATTGGCAGTTGATAAAGATAAAGACCCTGGAAACCCAGTAGTTATATATTATATTAAGAACATTCTTATTTCAATTATCCTTGGTAAATTTCATGACCACTACAAGTATGGATGAGTTGTAGCTTGTGCACTTGTTTCCTACTCCTACCATTTTAGAATTAACAGATCTAACCAAAGTCAGACCTACATGTGTACTATAAGATGTGGTGGTTTCCCTCAACTCATGGGAATATCATGTTGATTTCCTGGTCATAGCACCTAAGTCCAGCTCTGGAGGTCGCCCCACGATATTTGGAAGGTCATGGTTGGCCACAATCGATTCTCTCAATGGTCGTCAGTAAGGTGAAATGACTATTTCAAATGGGAATTCAATTAAAAATATTTCTTTATATTCTCCAGCCCAATTTATCTCAGAAAATGTCCCATGGTTAAGAGTGTTGGATGGTCATTATAGTGAAACCATTCGACATGTCCTAACAATTGAAGAATCTATGAAACTTAAAGATAGCACTACATAAAATCTAATTAATAATTGTATTAGTAATCATGATTTCCAACAAAATTTTGAAAGACCTAGTTCTTTATTAAGACAAGCCAGCTTTGATTATTTGTTATGACCTGAATTTCAAGAAAATTGTATCGTGAAAGATATTTTCTCATCCTTCCAAGTAGTTCCTACTTATTTCAATTATGAACCCCCAGTTAAGACAATTGAAATCCTTCCTGGTAAAAATTTCAATATAGGTGTTGATTTGACTCCTTTGCAGTAGACTGAATTAGCACAGATATTGAAAGAGTTCTCTTGTGTTTTTTAGTGGGACTAAACTAACATGAAGGGGATCCATCCTAGTACCTGCACTCATCATATTTATATCCAGGAGGGGGGGAAACCTATAAGATAGCCCCAGCATAGGATGAATACAGGTTTGAAAGAGATAGTAAAAACAAAATTGCAAAAGTTATTAGATGTTGGATTCATATATCCAGTATCTGCTAGTCAATGGGTCTCACCATTAGTCATAGTTCCTAAGAAAAATGTTAAATGGAGGGTATGTGTAGATTATAGGGAACTTAATAAAGCTACCCTTAAGGACCATTACCCCCTGCCTTTCATTGATAAAGTCTTAGAAACTTTAGAAAAAAATAAGTTATTTTCTTTCTTAGATGGGTTCAGTGGATACAATCAAGTCAACACCGCCCTGGAGACCAACACAAAACAACCTTTACTTACCCTTGTGGTACATATTCTTATCGGGTGCTACCTTTTGGTCTTTGTAATGCTCCAAATATGTTCCAAAGAATTGTGCTTGCTATTTTTGTTGACTTGATTCATGAGGGAGTAGAAGTGTATATGGATGATTTCACTCCTTATGATGGAACTTTTGAAGAAGCTTTGATGAATTTGAAAAATTCCCTAGTACGGTGCAAGGACAACCTTCTTGCACTTAGTAGTGAAAAGTGGTTCATGATTTTAAAAGAAGGAATTGTCTTGGGAGGTTATTTTTCTGCATAGGGGATCCAAGTAAATCTAGCTAAGGTCCAAGTTATTTTTAACTTAGAAGTTCTAACTTCCCACTAACCAAAAGGAGGTAAGAAATTTTCTAGTTCATGTAGGATATTATAGATGTTTCATTGAGAATTTTACAAGGATTGATTCACCTTTGTTTAAATTGTTGACCAAAGATGCCAAATTTAGTCAGGATGAACAATTGCAAACAACATTTGACACTCTTAAACAAAAAATGTCTTCAACACATATTCTGAGAGGTCCTAATTGGACTATACATTTTCATGTTCCACTGATGCTTCTGGTTTAACTATTGGTACAACTCTTGGACAGCGGGATGAAACGATGACATGTAGCATTTACTATATCAACAATAATTTGACTCCGACTGAGTCTAATTACATAGTAACTAAAAAGGAGTTTTTGTTTGTTGTTTACGCAATGAATCAATTCAGACACTATATTACTAGTTATCGGGTTTTTGTGGATATTGATAATTCTGCAATCAAATATTTAATGAATAAACCTATAACTAATGGACGAATCACAAGATGGTTGATTCTTTTACATTATTTTGACATTACTATAGTTGATAGACCTGGAAGAGAAACCCTGGATGCAGATTTCCTTTCTTGGTTACACAACGAAGGTGAAGTTGTTCCAGTAGAAGATAGTTTTCCAGATGAAAAGATTTTTGTTGTGTATGTCAAGTCACCTTGGTTTGCCGACATAGCTAATTATCTTTCGACGGGATAACTTCCTACTGATTTATCTCCTAGGGAAAAGAAGCAAATTATCAGAAGAAAAAAAAGTGTATTTTATTCTTGGGTTCAACATGATTTGTTTTATATTGGTCCTAACTTGGTTCTTTGCAAGTGTGTTCATGAGGATGAAATATTTGATATTCTAAAAGCTTTCCATGATGAACCTTGTGGAAACCACTTTGCAAATAAGAGGGCACCTTATAAAATTATGCATATGGGTTATTATTGGCCTTCTACTTTTAAGGATGCCAAGAATTATGTGAAAGCCTGTGACAGTTTCCAAAGAATGGGAAAGCCTGGTGTAGCTGATGAGATGCCTCTACATACACAAGTTCATCTAGGACCATTTGAAAAATGGGCCTTATATTTTTTTGGCCCTATTAGTCCTCCGTCAAAAGGTAAGAAATACATTATGGTGAGTATTGATTATGTTACTAAATGGTCTGAGGAAAAATATTTAGCTAGTGCAGTTGAAAGAGTTGTTGTAGATTTCCTTTTCGGAGATATTTTTGTGATATTTGGTGTGCCTAGAGAAATAGCTATTGATCAGGGTGCTCAATTCACTTCTAAATTAGTTCAGTCTATTACCCAAAAATACCAGATCAAACATAGGACCTCTACCCCTTATCACCCTCAGGATAATGGTTAGGTAGAGTATACTAATAATATTTTGGAAGGAATTTTAACAAAAAACATGCAGCTCCAAAAGAAGGACTAGGAAGACAGGCTACCTGAAGTCCTGTGTTCCTATGGAAAAACCTGGAAGGATACTATAGGACTCACCCCTTGTGAGATGGTATATGGAAAGCAGGTTTTGTTCCCCATTGAATTCCATACACAGGCCTACATGTTAGCAGTTGAATTGGGAATGGACCTTTCTTAGGCTCAAAAAGAACGAATAATGTAGCTGAATGAGTTGGATGAACTAATACAAGATGATTTCATCATGCTACTTCGTTGTAATTGAAAAGAGCCACCTGGGATGATAAATTCATCAATATTCAAGAGAAATCATTTGCAGGTTGGATATTGGGCGTTGTTATATGATCCGATGTTTAAGAACTTTAAGGGGAAGTTCACAACACATTGCCTATATCCTTATGAAATAGAAGTTGTCTATGATAATAGGTCAATCATAGTGAAAAATATAGATGGGTCAAGTGTTTCCTTTGTACTAAATGGTCATCAACTAAAGACTTATCAAATGCCAAAATCCAGAGGAGAATTCTTACAAGATTTGTTGAAGTATAAGGAGTTAGAGATAGTTGCAAAAAGGGATACTCCATTTTCCCATCCCTTTGACTAAATTTTTGGACGCCTAAAAAAGAGAAAAAAAAACATAAAAGATTAAGTAGATTTCAAAAAAAAGCAAAAAGCAAAAAAGAAAATAGAAAAACCAAGTAGACTTCAATAAAAAAAAACCAGATGATTGGCTAATTGAGGTCTAAAATAAGTTGTTTTTACAAAAAAAAATTAAAATTGTAATGTTTTTAATAATGCTCATGCTGGTTGATGGAGAATATCTTAAGGTCTTCCTTCCAGCAAGTTCTGCTCCATCGACTACAACACCTTAAATCTGGGGATAAAACAAGAGCCATCACAATACCTTTAGGCCTAAATTCATTAATGTTAGGTTCTCTTGTCAATAGGAAATGGCGATCCCTCAATGTCTCTTTCTTGTTGAATTTTGTTGGTGTTCTACTACAGATCATAAATTAATTCCATACAAAATGTACCTGTGGTACCTTGAGATTCGGATCATCAACGCCATATTTTCTCGCATTGGTTAACAGCTTTCCTCATTGGCTAGTAATCCAATGGCTTCTCTTCCTGTTCGACATCAGAAAATCTATTCACAGGAAGAGGTTTGTACCAAGGAGAGGTTCGAGGTCTAGGTTTGACATATTGATTGTGATATTTCTAAGTTATTACCAGTTTCACGAGTTTTACAAGTTTTTGTATAGTTTGCAAGTTTTTGTCAGTTCTTACAAGTTTTGAAAGAAACTTGTAAATTCATCATGTTACAACAAAAACTTGAAATGGGTTGAGATTTCTCAAAGTTTTGGAAATTTTCGCTATATTTTAGCATGTGGTAGACGTATTCAGGAAAATTCGAAGACTCTCTTCTGCCATAATTTTTTTACAGGTATTCTATCCCAATGTCAGGTATGGAAAAAATCTATTTATTTATGCAAATTGTCAAGAGCTTGGTACTATCAGATCCTCCAGACCCTTATTTTTGTGATTTGTTCGTCCAATTACCCCAATGTATCTTAGCTCAAAAGGGATTATGTCCCAACGATCATATCAATCGGTGTATTGGCCATTGTACTACTTATCTGTTGTTGATGTGACATCCCCCATGAATATCAATCCAATTTGAATGTGCTACCTTCACCCCTTGATTTTTCACTCATGACCACCCTTTAATTCCACCACCTTCCCTAAATTTTTCATATCCACAAAATACTTTCGTCTTACCCTGCAATTATTACGCCTACTTGTCGAATTCCTATCAAGACAAGCCTGAACTGTTGATTGAATCAAATTAGTTTTAGGATATTTACGTCAATTTTAGATATGGAAAAAATATATGAGCCATTGACAATGAAGTGCTTCGAAGAAGACTTGCAGAGCAAAAAAAATTCCAAGCTATCAGGTGGTATATTTTCTTTGAGTGATTGTAGGGTTGGAACGTTGAACTTTTAGTTGAGTTTACTCGATCCTTTGATGGATATACAACTAACATCCGAGGGTTTTAATTAGCGGTTTCAGAGAGTTCAATGGCATAGGCCATTGGGGTACCTGCTACAGGTGAAAGGTATTTAAGTCTCAATGGTTCGAGGATAACAATGCATGGAAGGATTTTATGAATAGAGTTCAAACAATAGCCAATTGGAACCATACTATGCCTAGATTACGACTTAAAGCACATTGGTCCCAATTAGAGTATTGGATGTAGAAGTATATCACCTGTGAAGGTCATTATAGTCTTGTTTGTCAGTACCATATTAGGATGTGGTTGCATGTAATAGGGGATAATCCCTTTAATATACCTTTTTTTATTTTATTAAATTTTGCATAAATTGGACATTGGGGTTCATCAATGAGCAAAAAATGAATCAAGTATCTTGCACCATCACTACCTCATTAAATTACTGGTTCTTACATAATTAATTCATTATGGCGGTAATTGGGGAACATTTTTAAGTGAACGAGGGTTTTCCCACGAAAGAGATGTCCATCCTCCTCCTCGCGCAACCCTTGAGCACTAACTCCCTATTGTAGAACCTCTTGAAAATTATCCTTATCATGAGGAATTACCCACTTCTCCAACACCTACTACAATTGAACTTTTAGAATCTCCCGAGGATTTAGGACCAGTTCTCTAGTAAAAATAGACAAGCTCCATTAGATCCATCACCAAAATTTGGTATTGGTAGGTCTGCAAGAGTAAGGGATAGGGTTTTGGATCAAGAAGTCAAATAATTAGCGGGAGAAAATATAGAACCTAGAGATATGTTGGTCGAAATTCCTAAGCGACCCCACACAAGGCACTCCAAAGAGAAAGGGAAAGAAGAAATTGCGGGACTTCTTCCATAATTTATTGAGGTTGATGATGGTACAGGAAAAGAAGATTTTTCAAAATTTGATAATAACCCTCCAGTATCACATGTATCCTCCCTTGTTCATCCTACACAAGACCAAATTGATTTGTTAGTTGTTGATTTGCAAAAAGACATGAGGATTGCTGAGTTGGAACAATTGGTTCAAGAAATGACATTATTGGATTGGTATATTAAGGAAGAAAAAAATTATCTCAAAGAAAATCATGCTAGGCTCCGAATCTATTTTGAAAAATTGCAATCCCAATTGTTGTTGGCCAGAACCACAAATAAAACCCTCCAGCGACAGATGACAGTCCTGAAATGCACCAAGAGTATAGCTACAAGGATAATTCGAAGAAGGTGAGTTAGTCAACCCGAACCTGATGGTCAAGTCATTCCTGGCGGATTAGATGTGCTGACAAAGGTTGTAGAAACCGCAATTGTACCTGAAAAAATACCAAAGAAGCATGAATCAAGAGATAAACAAGTGTATGAGTATGTGAATGATATCTTGGATGACACCAGGGCTAATACTTTGGATTTAGCCTCAGTTAAAATTTCTTATGTTAATTGGACTAGTAAGGATGAACTATATGATCTTGGTATTATTTATAAGCAACATTATAGAATTCAGATTCAACAGATGCATGAACAATGGTTTGGTGTATATCTGGCATTAGAGAATTTATGGAATGCCAAAATTCAACAACTTGAACAACAAGTGGATATAATGAAACTAGAAAAAAGTAGATGTTTCAATTAGTTGTACAACTCACAGGTTGGAGGGATCCTTCAGTTGTCTATCCTGTTTACCTTCATGAATAGTGGGTCATGTTTCAATTAAACAGGTTGCAACATCATAAAAAGCATGAAATCTTGACAAAGGAGGATTTTGAAAAAGTGTATTTTGGTTTTACTTTTAGAGAACATAAATTATTATGTGAAGTGTGCACCTTCGACTTCTTCCTTCAATCTAAAATAGTTTGGAATCCAAATTTGATTGTGGGAGATATTCATTTGCAGGACTTCACCTCCTTTATCCTTCATCAGATTAAATGGGAGGTAGATGTTGATTGGGAACTGAAATGTCTAATGAATTCCGATTTGCATGTCAGGGCAGATCATCCTAAATTTTCAAAGTTGATTGGAAATCATACACAAATATTGCAGGATAAACAACAATTGAGGAATTTCAGGCAAAACCAGAGAACTTCCATGTAGGACCATGAGCTTGTTAAAAACCAATGTTCATTGCAAGCTTTGAAAACTTATGAGAAAAGGTGGCATTTACTTCTACCTCCATTGCAAAAATAAGACCCTATGGGATACCCTCTCTTTAGACTGGCCATTTCTCAATCCTTTCCATATTTCAATTTTCTTCACTGAAGTAGAACCAATTGGCTTGGATTGCGTTTCCACTTTATTCCTATCTGGTGTGGTAGCAGGGTTTATCAGATTCCAATGGTCTGGAATGAAAATGAAGAGGTTTCTTTATGGATAGATATTAGCATATGTCTAGGTTTGCATGCACCATTTGTTCACGGTTTCCCTTCTTATGACTAGACACAAATACATATTGAGTTCATGGCATGTGGGCATGCCATACCTTTAGTTGGGGGGAGATGTCAGGGTGTTGAATTGAGTTGTTTTGATCAACAGTTTTGGTTATCTTGATAGATGAATTTACCCTTTTTCTTGCTTCCATCCACCTTTTTACGCCTTAAAACCTGTAAACTCACTATTCTACTTTTTGAGGTATGTGAAACTCTATTTCTCTCTTATTCTTGACATTTGTGTATATCATCAATCTTGACATTAAATGAAAATTTATGGTTCACTGAGTTTTTTCTAGGTTTCTTCAGTTCTTACAAATTTTCGCAGTTGTTACAAGTTTTTCCAATTTCACAGTTATTACAAGTTTTGTCAATATCGCAGTTATTACAAGTTTTTGGAAAACTTGTAAGTCCAAAGGGTTAAGATACTTGTGGTTATGGAAACCCAAAATGAACACATGGGTATTTGTTATCACTTTGTTATTAACGTGTCCACTAGCTTCATGGCCTTCCAATTTTGGAGATTTTGTTACAACTAGATAGAGAATTCACATCTAACATCCATCGGTCATTGTTTCAGCCATATGCGTGTTTCCTGGAAGAATGATTTTGTCGATCCTTCATATATTAACAAAATCATTACAATTTTAGTTCTCATAATATTTTGTAATTATATGTTTTATCTAGATTGATCTTTCTGGTCAACTCAACCATTCCCATTATTGTTATGAATCTCATGTGTAACGACTATAGCGCATAACGCTCAGACTTTTATTGGACATAGTCATTTTTGTATTAATATTGGAAATTTAATCTGGAAAAAACTAACCAAACAATAATAATAAATATATGAATATCATTATCACATATCTTTCGTCGCATTCATTCATATATTTCTGATTATACCAATTCTAAATGTTCTGAACCTGTGATAATTTGTAAATCGTAGTCTGTACCTTTAGAAGGAAGGCCCCCCTTCTAGAGATACACAACTAATTTCAGTATTATTCTCTAAGTATCTATTCAGTGTGATTGATTTATGCAATTTTTTATGAGGGGTGTGAAACAACTTAGTTTGAAGCAAATTTATGTAATCTACAGTTGATGTTCTATGGATTCTCAATACTGAATATGATTTTATCATAAAATAGATCAAATCCTTTATTAGTTTACATTGTGTGCACATTTTCTAGATTTAAACTTGGTTAGTACATCAAAGAGTTGATCATGGGATTAGTTTAGAAATTCCCTTTTAGTTTTCAGTTTTACTAGATTAAATTTGATTCAGACCCAAAGGGACTTAACAACATCATATCATCATGTTATTGAGCGGATCATTATATCCATGAGATTAGTAACACCTATATATGGATGAGACCAAGTACCATAAGGTGTTGGGAGTTGTTATCCCAACAAGTATGGAGTGTTATTTCCCAAAGTTAAAAGATTTCCTACTTAATCGACGAAGATTTGTGTTGATAAGCAATTTTTTGCAGCAGTATTATCAACACCTACACAATGGCCAAGGATCACTTGGATAAAATGCATCTTATGCTTTGATCTGCATTTCGATTTTTGAATGTGTGAATCCTTTCTATTCTCTATATCTTTTGATTTGATTTCAACTTAAACTCATGACAGCGAACTACTCCTTTTAAGCACTAGCTCTACACAGATAATGTCCATCTATCACAAGTTTACGTCCTAGGTCAACAATTTAATCTTAGAAAATAATTAACCATATAATTTCACTAACAAGAAGCCTTAGGCATGATCAAATTTTTACCATGATCTAAGATATGTGTATGGTAAAACAATATCCTTGGGGATTTTGTCCAATTCTAAACTAACCCAAATGTCAAAAAATTGAGCAAAGTTCCAAATTGATGGAAACACTAACTTTTTGTATAACTGAATTCTAATCAGTAGAGAAACGTTTGTTACAAGATTAGATGACTCCTAACATAAATAATAACAAAAGAAAATTATTATTTATATTATTATTATTATTAGTTTCAATTTTATACAACCATGATTAACATTGAAGACGTCTAAAAATTCGACGATTTGGACCAAATGGTTATTTTTCACTGGAATCCGATTTTTTTTATTTTGCAAAATTGCAATTTAACTATGTTTTAATCGCAATTTTGATGGTAGAAATGGATTTAGCACCCTCAAAAACCCTTGGGCACCCAAAATTTCCAGAACTTGACAATTGGAACTTGGATTTTGAAAAATTCCCATTGGATTTTTCCAAAATGGTTTCGAAAAAATGTTCCATTCCGACCCAAATCGTCGCATTTTTAGACTACACAATTATCATTTATAAAATTAATCATACCAAACCCACAAGGTCAACTAATTGAGTAAACTAATCTTGTAGCAAATAAATCATCTTTCTAGTCACAAATCTAATAAGAGCAAAATTTTAACATTAGCTAAAGATGCATACATGTGATTTGATTATGGGTGAGAAAGTAACAATCATTCCTCTCAACCACCTTAACTTAATGCAATTAACAAAAACTTAATTTTACTATAATATATAATCTTCTTTAAACATTAAAAAGTTACACGGAATAAACTAAAAAAAAAGAAAATTATAATATATCCTTAATGTTAATTTTATAAAATCCCTTTCTTTATTATGTTTATTATGTTGGTGTTATAAATGTAAATAAATTTATTTTATCATTTTGTTAATTTTTAATTTTATTTGAGTTATGTTTATTATTATTTAGTTTTTTTTAATTGTGGACTCGATATGTTATATTTTATAGTAGAAATAAGACGAAAAAATACCACTTCATTCCAAAATCACTTAAACAACAATAACATATTTTATTATTATGTTCATTTATTTTAATGTTTTATTTAACTTTTTTTTTCATTTTAATTTATCAATATTACTCTCTTGTGTATTTTTATGAAAATACAATTATATATATATATATATATAATGAAAAACAATTATAAATATCAATTAAGATTTTTTTCCATAGAAAAACCATATACTTGATATTCCTTTAATAATTAAAGTATACATCAAGCAAGGTCTTATTTTGTTTGACGGGGAAGGCTCCTGTGAAACCTTAACTATGGTTTGATTAAGCCAGCTCCCACATAATGGCTAGAGGAAAAAAGAAACTGTCATTTGCCACCTGCCAATGGGATTTAGGCTTCAGGACATCTGGCAGTGGTGAAGGAAAAGGACCTAATGGTGACGTTTCTTGACAGGTGGAGGGTTCAGCAGCCAAAACGCAGGGGGAAGCTCTAGGTGGGCATCTTTTCAGCGTTAAGGTAGAATCTCAGAGGTTGGCGGAGTGGAGGGTAGTTTTGCATGATCAGATCTCTCATGCTCAGAGGTCTGCAGAGCGGAGGGTTGATAATTACTTACTTGCCGATATTTACCCTCCAAACAATACCCTTATAGTTGCAGATGGAGTCGAAGACACTGTTTTAGCCAGTGTGGACAATGATGAGCATGGTTTTGAGAAGACCCACGATAGTTACAGAAGGCGAAGGAAGGTTAAGGCATTCAAAGTAAAACACACGGTGGAGGCTTTTAGGGTTAGCAAGGAGCAAACCATAGAAAGGGTGGAAGGTCTCAAGGAGGGTTTTGGTGGGTCGTATGGAGTATGTGAAGATGTCAAGGATGGAGCTTTTGCTGCGGGCTCAAGATACGTGGAAACCCCTTGTATATTACTTCTCACTCCCAAAGGGCTGGTTTGCCTTTGTTTTTTTGTCGAAAGAGCATACAGAGAGGGTTCTAAACATCTTTTGGGTGATTAACGAGGGCTCTCTGGTTCTTTGGAGATGGTCGGTGCACTTTGATCCTTACTAGAAGAAGATGGCTAAACGCCATTTATGGATGCTCTTTCTAGGACTACCGCTTCAATTTTGGTCGAGGGAGATCCTGGTTAACCTTGTGAATCATGTTGGGAAATTCATCTACTTAAATCCCACTCTCCTTCATGCAGGGTAAAGGACCCTCTCCAATGTGTTAGTGGAATCTGAAGTCTCCGAATGTTTTCCAGATGAAGTATATATCTCTTGGGGGGATAGATTTTTCAAGCAAAGGCTCGATTTCAAAGGGGTGCCTGTTATCAGCCAAAATGGCACTTCTCCATCTGAGTGCCGACATTCCTCATGTTGGTACACAAAAGGACAATTTGGATTGATGTGGCCTAAACACTATAGATAGGCATGACCTTTGATGCATTTTCCTCAGACCATCCTTGTATATTTTTATTATGGATTTTGGGTTGCATACGCGACTATGTGCATTGAAACTCGCGTGTCATATGCGAGTATCTACATTGCAACCCACGTATACTTGCATACGCGAGTTTCCTATATTGATACCCGCATATACCTTAATTCGACATTAAAAAATATAATTCGAGATTATATGAGATTAGTTGGTGCCTAATCCATAACTATCCCAACCATCTCAACCATCCCAACCTTCGAAACCACTGTATTTCCCAAAGTATAAATAGAGGCCTTGGGGTGGGGGCTAAAGAATCAATTTTGGAGAGGAAAGTTATGTTGGTGGTATATCTTCAGAGTCTTGGAGCAGTAAAACTCAGAGTCCTTTGGTTGTAGAGGAGTCCTTGTGTCATAAGTTGGGTTTTACTCTTATCTTGTTCACCACTTGTTAATAAAGAGAATTCTTCTTCCAATATTGTATTGAGTTTATTTCATGTGTATTGGCATAATGAATATGTGTGATTATGTTATATATATTCTTTTCATATAACCTCTAATATACATATGCATGAGATATTACTTGAAGGATTTTCTCTTTACAGGTGGAGAAGTACATCCCTAGAAGCTTTGGAGAGAAGTGGAGCGAGAGAAGATCAAGCTTGGATCAACCGTTGTTAATCGGGTAAGTCAATATTTTCTTCCTATTCTCTTTCCATTCCCTGTAAAAAGTTGATTGTCTGCAAGTCAGTAGTAAGATGGTAACCCCAGACCCTAAGTTACAAGGGTGCTTTATCCTGAACAATAGAACTGGCGACTCCGCTGGGAAGCCCAGCCTGCTGTGGGTTTGTCCTGTAGGTTCCTGACCAGTATTTGCTCTGATTCTGAGTGTGGTTTCTTTATCCTGCCTTTGATTTGCAGTATAGTATGTCCAGAGACCTTTTTATATTTTTTCTTTGAAAATTTTTTGTTGTATATGCGGGTTGTTGTTATACACAGTCGTGTATAGCAACTTGTATACGCGGATTGCTCTATAAGACAGTCCTGTATGGTATGCGAGTTGCTCTATAAGACAATCGTGTATATCCTATATCAACATAAAAAATTTGGTAGGGTTTGCTTGTCCCTGTCTTGGCTGAATTTTTGTCTGCTTAGGGGTCTTCTGTTGTTGGCATAATTCTGTAAGTCCAAAGTCCTGTGCGCCATACTTTTCACTTGTTTTTAATCCTTTGGGCTTGCTTTGTTTGAATCTTCTAGTGACTTGAAGTTGGTCCTCCCGCTTGTCCTATGAGTTCAATGGTATGTATCTGAGTCAGTGATCAAGGCTTTAGATACCTTATTCTCTGTATTGCTTTGTGTAGTGTCAGTTAGCCACTTTTTCTTTAGTAAATCTAGTGGATTTTGTTCATTAGTTTTCCAAGTCAGGGTTTTTACCAAGTTTCTTTCCTGTTTGTTTGAAGTTTGGTTATTATAGGTCCCTTATACTTCATTTTGCTTTTGATGTGTTGTAATCATTCAAACTTGCTAAAAAAATTTCATTTAGATGCATAGTAGTTTTTGAAGAATTTGAAAAAGTGAAAGAAAAACATTTCATGCTTTTGCATATAGTTGCACTTAGTAGTTTTCTTTTCAGTCTTTTCAAATAAAATTTCAAAAATTATAAAAAGTCTTAGTTTTTTCGACGCTTAGTTTTAATTTCATTAGCTTACATTTACAAAAAGAAAAGAATTTTGGTTTAAGTAGTTGTATTTTTCTTTGGAAGTTGCTTTATACATCATTTTTACTTTTCTTATCGAGTCTATAACATCACAGTCCTTCACGCCACTTACCTTCTGACTAAGAACAACCCTTAAAATAAATGATATAATTTAAAATATATTAGTAAGTTTTATTTTATAGGGTCATACACCAACTAGCTTAGGCTAGAATTGTGGGATAGGGAGTTTAAACTCCCCACAAGTGCTTAAATTCAGACGTAGTTGGTAAATCGATAAGTAAACCCTTTCCTATGTTGGTTGTATCTGGGAAGCTCCTCTCAAACGAGAGTTAAGCACGAGGCCACGTGGAGGCTTGCACTGAGGAGATAACCCTCTGATTCCTTGTCAAAGTGTAGACCAAGGTTTTTGCGCATCTGTTGAATCTATCCTAGATAGAGTTTCGGGCTTTGCTACCCTGCCCATGCGTACGAACCAGGCTTGTGACTGTCCCCCCAGACTGTCAATATAGTTAAGGTAGCCTATTGTCTCTCAGACATCTAGGGTTCATACACAAGTACACCCAAAGGCTATTTTTGATTGACCTTGGATAGGCTTAGAAGGTAACCCTTGTAGAAAGTGTGGGAGGGCAGTGGGTGATTCCTCTACTTGTGCCTAAGAACATCTTCAAGGATGCCAAGTAACTGTCTCTCAACTTTCTTCCAGAAAGCATATCTTATACCCCTTGTGATTGTTGAAGACTTTAGAAATTTTTGTAGTGATTTCTTTGTGGTTTGTTTGTGTTTAGCCGACCTTAGGGTGTGAAGAGTCAAATTTTCAATCGTGGAGGACCAACCTTTCAGAAGGTTAAGAAGGTTGCAAAACCTTCCTCCGCTCACTACAGTGGACCCTCCACCGCCCCCTCAATGGCGGAGATTAGACACAGATGATTCTTTCAAACCGGTAGGAAATAAGGAAGTTCCTAGTGAACCAGAACTTAGGACAAACCAGGTTGATACAACCCCAGTAGAGATAGAAGACTTCCAGGCTGACGAGTTTGCGAGAAACTTTAATTCACCTCTTACTGACCTAAACGATCCAGTGATCATCCAGGTTCGTCCTTTCAATTCACCTGTGATTGGTGTTCCTATGGGAAGGCTAATGTCTAGTGCAAGAGAAAGTTATTCTACCTCCACCTCAGCTACTCCAGTTGAAGGGGTACCACCTTCCCCGATGGGTGCCCCTAGAGCAAACATACCTACTACTCCTTTAACTCCATCTATCTGGGTGGTTCAACCACCGGCTTCAACAAATGTAGTAGGCACTTCTGGTGGGGTGGTCACTGGGATCCCTAGTGTACCTCCTGTTTCAGCTTCTTTTGCACACACTACCCAGAGTGGTCCAATGGGATCCTCTTCATTTGTCCATGGTTTTCCTTGAAATGGGGGGCACATTCCCCCATCCACTCCATATGTAGGTCCCACACCTACCTATGTAGGGGTGCAGTTTGGAAACACTAACCATCATGGTCAAGGTTTTCAAACGTCGGTTTCAGCTCCTTTCACGAGCTCTCCTTTCTCGCTTTTTAGAGGAGGTATACCTGCTCCTGTTTTCCAAACTCCAGTTTCATCTGGAGCAGCTCAAACCACATACACTGCACCACATATGAACAATCCACGGGCTTATGGGTGGAATCCTTTCCAAAGTGGTCCGACTACCTCACAACTGGTAGCTGGGGGAAACCCCGCCTTTACTTTTGGGAACCAGGGGGGAAGTCCTTCTACTTCCCAAGCTCGTACTTTTCAGGCTCCGGTTAGACCCAAACTTCCGTTCCTGGCAACTTTGAACTTGCCAGAATTGGCCAAGTTAATGAATGACCCGATGAAACATGATTCCACCTGGCCACCTATCCCTACCAAAATGCCCTCAAAATTCCAAAATTTGAAGGAAAAGTTGGTGAAGACCCAGGGGCTCATATCACCACTTTTCACTTGTGGTGCTCTTCCAACTCACTAAATGAGAACTCTTACTAGTGACGCAACAAAGTGGTACATTGAACTGCCCTCTGTTGTCTTTAATAGTTTTTGGGACTTAGATGACGTGTTCCTTAACCATTTCTAGCTTCCTGTCCGGTACGACGTCGACATAGATTTACTGTCCACCTTTCGGCAGGACAAAGCCACTCACATTTCAGATCATATCCAAGAGTGGTGAAGGCGGAAAAGGCTCATTAAGGCCACTATCCCTCCCGAGTTTTTGTTAGAATGGTTCCTTAAATCCTTATTGCTGTATATATCTAAGGATGTATCCACTTCGGGAATAACTAATGAGGAAGAGGCTATCCTTAGGGCCCAACAGTTAGATTTGATATATTCTCAGTCTGGAATTCTATATGAAATCATCCTTGATGCACCAAGACCAACCCATAGTGTCGAAAAACCTAAGCATGGACCCCATGCCGATGGTGTGGTTGGTTCAGTGAAATCTCCCACTGTAGAATCTTTAGCCAAACAACTCCATGAGTTGTCCGTCAAACAATCTACAACGGAGGCAGTAAAGGCTGCCCCCTCACCCCATAATGCAAATGATTTTGCACAATCCTCCCAAAAGGGAAATTAGTAGCCCAATGGGAAAAAGAAAAAGGGGAAGAAAGGTGAGGGAAACCAAAACAAGCCAAAACCCACAAACAATGCTGATGGGGGGAAAAAAGAGAAGAAGAAGGTGAAATTTCCATGTAAGTTGTGTCAGGAAGATCACCTAACCCATCAATGTCCCCTTATTGACCAAGCTCAGAAGCTACTCAAAGGCCAACAACTGGCTGTCCTGAAGGATCCTTTTCCCCAGGGACAAAATTCTGCTTCAGCTTCAAATGTAGCAGGGGGCACCCCAAATGCTCCTGACCCAAATTATATCAACATGGTTCGATCCCAAACTTTACTCCAAACTAGGAACAATAACTATGAGACTGAGGCTCCATAGAAGGGTAAGTCTATAGGTGAAACTTCTAACCCTCTCACAATTGAAAAACCTGCCGAAACTATGCCCAAGATACCAAAGGGTGTCTTTAAGAAAACATTGCACAATGCTAATGCTAGGGCTGCAACCAACTACTTTGTAGTTGAAGATTTAGCCCAAACCCCTTATGCGATATCGGCTTTAGAGGTGTTATAGAGTTGTCCTGCCCAACGAGATGCACTCTTAGCAGCCTTAGGTAGTATGGATTCATCGAGCCTCATGGCGAAGTTTAATTTGTCTGATGTAAAAATTCGCCTATCGTATCATGTGGCCCTATCAATAGATGTCATCCATGGTGGAAAAACCATTGGAAGGGCAGTTGTCGATGAGGGAGCTTCCACATGCGTCATTTCCTTGTCTTGCTAGAAGGCTCTTGGATCTCCAGAGATTGTTCCATCGAACACCGTACTTACTGCTTTCGACGAAAGGTCATTTCGTCCACATGGTATCCTACCAGCTTTCGAAATAAAGTTGGCAGGGAAGGCAGTGTCTGTTGAGGTAGAGGTGATTGGTGCACCTTTGGATTATAACTTGCTCCTAGGGAGAATTTGGACTTATGCCATGTACGCTATTGCATTGGTCGTGCTTTGGGTAGTAGTGTTTCTGCACGAAGGGAAGTTGGTTACTGTAGACCAACTCAGTTTTACTCGAAAGGGCCGCATGGAAACTAATGAGTCCACTGTGCCATTGGTTGATCAGGTTAAACCTGCTTCAGAGAGATTAGGGGTTGGAATGTATGCATCATTGATGGGCACATTTGATTTTCCAACTCTGATTAATTATTTAGGTTCTACTAGTGTAGGGAAGTCTATTGCAACGGTTTTCGATAGAATAGATCCTTGGGTTCTTACTTCCCGTCATGAACCTAAAGTGCCCTTATCGGCAGCGGAAGTAGCTTATCAAGCTATCGTTCATACCGTTGTTGATCCTGTTCCGGTCCCACTCACAGTCTCAGAGGAGTCGGAAGAAGCCTATCTGCTTGCTTGGGCAGAGAACTCTTTGCATACTGAAGATTGCTTAGATATGGTTTTTCCATCTGATGAAGCCATTCTGGAAGCTATGTGCGAACTAGATAAGATCTGCGAAGATCTTCAGCATCGATCCTATTTTCTTCTAGAGTTAAGCAGGATTGAAAATCAAGAGTTCCATATGAGACTGGCAGGTGATGTTGATACACCCATTAATCCCTTACCTAGGAAAGGAATATTTGCTTAGGGGAATATGGAAAACATTTCTGTTACTATTCCTATCAACATCTCTGCAAACCCAAACGTTGTGGAAAATGTACATATCGGTGCAAACTTCTCTCCGGAGGAGATTGCTATCTATACAGCCCAGTTTAAGGAATTCCGCAACATGTTTGCCTGGTCATATGAGGAGATGCCAGGCATAGATTCATCAATAGTCGAACATGAAATCCGAACATATCCTGATGCCAAACCCGTTCGACAAAAACTTAGACCTGTCAATCCGCGTAAAGTGGCAGCTGTTAAGGCTGAAGTTGAAAAACTGCTGAAAGTCGGTTTCATTTACCCGATAGCTTTGTCAGAATGGGTATCCAACCCTGTTCCTGTAAAAAAAAAGCAAGGTACAATACGCGTTTGTACTGACTTTCGATATCTAAACAAAGCCTGTCCTAAGGATAACTACCCCACACCATTCATAGATCAAATCATTGATGCTTGTGCAGGGAGTGAAGTCTTTTCGTTTATGGATGGTTTCTCCGGGATCAAATTCAAATTAAACCGGAATACCAACAAAAACAGCTTTCATCTATCCTTGGGGTACATTTGCATACAAGAAAATGCCTTTTGTATTGAAAAATGCAGGGGCTGCCTTTCAGCGGGCAATGAATTTTTCCTTTCATGACATTAAGTCTATTGTTGAACCCTACCTTGAAGATCTGCCAGCACATTCTCATAAGAGGATCGATCACCTAGATCACTTGTGTTTAATCTTCGAACGATGCAGATACTACAATTCACTTGAATCCCCACAAGTGCGTTTTCTGTGTCAAGTCAGGGAGACTGCTCGGGTTCATTGTTTATAACAAAGGTATTCAGGTGGATCCTTTAAAAGTTGAGGCCATAGTAAATTTTCCTCCTCCTTGTTCCATCAGGTAGCTTCAAATCCTGCAAGGGAAGTCCAACTTCCTTCGATGTTTTATCGTAAATTATGCCAAGATCACTAAAGGTTTCATGTGGTTGTTGAAGTAGGACACCCCATTTGTATGGGATGAAATCGCACAACTTGCGTTCGAGGCATTAAAGAAAGCTTTGTTGTTAGCACCATTACTGCACCTGCCAGATTACTCTCGTGATTTTATATTATATCTGGCTGCATCCGAGTCGACCATAGGGGTAGTACTAGTCCAGGAGGATGATAAACTCCAAGAGTGTGTCGTCTACTATCTTAGTCGTGCTTTAGCTGGCCCTGAACTTAGGTATTCCCACGTCGAGAAGTTGGCATTAGTAGCTGTGTATGTTGTTTAGAGGTTGCGTCACTACATCTTATTGAGGACCACGACGGTAGTGGTGGATGTTAATCCTTTCCAATATGTTTTGTCTCGATGAATAGTCGAAGGAAAATTAAACAAATGGATAGTCATTCTCCAAGAGTTTGACTTAGATTTCCAATCCGCCAAATCCAAAAAATCCTTAGTTTTTGCAGAGCTCATCGCAGAATTTCCGGTTGAGGAAGATGTAGCCATTGAAGAAGACTCATTCCCAGATGAGCACATCTTTTTGATTTCCACCTCTGACCCTTGGTACAAAGATATACTTGTCTATCTCCAGACTCTAAAGTGCCCTATATCCTTTTCGCGGGAAGAACGATGCAAACAACGATTACATGCAAAAACTACCTCATTATTGAAGATACTTTATATCGTAGAGGGGTAGATTCTATTTTGCGTCGATGTCTTACCCACGAAGAGGCCAAGACTATCCTAAATGATGCCCATAGTGGAGCATGTGGGGGTCATTTATCTGGGTTAACAACGGCCCATAAGATTTTACGTGCTGGTTATTTCTGGCCCATGATCTTTAAAGATTGTGTGGAAGCCGTGAAGCACTGTCATCCTTGTCAACTTTACACCAGAAAGATGCGGTCGCATCCTGCCCCATTATTTCCCATCATCTCAGTGGGCCCCTTAACGAAGTGGGGGATATATTACATGACGTGCAACCCAGTCTTGACTGGGGGGCACAAATACATCATTATCGTTGTCTATTACTTCATGAAGTGGGGGATAGATTACGTGATGTGCAACCCAGTCTCAGCTGGGGGGCACAAATACATCATTATCGATGTAGATTACTTCACGAAGTGGGAAGAGGCAATTCCCACCTATAAAGCTGACGGGGAAACTACAGCTTTTTTTTTCTTTAACCAAATTATCGCACGGTTCGGTATCCCTAAAGAGATTGTCACTGACCGTGGCAGTCACTTCCAAAATAGCATGATGACTGAATTGACCACTGTGCTAGGGTTTAAACAAGAACATTCGTCTTCTTTCTACCCGCAAGCGAATGGTCAAGTCGAGGTTGTAAATAAAACCTTGAATACTATTCTCAAGTGCACTATTGATGCAGCCTGGTCCAATTGGCACATCACGCTGTATCCTGCACTTTGGGCTTATCAAACCAATGTGAAAATTGCCACAGGGTTTTCTCCTTTCCAACTCGTTCACAGAGTGGAAGCAGTATCCCTGGTTGAATGTGAAATCCCATCTTTAAAGATTTATATTCATGTGCTACCTAATACGACTGAGTTGGAAGAACGGTTGTTACACTTAGAACATCTAGATGAACAGCGTAGAGATGCACTGACAGCAAATGAAGCTCATAAAAATAGGGTAAAAAGCAGTACGATAAATCGGTCAAACCTAGGATTTTTTTCTGAAGGGGATCTTGTCTTGCTTTGGGATCAAGACAAATAACCCCTGGGGGTAGGGAAATTCAGGTCTATGTGGTTAGGACCTTATGTCGTGTCAAAATTTTTGAAGAAAGGTGCTTATGAATTAACTGATTTCGAGGGAAATAAGTTTCCTGAGCCTAGAAATGGGCTCTAACTCAAAAGTACTATGCTTAGGCTTAGCACTTTTTTGTATTTTTATTGTATGTAACTTTATGTACAATAGTTCGTCGATTTGTGTTCTTATATCATTTGTTGGTTGTTACAGATGTCTTTCAAGTGGTTCGTAGTTTTTGGAGATGGCGCTAGTCGCCACACTTGCAACCTAGCTTCATCCGCATGGGTTATTTACTCACCCTCAGGATAGCTAGTTGCCTTTGGAGGCACTTGTCTAGGTCCTGCTACCAATAATGTGGCCAAGTATAGAGACGTCATTGAGCTGTTATGGGATGCCTTGTCACGAGGCATTACCTAACTGGAAGTCAGGCTTGACTCTCAACTGGTAGTTTCCCATCTCAATTGAGCTTATCAGGTGTGAAACCCTATTCTACTACGTCAGTTTATGCAAGTTAGGTTATTGGAAAGAAATTTGATTTTATTACATTTAATCATATTCCAAGAAATCAAAATTCATTAACTGATGCATATGTGAATTATATGTTGGATTGGCATTTAACACATATTTCATAAAATTTACAACAGACACATTGAAAAACACATGTAAATAACCGACAATATATATATGTGTGTGTGTGAATATCTGTCCATATAGATAGGTCGAGTTTGATCCTTAGATCCAGTCATAACTGTATATACAAAATCTGGATCGTAATCCATAAAATGCTCCTAAGTCTAAGCTTGACCACCTTGTTCATCCTGAACACCTTGCTCATCCTGGTCATCCTGCTCTCGGGCTTCTTCAGCCTCTTTAGTTGCAGCAGCCTCTATGTAAACAAGTTCTGCTCTGGCTACCCTTCTCATAAGGCGTATCGAGATATGTGGGATACCAACCACTAACTCCTACATAACGACAGGGATATGCTCAATACGCAAAGTAGGTACTCTTTGGGTAAGCCTGGCCAGCTTCCCCTCAAGAACCCTAATCAAACCATGATCCTCTCCTGCCACTGGTTGCACATACATACGAGGATTCCCAACAGGCTGAACTAGTCCAATGTCTGCATTTTTAAATGTTTGAAGGATTAAAACTCTTATACATATGTATATATCTTTATGACTAAAATTCATAAAAAAATTAAAAAACTTGAAAAAACAAAATACCTGACGCTCCCCATGCCCCTCCAGGAGGGAGGACAAGGTCATTGTCACCCCAAAAATCCAACCCAACATATGGAAACTGCTCCAGTGCTGGTAGCTATCGCTCCCACCATAGGTAGAAGTCATCATCGATCCACCGCCACCCTTGTGGAGGAAGATTTCTCCCTATTTACTCAGCCTAGGCTGACGGGGAGAGGAAACTGGTAGAGGTACTGTAGGACTAAGACCGGGCAGTCTCTCAAAGAAAAAGGCCACCAATATGCTAGAATAACCAAAGTTTTTTCATCGGCCTCTCTTACAGTTAGAGAGTTGCTTCTTCATTATCGGGATTACTCCCGAACACCAGTCATATAATGCTCCCTGTAGACATTTCACTACAATTCTCATCTGGTTTCGAGTTGCAAGATGAAGTGATGATGATCCTGTAACCCTCACTATCGTGCTTACCAACACTTGTAATGGAAAGCTGCGAATATGAACAATAGGGATGCAAGTACCCCATTTCTGAGTACCAGACGCGCAATAAGTGTCAATGTAGTTCTGAACACTTAGAAGGTCACCGCCCCTACCAGTACCTTCCAAGTTGATAGGAGCTCCCCATCGTGACAAACCGGATATGAAATAGATTTCTTCCAGTGTAATCTCTAGAATCTCACCTTGCAAGTTAAATGCACCTAGATCATGATCCCAATAGTTTATCAAAAACTCCAGTAAGTAGACATTCGATCGCATAGGTGAGGTACAACAGAATTTAAGCAATCCACTTTGCCATAATGCATGCACCATGGGGGCACTTCGAAGAGCATATTGGTCCATGTCTTCATGCTCCCTCTCCCTCCACTCCAACACCATGTTTCAGCCTGTTAACGAGACCATTATCAAACATTAAATTCATGAAAAAACTTTTGATTTTGGCCCTAGATAGCATTTTTATATATCGCGCAATATACGCGACTGTCCTTTGGACATGTCGCATATCATACGTGAGTTGCTTTCGAGCAAGCCGAGTATAAAATGTGTATACACGACTGTTTACATAGCATACCCGTGTATACAGCGTGACTGTCTTTAAATTGGTCGAAAACATCAAATTTTTCATAAAATCAAAAATTTGCTTGGATGAAATGAAAGAGAATGGAGAGTAGATTTACCTGGCACTTGCGGTTTGGAAATTCGTCCAATGGTTTGACCACAATGAGCAATTGAAATTAGAGGTAAAACTTGTCTATATTGGGTAAAAATGACAAATGGTGAATTTGATTTCTATTTTTGCAATATTTATAGAAATTATTTCAAAAGTGGGTTTTTTAAACCTATAGTTTGTAATTTTTATTAAAATCAAACTAATGCCATGTTATTTTTTACCTAATGAAACAGGTCCAAGGTTATTCAAAGTCGTCTTCCAATCATATAGGGTAGGATTTTGATCATTTATATGCATTTTTTATTTATACTTAATCCACTTTACCCCTAGGATTACTACTTTGACCATGGACTATGGTATTCAACCATTAGTACCTTGTCTATATCATTGTTCTTCCGTGGATAGGGCTTTCCTAACATGAGTGCCCTAGCTTAGAACACATTTATTGTCTTTTGGTACTCATTCCTCATTTGTCGTAGGTTCCGAGGAGCCCTCTTAGCTATTTTTCACGCCAAATTGGGCCTCATTTTTTGTCTCTTTTTACAAGCTATCCCCTTTATAAGGCTCCCCACCCTTATGGAGTTTCTTTAGGCCCAGGTCTAACTCCTCAAAATAGACTTGAATTCCAAGTAAACTTGTTTATTCAGGCTCGTTAAGAATATGTGAATGGGCATCCACATTGGTGGTAGGTTATCTCTTTCTCGGACCATGTGGAATAATACGAGAAATGATCACTCTCTTTTCTGCGAAATTGAGAAGAGTATTCTCAGGCATAGGTTTATCACTTTTCCGGACCTGAGGGACTAAACTTACGAAAAAGGACTACCCGGTATGAGCTTAGTTTTCTCTTTTTCGTGCTCTGGACCTAAACATGAAAAAGATTCTAAGTGTACTTTATGTCTTTGTCATGCTCGTTAAACAACAAGAAAAAACATCGAGTTTATTGTTGTAAGCCCTATTTCTCGAACTCAAATGGATCTATCCGAGTGATCTTGCTTTCCTTCACAATCGTAAAACTCAATCTATAAGCTGCTCTTGAAGGAGCGTTGGGTAGGTGGTAATTTAATCTTTTTCAGACCTCCCTGACTAAGTACGAAAAAGGTTCACCTTTTCTTCTTTGGAAGTTAAGAGAGTTATTCTAAGATATGTTTTATACTTTTTCGGTTTCAGGAGACTAAATTGGACGAAAAAGGAACCCCCTAGAGTCTTCTTTGGCGTTTTCAGACTCTCTAAATATGAAAACACCAAGCGAGAATGTACTAGTTCGGGCTCGTAAAATCCACGAATAAGTGACATTATCAAGCATTATTCCTTCTTCTCTTCAAGCTTGTCAAAAATCAAGAGAGAGTTGAGTTGACTTTCTTGGACTCATTAAAACTTAACATGAAAGATATGGAAGAAGTTTTCTCTTTGGGTTACAGTCGGTGGAAGCATGTCCTCCTTGAACATAGCACTCTTTGAACTTCTTGATACTCATGTCTTAGTGTACCCTTTTAGTTCAGCTATCACTTTGAGTTTCTTACTCCTCGAATCTTTACAAGGATCCAAGAAGAATTAATATTGGTGATCAATTGGAGGTTTTAAAACACTATCCTCTCTTTTTCAGTCAGGAAGAAGGGTTGAATTTGGGGAAGGAAATTAGTATGGAGGAAGTTATAGATGCTCTTAAAATATTTGCAAAGGACAAAATCCCTGGTTCGTACGGGTGGCCTATTGAGTTCTTTCTGGTGTTTGCAGATATTTCAGGGAAAGAGCTTAAGGAGCTGGTTGATATTTAAAGATCTGAGTAGTTTATGTTAGGAGGACTTAATGCTACTTTCTTAACTTGGATTCCAAAAAAAGAAAATCTTGTTTCCTTTGGGGATTTTAGACTGATTGCTTTGTGCAATTCCTTATACAAATTGGTCACCAAAATCATTGCCTTAAGGATGAGTTCAGCCATTTCTGAGAAAATATCCAAGGAACATTGTGGTTTCTTAAAGAACAGGAAAATACTAGTGGAAGCTATCGGTATTACTCAAGAATGATTACACTCGGAAAAATCCAAAAAGCTGAAGTCCTTAATTTTGAAAATGGACCTTTTGAAAGCTTATGATAAAGTTGAATGAGGCTTCTTGCGCCTGGTCTTACTGCAAATTGGTGTTCCCCTGGATGTGTCCAATTAGATCTTAGCCTGCGTCTCTTCAACAAATTTTGCCGCTCTCATAAATGGTAGTACGACTTGGTTTTTTCCAAGCTCTAGAGGCCTAAGGCAAGGCTGTCCTCTTTCGCTTTTGTTGTTTCTTCTGGTAATTGAGGGTTTTAGCAGGCTTATCTTGGATGCAAAAGATAAAAGAAACTTTACAGAAATGAAGGTTGTTGATCCTTTTTTATCTCGCACTTGATTTTTGTGGATGACGTAATTATTTTTGGAAAAGTCTCCACGTTAGAATGGAAGTATCTTCATACTATTCTAAAAGTATTTTGCTCTTCCACTAGGATGGAAGTCAATCCCGAAAAGTCAGTTTTTTATTACAATGGATTATCAGATGGGGATTTGGAGATAGTATCGAATACGTTTGGGTATTTGCTAGAACCTCAAGATCAGGGTTTTAAATATCTTGGTTTCTTTTTGAAACCCAACTGATACAGATTAGTGGATTGGAAATGGCTTATTAAGCGAATTGACAAGAAGATCAGTTGTTGGACTTCAATTTTTTTGTCTCTTGGTGGTAGGTTAACTTTGTTGCAGACTATTCTCTCTAACATACCAGTTTACTAGTTTTCTCTCGTGATGGTCCCAAAAGCAATTGTAAACTCCATTAGGGCTAAATTTTTTAACTTTATTTGGAGAGGAGCAGGGGGGAAAAGCAACCTTCATCTGGCCGCTTGGGATCGCATTGCTCTTCCAAAAACGTTTGGAGGATGGAATATAAAGAACTTTGAATGGTTTAATAGGGCATTATGTCAAAAAAGTCTCTGGAGAATCATTAAGGGCAATAACCTTTAGAGAAAAGTATCTGAAAGGTATCAACTGGGCTGATTGGTTTCGATCGGATGTTCCAAACATAAATAGTTCTTCTATAATCTGGTCCAGTTCCCTAAAAAATATATGTTGGGTTAAAATATGGTTGGCTTGGGATGTGGGGAATGGAAAGCAAGTAAGGGTGGGATTAGACCCTTTTACAGGTTCTAACGGGAATTTTACTCTTCCAATTGAAATTATAATCCATCTCGATATTCTTGAGCTTACAACTCTTAACATGATCAAAAGACCTCCTTGGGTTGTTTTGGAAAGCGATTATTGGTTAAATGTTACAGATCTAGGGTTTTTGGGTCTTTGGGATGAGATCTGGAATAGATACACTTCTTCTCTGAAGATTGCAGGCATTATATTAAGTCATGAAGAAGACTCCTTGGTTTGCATTTGGAATAAAACAAACGAGATGCTTTCTGCTAAAGAGGCTTCTAGTGCAATTGTTCATGCTTCTTCTCTTGACTACTGTAAGTGGTGGAACTCTCTAATGTGGAAACGACCTCTCCCTTAAAGGTAAAGTGTTTTTTTGTTGTTAATGGAAAACAAAATCTTAACTTGGCAGAATTTAAAAAATAAGGGATGGGAAGGTCCAGGGATTTGCCTTTTATGCAAAGCTGAAGATCAGTCTGCTCAACATTTATTTTCTGATTGTGTTTTTAGAAAACCAGTGTGGTCTCTTGTTAAGGAAGATCTAAATTTGAAGTCAGATTGGGGTGAAGGTCCTCTGCATGAAACCTTTCAGTGTTGGTTCTGTTTTTTTCTTTCTAAATTCACAACCCTCCCAATATTTGTATTCTGGCATATATGGAAAACTCAGAACAAGGTTATCTTTGAAAATATGATCCCAAACAAAGTTCTAGTGGTTACTCAAAGCCTGCCCCTTTTTAAAGAATTCATGATAGACTTTAAAGCTCCCACCAGGAAAGTTCTTCACAAGCCTCTTTTCTTCCCTTTTACTGCAACATTTTTTTTTAATGGTTCGTCAAAAGAAGGAAAATGTGGCAGCGACACGGTCTTGAAATTAACTGATCGACATTTCTTCAATATCTAGATGGGAGGAGACAAGGGAAACTGTACAAGAGCAGAACTTCTAGGGCTTTGGGGGATCCTTTTCTTTGCTAAATATTGTGGCATAGACTCTTTGTCTATTTTCGGTGATTCACTGGCGGTCATAGAATGGATCAAACGATTAGGTTGTTGGAAAAGTCTTTTGCTGATCTCTCTTTTATGCATATCTCAAGAGAATTCAACAGTGAAGCTGATAGCCTCTCCAAAAAGGATTCTTATGTGCTTTTGGCAATCTCTTCTTCCAAGAAGTTATCGATATATATTAATTATTATTAATAATTAATACATTTAGACTTATTATATAATCTACATATTATATAGTTGTATCACTATGCATGTTAATCACACCACGGTACTCTAAAATCCGAGTATATCAGATATTCTTTTAATATATAAGACATATTATATAGAATTTCCATCCACATAAATCACATCGCATTAATCCCAAATAAACTAAAATACCACATAAATCACACCATAGTACTCTAAAGCCTACCCCACACAACCTTTTATCATAAAGACATATTACATAAATCACATCACATTAATCCCAAATAAACTAAAATACCACATAAATCACACCATAGTACTCTAAATCCTACCCCACACAACCTTTTATCATATAAGACATATTATATAGGTGTGTCACTATCAATGTTAATCACACCACGGTACTCTAAATCCTAGCATGAAGGGACCCATGTATCCCAGAAATAAACTAGCATGAAGGGACCCATGTATGGAGTGATGCACAATGGGTTAATGGAGAAAAAGTTGAATCGTCAACAATCCTTTGGTTGGGTGCATTAGTGTTTGAAATTTTTATTATTAAACTAAGTTTTTATTTAAAAAATCAAATTTGGAAATCATTTCAAATTATGATATATATTTAATTATTATTTTGTTTATGTAGATTTCAAAAAATGTAGTGATTAACTTATAGTGCAAGAGTAAAGTATTAAAAAATCAAATTTGGAAATCATTTCAAATTATGATATATATTTAATTATTATTTTGTTTATATAGATTTCAAAAATGTATTGGTTGACTTATAGTGCAAGAATAAAGAATAATGTATTAGAGAAATGGAGAAGTCTAAATGTATTAATTATTATTTTGTTTACACAGATTTCAAAAAATGTATTGGTTAACTTATAGTGCAAGAATAATGTATTTGAGAAATGTGGTAGATGTATTAGACCATTTTAGAAAAAAAAATGGGTTATATATATAATGCAATTTTTTATTATTAAAATTGTAATTTTTTTTGGTTTAAACTATAAATTGATTCAATGTCTTTAAAAATCTTTATTGTATTTGAAATATGTAATTTCAAAAATTTATATATATAATTTCAAAAACTTATATATACAATTTGAGTAGTTAGTTGAATTTTTAACTAGATTTTAGGATTTATACTACTTATAAAATTATCTTCTTTCTTTATTGATTTGGTTAAGCAACCTGAAATTTTGATTGATTTATTAAGATATTACAAACAATAACTCAAAGTCTATATATTAATTAGTGCCATTTGTTTCTACATTATCGATAACAGTTTTATGAAGGACTATCATTGGAACATTATGCATAGGATATTTTCATGATTCATATAATAAAGTGCATAAGATAAACATTTTAGAATATTTGAAATTTGATAAGAGTATATGTATTACTTTTTTTTTAATAAAAATGGGTACTTATTTTATTAAAAGGAGGCTATAATGAAATTGTTGGGCTTAATAATACAGAGTTTGAAATGTAAAGTGAACCTTGAGGGTTGGATCAAGTAATTATGATTTAGATGTGAGATTTCTTTCGCCAAAGTTGGCGAGGTCGTGGGTTTGACTCTCTTGATCCCCTAAGGGTTAGGTTTCGTAATCAGAGCCGATGGTTTACCTTGTTTAGCATTCGTGAATCATTAGGAAGTACTCCGAGGGTTTTCCATGAGGTTGTTCCTTAGGAAAAAAGAGTTTGAAATTTAAAGTCGTCTTAAGAAGTTCAACAAAATTGCCTCCAATGTGATTTATTATATTGGTTCTAGCATTGGTGTTGCATGCATGGCCTATATAAATCCTCACATATTTCCTTACCAAAATGACTATCTTACAAAAAATAAATAATTTTAGAAATTTTCAAGCCCATACCCATTGAGCGTATTCTTCTTACTAACCTTTGACAAGTAGTGGGTTGAGACTTGATTGTCCACTTGTTCCACCTCCTATTAAAATTTATCTTCTTCCATGACTGTTATCTAATCTATTCCAAGTGAGTTAATAAAGGGTATGTGGGAGATTTCTTTCATGTTTCTGTCATAACCATATCTTTGTTAAATTTCTATTTTCAAAATCCTTCCTTGAAATTGCCTAATTTTCTCCTCTTCTTCTAACCTCTCACTATTTCTTTCCACACTAATGTTCAATTGCATTTGCTTTCCCTTCAACTACTTTTTCCCTTATCATTTTCCTTTGAATCACCTATGTAACTCATGAAGCTTTCTGCTTCCAATCTTTGAACCAACCCTCCCACTTTCGCACATATAATATCATGCATGATTGGGCTTCATCAGTTTGCCTCTCGTATTGATGTATGCTTCTCCTAAGTATTCAGTTTTCACAATATGCACATCTTCCTGGATGATTGTGCCTTGTATCCATCATCTCAACTTCTCTTTCATCCATACTTCTATCCCCTACAATCCTATATAATTTTCACTCCACTTCTATGTCTACAAAAAATCATAGAAAATGTATTGTCTAGAGCACTACAACTAATGAGCTAAAGATACAAAATAAATAAAGATCTATGAAATCCTTACTATTCTACAATTAATACCATATTCTCTATGGTATCCCATCACAACAGAGTATTTTAGAAATTCACCTCACACGAGAACATATGTGAATGCTCAAAGGGTCTAGCTCATTATATTGTCAATTACCTTGATGCATACAACTCCCCACTTGTCCATTGTCGTGGTTAAATTTCACGGAAGATAGCTCATTAAAATGTCACCTCCTTTTGTTCTAATTGCTCAAAGTTGCAATGAACATGTCATGTTTGTCATCTTATCCATCATGGAGTTGTGCTCTTGCATGGCATGAAAGAATATCATCGATTCCAAGCCCTTGTTAATTCTTTGAACTTGAAATATTATTATTTTCAATTGAGGTTCTTGAGGCAATGAATGATTAACCACTCAGTCTTATTATTTCCTTGGAATCCCCTATCACTGTGGTTTTTCTTATGCCCATTTTCTTTAGTAATGACATCCCCTTCACTAGAGCTAAAGCCTCAGCTTGTTTGTTCGTGGTCTCATCTAAAACCCACTCATAGGTTTGTTTCCTTGTTTCCTTTAAAGTCAAGAACGACCCTAGCCTCGAGGAATTCTACCACCCCTAGAGTATGTGCATTAATAATCTCCACTAGGTATAGATTTATTGTTTCAAAGAGCCCAGTTTCTTGGTTTAAGTAAAAGATTTAAGAATGGATCAATTGAAAAATATAATCTAAGAGAAGTTAAAGATAAGGACACACATAATTATGATCGGAGGAGATGAATGACCTAGATAAGTGGAAAAAATTGTTAAAATCATATCCCTTTATCCCTTTAAAATTTGGGGGCCATTTCACACCTTTTGGATATGCCTACAAAATTATCCTTAACTACCTTCACTATCCCTTTATAGTGACAACAACTTACCTTCTATCATTTTGTTCTAACAACTTAAAAGAGAATTATGTACACATAATATGTTTTAAAATTCAAAAGAATTCAAAGAGTTCCAATATTTTAAAAGATTTTAAAATTCAAAAGAATTCAAAGAGTTCCAATATTTTAAAAGAATTCTAAAACTTGTAATAACAATGAGCAATGAGCAATGTTTGAAAATAAAATATGATTGGAAGATTGGAAATTTTTTAATTATTTATACATAAACCTATATATGCTTAAACAAAAACTAAATATATACATGTCTATCTTACAACTATTTAACCATTATATTATTATAATACCTTATTTTAATAAACATTTTTTTAATTTTAAATTTATTAAAATTTTACTTTTTTTAATATCATTATTTAACCATTATATTATTGAAATAACTTATTTTAATAAATAATTTTTTATTTTAAATTTATTGTTCCCATTAAGTCTACATCAATCTCTTTTTTATTTCATTTAAAGCTTCCAACCATCACATTCCAAAGTATACACAACATGGTTACTTTTTTAAGGAGAACACAACATGGTTACTTGTAAACCACTAGAACTATGGTACGGTAGAGAATCCCACCATATTACTTTCTTATTTACAAGTATTTCATTTGAACCCTTTGATAAATGTAGAGAATCCCACCATATTACTTTCTTATTTACAAGTATTTCATTTGAATTCCTTTAAATGAGTTGTTTTTTTAACAAATTTATAAATAAATAAAAATGTTATTTAAATAATAAATTATTAGAGAGTAAAGGAAGAGGAGGTTATTGTAAAATATTGATATTATTGAGCAATAATATTACATCTAAATTTAAGAAGAAATTGTGATGTGACAAAAAAATTAGAAGATAAGAAAAAAGCTTACTTCTTAGGCAAGAGGTTAGATTGCAACCAAGGTGAGCATATGGTCTCATGTATGAGACTAAGACAAGGTGTTACTTGAAAATACATGATCCCTTGTTGTAGCCTTAACAATAACAATATTGGATACTAGGTTTTATATGGTTGTTATTTGGGTTGAAACTTCATTTTTGGCCCTAGAGTATGACCTAATTTTTTTAGTTAGCCAAGAGCTTGTCTTCTTGGGATAAGGAAATATGTTAATATCCCAAGATCTAGAGGCATTTGGAAAGCATGGAAGTATACCCACTTACGGGCCACCAATATGCCTTTTCAAGTGGCCAGGTGTTGTATACACATGATGTTGTCTTTGCATGTCAAGGTCTTGAGATTATATCAACAAAGACTAGGTCAGTGGTTTTTTATTGCTTTGGAAGAAAGAAGACTAGAGAAAAATAAGATACCATAAAGTCGTCATTAACCATAATTTAGAAGATCAAGAGTATCTTTCTATTATAACCAGTGTAAAGAAGAAAATCAATATTATAAAATAAGAATGACTCCTCATGAGGTCCATAGTGAAATAGGGTGTTGGACAATTCCTCAAACATGGAATGAAAGATTTGTCATCTTTGTGATACTAAGAATGTGTAGAATGAATATAAGTCTCTTAAAATATCCCAAATATCCCCACATTAAATCTCAATTTCAAAATATTTGTAACAATATCAACCTTCCTAACCTTTTAACTCATTAAAACTAAGAAGATTTAGGAAAACTTTTCTCAAATCTCTTAAAACATAGAAATATGAATCTAAATCAATCTCAGTAATCTATTTCCATTTATTTTACAACTATTTAATATTGTAGCAAACTTCCTTTTAATACTGTAAGACAATATAAAAAGTTAGATTTCCTAGTGATCCAAGATTCTCATAAATTTTTTTGATGTGCTTGGTCAATTCAAAATTGGACATTCTCTCTAAGAACATTATTTCATCATAAACATATTTTGGAAAAAATTGTAACAGGTTTGTCATAAGATAATCCTTTTTAAAATTTTATAAATCAAAATTAATCTTAATAAATGTAAACAATCATCATTTTATATATATATATATATATATATATATATGAACAAAATCAATGTATCTTGAAAAAAAAATACAAGGATAAGATAATTAAGTACGTCTATAAGTAAGAGGATGGGATATATACACTTTCATAAATTTTAATAGTGAAATGGTAATGACAAAAAGTTCTTTGCCCTAGGTCTAATCAATTTTGTGTTTAATTAGGTTGTGATCTTAAAAATATATTATTATTATATTCTAAAATAATTGTAAATTAAGAATTTTAAACTATATAAATACTTTTAAATAATTAAAAAAACCTTTAACCATAAAATAACATAAATTTTAATAATAAAATAATTATGATAATTTTTTAATAAAAAAATTAATTAATTTAATATCTAATTAAATTATAACCTTAAAAATCATTTATTATTATATTTTAAAATTTTAAACCATAGAAAAATATCTTAAATTTATCAACCATACCAGTGGTGGCAATAAACATCATATTACAAATTATATTAAATAGATATTAATGAGTGGCTAAGGAATATATTGACGTTTTTTTTGGTAAATGGTACCATTATTGATTACAAAAGTAAGTGAATTATTCCACATCATATTACAAATTATATTAAATAGATGAGTGGCTAAGGAATATATTGACTTTTTTTGGTAAATGGTACAATTATTGATTACAAAAATAAGTGAATTATTCCTACTGAATTGAAAATATAAATAATTTTTTTTATCTTTTCATAAAATTTATATATTTTGTAGATTTTAATAATTCATAAATATATTTTGTGGATTTTAATAGTTCATAAATAAATAATTATAATTTATTAAATTTTATTAATTATTATGATAAGAGTGTTTGTTTGAAATTTGAGATAGATTAAGTTCTATGTTTCCTCATTTAATAATGAGAATAAAACAATATTTCAAAATTCAAATAACAAATAACTAAAAATAAGTATATATAAGATTATAAAAATATTAATAAAAAAGTATAAGCCCTTTGTCCATTCCAAATATCAAATAAAAACACCTATCACCCTAAAAAATAATTATCTTATAGTTTTGTTTGGTTCACTCATTTTATGCTCGTTATGATTATCTTGGAATATACCAAAATCTTTCGAATAGAGTTTTACGAGGNAATCCGGCAGATAAATTTTGGTGAAAATCATACTTTCCAGGATTTAAATCGTAATTTTAATCATCTGGGTAGTTTTAAAATGCCCGATTTAGTACAGGAAGGACTAATAAGATTAGTAGAATTCCAAAATAACAAAATAAACAATTTCACAGCAAACATTTGACTGATTTTAATAAAAAATCGGCCGGAAAAATGGGGCGATTTGGTGAACGCTTATCCCACGCGTTTACGAGGCAGGTCGAATTACAGAGATTTTCCATTTTGTTGACTTCTTAAGTTAGATAATTTGTTTTCGGATTTAGTTTTTACAGCACGATTGGAAAAACGGTTTGCATGGGAACGAAATATTTATGGAATACTCCCAAAATTATAAAAAATGAGGAAAACGGACGTCTCGAGACAACACGACCATTTCTTCAAAATGTACCGATGTAAGTCAATTCTCGCTGCTGGTACTTAGTGCCTATGAGCCGTGCCGACGTCAAAGATTGACAGACTTACGCAAAAATTATTCCGAAATGAAAGATTTGCAGTCTGATGCAGAATTGTGAATAATTGCAATGTGGGTCTTTAAATTCTAGGCCAAGTACGAGCTTATGCCAATCCTGTTTATCTCATGTTTGCACCATTGACGGAGAAATCAGCGGGAATGGCGACCCACAAGACACCCACCGAGAAATCTCCGTTACTTCCCCAGGTAGCATCTTCTCCTCCTGAAAATCTATCTTCTGTAGGAAAAACATTCGGGAATATCTTAATATCGATTGTAGGAGCAGGGGTTCTGGGGTTGCCCTATACTTTCATGAAGACTGGATGGCTCTCAGGCTTAATTGTATTGATATTGGTGGCGTGCGTTGCCTATTATGGCATGATGCTGTTGGTGTGGTCTAAAAGAGCCCTGAAAAGGCAAGGGTTGCATAAAATAGACAGCTTTGGCGATCTGGGGTTTGCTGTATATGGAAGCACAGGGAAAGCCATGGTGGATTTAATGGTGGTACTCGCCATGGCAGGAGTCTGTGTGGGTTATCTCATATTCATAGGGAATACTCTGTCTTACATGTTTACAGGATCCAAACCCCAACCCCAACCCAAGTCCCATGAATCCTCTTTGAATCCCCATGGAATCTATTTGTCTACTTCGATGGTTGTTACTAGGAAGGTAGGCTTCATATGGGCCATTTTCCCACTGGAGATCGTCATGAGTGGGATTCGAACCCTTACCCATCTGGCCCCTTTTAGTATTTTTGCAGATATTGTTGACATCTCTGCAATGCTGACTGTTGTAGTGCAAGATGTGTTGTCCATTTTAAGTACTTCGGGTCCTGATGTTCAGGCCTTTACTGGTTTCTCTGCTATTCCTTATGGGGTGGGTGTAGCAATCTATGCATTTGAAGGGGCAAGCATGATTTTGCCCCTTGAGTTAGCTATGGAGAAAAAGAATAGATTTGGTGGAGTTTTGGGGATTGCATTTGTCTTCATTGCTATCATTTATGGGGGTTTCGGAGCATTCGGGTATATTGCTTTTGGAAGTGCAACAAGAGATATCGTAACTCTTAACTTGGGAAAGAATTGGATCACAGATTTTGTTCAGATTGCCCTATGTCTGAACCTTTTCTTCACATTTCCATTGATGATGAATCCTGTTTATGAAGTTCTGGAAGGGAGGTTTAGCAGAGGGGAGTTTTCGTTCATCCTCAGATCTGTGACGATTTTCTCAATAACAATAGTGTCAATTCTTGTCCCTTCATTTGCAGATTTTTTATCTCTAATTGGGAGCAGTATTGGTTGTATTTTAGGTTTTATATTTCCTGCTCTCTTTCATCTACATGCTTGTTGGCATGAGTTGTCTTTGAGATGGATTCTTGCAGATACCTTGCTTATTGCATTTGGCATTGTCTTTGGCATTGCGGGGACAATTTCGTCTATTACTCAAATCTGTACCAAATAAACATGGTTGTAAGTGTACAGTGTGGACGTTCCAAGCCACAGTAAGAACGTGAAAGCCTAATGAGCATGGAGTTATATTTGGGCCCTGAGTTTCTCATTCCACTCCATGTAAAGATGGCCATGTTATCAACTGCCAAAATTAACAGTGCAGTGCTTCACTGCTTGTATATTAGATGGCTTGCCTTGCTGTCAATGCAATTAATGCATTCAGCATGGATTTGTAATTCCTATCGGGGATTGTGACTGTTTATATTGGATATCATTCAGTTTTATCATTTCCTGACCCTGATCTTATTGAAGTTGTAGCTAGAAGCATGTAGTTTGTAGGGTAAGGTTTCAGTTAACAGGAAAAATATTTTAATGATAAAAGAACAGCTGCAGTCACTTCAAAGATTTATGATCTTAGCAACAGTAGGTTTAGTATTTTATTTATTTGGCTGGCTTTCTATGTATGTATTTGTTAACCAATGATGATCTCCATTCATATCTGCTATTGCATAAGAAATTATAAAATTCTAGGTACTGCGATTGTGTAGTCCAATAGATAGACTCAAGAGTGACACTAGTGTTAGACAAAAAGAACTGTGAAGATAAAACAGATTTTGGGATTAGCAGCAAGGAAGCAATAATATCGCCTATCAATGTACTGTAAGAATGGTCCATGCCCATGATGGGACAGAACAAAGTTATTGGAGAAGTAGCATTCTGCAAAGGAGGTGATTTCAAGATATGAATCAAGGTACCTTTTGCCCTTTGGTTGGGTTATTTATTTGACCTTTTTTACTAAAGGTATGCTTAGTGGATTTCTCTGTGAAGAGAGCTTGAATAAAAATTGCATTTCTCTAATGGTATTTGAATGAGAAGTGCATTTATTTAAGGCAGGTTATAGCTATTGCAACAGAATTTATGGTCATATAGCTTGCAGATTTTTCTGTGTCACTGCTAAGAGTAATTTTAGGATGCCTTGAACGTTCAAGAGAAATTGTGAAAGTCGATGTCCATTCGTAGAGATTGTGAATGCAAACCCAACTTGGAACTAACCAACTGAAACTACTAGAGCTATCCCTTCTCACCAATTGTCACAGATGACTACCATTAGAATTACCATTAGTATGGGCCAGAGCAAGATTTCACTTGTTCCTGCTTGCGTTTACATTCATTTCAGAGGGAGATGATGAAACCAATAATTTAGGATAGATATGTGTACACGAGCATGAATTTTTTTCCTTACAATCCTGACAATCTGTGAATAGAGTCTCAGATACCATGATAGAGGAAGGTCCCACTAAGAAAATAGCTACTGTACAAAAGTAATTTTATTGAAAGTATTTTTAGTTGTTAAAGAGTGGGGAGCCGATGAAACCAAGCAGGCAATGTGTATTCTTTTAAAAAACAGAGGACAATGAAAAACATTGATTTTCGGATACATATTTCAAAAAACCTGAGACTTAAAACTGGAATGAGTTATTCAAATGGAGAGAAAACAATACCCCTGATCTATATCCCAGTGTGATATGTCCTGTAATAAAGGGGATGTAAATTATAGTTAGCTGTAAGGATTGGTGCACTCTACTCTTATAACATTTACAACTATGCTGTTTTTAATCCAATTTTTATGTTTCCATAAATTCATGATAATATTAATGTAGATGCATTTTAGTCCAAGACTTATTAAGTGCTTGTTTCTGTAACATTTGAGATTATAATATAAAATGTTAATTAAACACTACTGAGATTTTTTTTTATTTTGTTTAAGAATATGTATCTTTCAACTGAATATATTTGAAATTAAGATAGATATATATTAACTTATATCTCTAAAGAAACTTTTATGCATATATGATAAAGCAAATCCTCGAGGATAAGAGAGAAGTTAGAACACAGAGAGACCACATATATGAATATAAGCACAAAGTAATGTACACTTCATTTGCACAATTCTTAATGTCAAATCGTATATTCAACCAGAACCAGCATGCTGTTGATAATGCCCACTAACAGAGATCCAAATGGCCTGATTCCATCATCTACGCAAGATGGGTAGTTTTTATATATGAAAAATTTACAGACAAATAGGGGGCATATGCTCTTCATGATGAATGATATGCATTAAAAAAACAGCATAGAATGGGGATGTAAATCTCTTGAGTTAATTTTTATTATGATTATAAACAAGAGTTTAAGAAAAAAGAAGGTTGCGCATCCAACGTTTTCATATATGAATAAAATTTAAACAAAATTAAAAAATGTTTATTGGAGTAAGGTAAAATCTTTGTAACCATATAATTACTAACTAAACGTATATTCCTGAAAGTTATAATAACAATAAAGGAGTTGTGGTATGAATATAGATAAATTAAAAATGTAATCATTGTTCAAAAGAGTTTGGTCATGATCATCCAGGGCATGGGATTAAATGGAAATAAGGGATTGACATTTATATGTTGTATAGTGCCCAACCATTAGTGAGAGATTAACCATTAGTGAGAGGTTGCAAAGGCTTTCACCCATTAGAAATAAAGATAGTTATGGTTAGTGTCTATATTGTTTGTTATTATTGTGTGGGGGTTAGGCCATTTCTCATGTTTACATCATTGCACTATTTTGTCGACCTGAGGTTTACTATAAGTTCTATGGGATCGTCTTGATGTGGGTCGAGATGGTGTATAGCTCCCAATCGTTGGTGGGTGGGTGCAAAGGTTTTCACCCTTTAGAAATACTCATGGCTAATGTCGAACATTGTTTGGCATTGTAGGGCGGGGTTAGGCCAACTCTCATACTTACATCGCTTATGCACTTTTTTGTCGACCTTGTGGTGAGGTTTACTATAATTGTATGGGATCGTGTTGATGTGGGTTGAGAAGGTCAACATGGCTCTTGCTTGTGGAACAAGGGACCCCACCTAAGAAGTCCAAAAGTAATTGGAGATAGCCCATCTCCATTTTTACTTTATGCACCTATATTATGATTTGCATAGATATGTTGGCACATGATACTGTGTGATCATATCGGTAGAAACTTTTTGATGGGACTATTTAAAAGCAACGTCATTATGCTTCCTCCAAAGCCAATACATAATTTTGACTCTAGCATGGAGAGGCAAAAAGGAAACTCTCCAAAATATGGAGGTGGGGATGTATTGTTTAGACGGATATTGAACCTAGCCCAAGTAGACTTAGCTAACGGTCAGAACCATTAAAAGTTCTTGAGAGTCTCCTTTCTCCCACACCGTGGATAGCATGAGTTCTACACACCCATTGATAGTAACACATCGCTAAAAAAATCTTTCTTGGGTACCAACTCTAACTTCTAGAGATTGGAAGGTTGAAATGACCTTCAGGGATTCCAAGGGCTAGAGTTTATCAAGTTGACCCACTAGGATAGGCTCTGAACAAAGTTGCTTATATCTCAAAGCAAATTTGTACTTGGTACATGTTGGGGCTTTTCCCTATTTCTAGTTTTGTCATTGTGTTGGGGGTGTTGGAAGGACAAACTTAAGTACAACATCATTGGCATTGCTTTTGACTCTGCTCTACATTGGATTTGTTGGTGTTCACTAGGCTATATTTCCTTTTTAGATCTTGCTCAAGGGAGCCAATTTTGTGTCACATTGTTAAACATAGTGCATGCCTTTCCTGAAAAGCCTCAAAGTTGAGAACCTAGAGGATTTAACCAAATGTTAGATTTCAAACTTTACAAGAGGGGACCACCATATGCGATGTTGATTAAAAGAGATGTGTTTTTGAAGAGACAAATTTCTCTAGGATAAGTAGAGCACAACACCCTACTAGACCTTCCACACAACTCTTAAAACGAAAGTACCAACAAGCTTATTAGGAGAGGTGGTGATGAAAATGATTTCAAGTAAATCTCCATGCCAGGCATGCTTCATGAATAGGAGCCTCTCACTAATTTAGTGCCTAAGAATTTTTTCGTGTCTCATTTCCCTCTACAACTCAAACCACCCATTTTGTGCACAAATCTTGGCCTTGCAAGCAAGTTTTTATAGTACCCAACCCTCCAAATTCCATGGGGTGCAATAAATCTTTTAATGGATTTTGTTGAAGCCCTTAATTTTATTGATCCTTGCCCATACAAAATTTGAGGGCTTTACACCCAACCACAAGAGTAATACAAGCATTATAACCAAAATTTTTATACATATTTAAAACTTAGACATTTATATATATTAAAACTTAGCCGATTTTGTAATTTACTTGAGCAGAAGCCAAACTTAATACAAGACTAGTTCAACCAAGAAGACTAGTTATTATACCAAACACTAACATAAAAAGTGAGCATTTTCTGAAAGGAACCTTGCTTCTTGAATAATAAAAGAATAATCATTAATGAAAAAACGTCAATTTCTTAAAAAAAAAAATCACCAAGTGTCCAACTTTAAATTTAATAAAAAATACATCGAGTCATCTCCACTGCTACCTTTGCCGAGAATTATAAATTGACTATGACATACATAAAAGAATAAGGACACCTGATTTGATTGGGCAACTTTGATAATGTTAATCTGAACATTGTAAATTTAAAGAATTAAAAATATTATTTTAAAGAAACATGGTTTTTTAATAATATATTTTTTTATAATAAATATAAAAGAAAAAATACTAACATTTTTTTTAGTTAATTTATATGGTTATGACAAATATATTTAACAGATTTTTTTATTTAATAAAAAGTTTATAAATTTTATTTTTTATTATATTTTAAAGTAAATCAATTGATCACCAACAAAAAAGTTAACAAACATATATTTAAAAAAAAATTAAAAAAATATTACTAATCCATTTACCAAATTACAAAACTCAACTTTATTAATCTTTATAATACTTTAATGTTAATCTAATTTTTATTAAATTGCATTGAGTATGACTTTCTAAGTAATGTAAATCTAAACATAATCCAATGTTTTAATGGAAAAATTAAGGTTGATTTAATGCATCATACCATATAGCTTAATTATTACTGATTTTGTATGGTTAAATGTGATTTGAAAGTTTTTTTTATTATACTCAAGGTAAGATATATTGAAATTGATTTATAATTAAAATAATTAAGAATTTTAAAAATGATAAAATTGGTATTAGATTAAAAATAAATAAATTTTAATTATAAATGAAATATATTTGATTTACTAGTAAAGCTATAAAAAGACCATTTTATTTTGTTATTTTTGTCTTCGATTCTAAAAAATATATAAAATAAAAAAAAATCTTTTTAAAAATGATAAAATTTATATTAAATTAAAAATAGATAAATTTTAATTATAAATAAAATATAATTATCTATTATATGATTTACCAAATGTATAGTAAAGCTATAAAAAGACCATTTTATTTTGTTATTTTTGTCCGCGACTATAAAAAAAATTATAAAATAAAAAAATATTTTTAGACAAATATAATCTATCCGGCTCATCTGGCTACTTATCTGGTTCATCCTGCTTTGCTTTGCCTCGATCGTTGTCCTTCCACGCTTGTCCAGCTCATTCGAGTTGCAGTCCTAATCGTCCCACTGGTTGTCCTACTTGTCCTTTTTACATTTTCAACGATTAACTTAATGCTATTAATTAAAATTCTTCACAAGGCCAAACATTCACCAAGTTAGAAATAATTTGTATTTTCTAATAATGCTTTTCTTTTTTTTAACAAAAACAGTTGAGGGTTTTTTTATTATATAAAAAAAAAAGAGTTTACAAGAGACATATCTAGATATTCCCAAATGGGACAATATCCATAACTCCTTGTTCATCATTTCCTATATTAACCACTTATACTATGAAACGAGAACTATATATTATGAACGAGAACTCTACCCATAAAAACGATGATTTTTGCAAAAAAAACACCAAAAACACCCCCCAAATAGAAAAGTGTTGATACCAGTATACACTTTTTTTTTTTTAGGGTAAAAAATAGAGCCATGGACTAAACATCCCATATTGTTGTTTAACAAAACTTTAAAATCAACCTTAAATTGGAAAAAATGAAAAATTCTTGAAGAGATAAATTACAACTTTCTGGAAAATTACATATTAAAGAAAAAACAAATTTCTCTAATAATTTCACCATTATAACCATATAGAAA
>LPNX010794189.1:86087-105102 GCA_001517045.1 Pseudotsuga menziesii | reverse complement strand
GGAAATGTGTGTCCCCAACAAAATTTTATGTCATCATGAGCTTGGATTGAGTAACTGTAAATTTACAAGAAGAAATTTTAGGGCTGCATATGGAATGGCACATAATCTTAACCAGTTTGAGATTAAAATATCTTTGGTGATAGAAAGGGGAATTGTACATTTTTCAGTCTTTGCTAAACCATGGTCCTGTAAAATTCCTATGAGCGAGGGATTTTTTGAACCTCTTTGAGACTTGTATGCTACAGCTATAGTGAGAGTTAACATTGGATAAGTTGATTGGGGAGAGGGGCAGCTGATGTATGGTAAAGTAAAAACTTATATAAATATTTATATTCCCATTCAAGATTTCTTTATCTATGGGGAAGGTTCACAATGTTGGAAGAACAAATCCAATGATCTGTACTAGCCAAACAACCCTGTGCTATTTGTTATTCTCCCTTTAAAGCATGATCTGGTCACAAGTTGGATGCCAGGAATACTTAATAGGAGGGTCTATGAGTTAAGAAACGATACAAAAATGCTGCAAGTGGTTACAACCTGCGAGTTATTGAAGACAAAAACTAGAATTCATGTCAATGGAATATATATCAGCCTTTCCATACGCCAAAAAGCATTGCCAACAGATGCCATGTCATGTAATATTGGGCCTGAATTTGCTCTTTTTCCAGGGCTTCCGGATGATGTTGCTAAGCATTATCTGGCACTTGTGCCACGCAATTATTTCCAGTCTATGGGGTCTGTTTGTAAGCTATGGAGGAAATTCCTATCAAGAAAGCTTATTACTCTGATATACTTGCTTTTGGGAGACAAATAAAGAAGGTTTTCTTTTCTCTGGGCTTTGCCTTTATTAGTCACATGTAATGGTCAAGAGGTATCAAAACTAGTATTGTTTGCCTTATATCTGACAGTGATTTTTGCCATGTGTTGTATGATGAACTGAAAATGTTGCTTTTATTCTTCATGTGGACTGGATATGTTTAAAAGAAGATTATATATTTTTTAATTTTTGATTTTTTTCTGTTACTGTTGCAGTTGTATTTGACAGGTCTCTAACATGGCTGGCAGAGGTGGTTAAGATTTACAACTGTTACATGGCTCTTAGAGGTGTGTTCCTTACCCTGAGATTATAATTCTAGTAGTATTTTGTTTATGTACGTTGATTCAGAAGGTTATATGAAAGATCAAACTACTTAGTATGCAATTGAATTCATTACTCGGTGATGTGTTTGCACATAAGAAGGAAATGTGTGTCCCCAAAAAACTTTTATGTCATCATGAGCTTGGATTGAGTAACTGTAAATTTACAAGAAGAAATTTTAGGGCTGCATATGGAATGGCACATAATCTTAATCAGTTTGAGATTAAAAGATCTTTGGTGATAGAAAGGGGAATTGTACATTTTTCAGTCTTTGCTAAACCATGGTCCTGTAAGATTCCTATGAGCAAGGGATTTTTTGAACCTCTTTGAGACTTGTATGCTACAGCTATAGTGAGAGTTAACATTGGATAAGTTGATTGGGGAGAGGGGCAGCTGATGTATGGTAAAGTAAAAACTTATATAAATATTTATATTCCCATTCAAGAGTTCTTTATCTATGGGGAAGGTTCACAATGTTGGAAGAACAAATCCAATGATCTATACTAGCCAAACAACCCCGTGCTATTTGTTATTCTCCCTTTAAAGCATGACCTGGTCACAAGTTGGATGCCAGAAATACTTAATAGGAGGGTCTATGAGTTAAGAAACGATACAAAAATGCTGCAAGTGGCTACAACCTGCGAGTTATTGAAGACAAAAACTAGAATTCATGTCATTGGATCAGCCCTTCCATACGCCAAAAAGCATTGCCAACAGATGCCATGTCATGTAATATTGGGCCTGAATCTGCTCTTTTGCCAGGGCTTCCAGATGATGTTGCTAAGCATTGTCTGGAACTTGTTCCACGCAATTATTTCCAGTCTATGGGGTCTGTTTGTAAGCTATGGAGGAAATTCCTATCAAGAAAGCTTATTACTCTGATATAATTGCTTTTCGGAGACAAATAAAGAAGGTTTTCTTTTCTCTGGGCTTTGCCTTTATCAGTCACATGTAATGGTCAAGAGGTATCAAAACTAGTATTGTTTGCCTTATATCTGACAGTGATTTCTGCCATGTGTTGTATGATGAACTGAAAATGTTGCTCTTATTCTTCGTGTGGACTGGATATGTTTAAAAGAAGATTATATATTTTTTAATTTTTGATTTTTTTCTGTTACTGTTGCAGTTGTATTTGACAGGTCTCTAACATGGATGGCAGAGGTGGTTAAGATTTACAACTGTTACATGGCTCTTAGAGGTGTGTTCCTTACCCTTGGAAGATGTTGAGCAATTCATGTTCCAATATATGATGATCAATTTTGTACATTAATATTTTTCCTTAGGGTACTTTTGGTAAGCAAGAAAATGCAAAATCTTTGCTTTAATTATCAGTGCCTTTGAATATTTGAATGAATTTTGCTCTTCTGTCGTATGTAGGACATTGAAAAAAAAAAGAAAAGAAAAGAAAACCCTAAAGCCATGGATGAGGATGAAACTGAAGTTGCAGATATAAAGGCAGCTCATTTTGAGGAATCAATGAAATATGCTCGAAGGAGTGTTAGTGATGCAGATATACATAAATATCAAGCATTTGCTCAAACTTTACAGCAGTCTCGAGGTTTTGGGTCAGAATTCCAGTTCACAGATCGAGCAGCTACTACTATAGTCAGTGAAGGAACCACAGATCCTTTTGCTACACAAACTGCTGATGATGATGATGATGCATATAACATGAAGTAGTGTATGCATTTTATTGTTCCTGTCTTGGTTTGAGTCCACTTTTCTAGCAAGTCTTGCTCCGGATCATTATCTGATTGTTGATCACCTCCGATACTCTCAGTATTATCTGACCAGTTATAACAGGGATGATGAGAAAAGTCTGCTATGATCAGACTTTAGTTCCTTCTATATGGATGCAGCAGTTCGCATGATTACATTTGTTATTTTGTGATGCTCTGATTGTTGATTATGCTTAGACATTTGATGCTATGTAAATGATGTTTTTTGATTCTTTTGAATAACAAAGGCTGGTATTTTTTCCTTTGAAAACTAATTAATATGACATTACATGATTTACATGTGTATTAGATTTTATTTACAAGTGTTGTAATTAATTATAATGTGACTGCATAATTCGCATGTGTATTAGATGAGAATAAATGTATGATTCTTTTTTATTAATTTAAACATAATATCATATTAAAAATTTATATTGATTAATAATGGACACCATTCAAGCTACTAAAATATAATGACCATACATAAAGCGACTAAAAATGACTAAATTAGTGACCAATCAATGAGATTAATGACCAAATTCGCAAATAAAATGACCAATAATTGAGAGATACACGACCAAACAATGAAATACAAATGACCAGAAAAATGACTAAAATTCGCATATCAATGACCAAAAATCAGTTTTGGTGGTTAATTTATGGTCTTTTATTACGCGACCAAATTTGGTCATATTTTAGCTTGTCATGTGACCAAACAATGAAATACAAATGACCAGAAAAATGACCAAAATTCGCATATCAATGACCAAAAATCAGTTTTGGTGGCTAATTTATGGTCTTTTATTACGCGACCAAATTTGGTCATATTTTAGCTTGTCATGTGATCATTAAGTTGGTCACAAATGTGGTCATATATTTGGTCATTGATTCAAATATATGACCAGATTAATGACCAAATATATGACCAAATTAATGACCAACCGACAAGCTATAAATGACCAAAATAAAAATGACCAATTTTGGTCATGTAATAAAAGACTGCAAATTAGCCACCAGCGATCGCCAAACCAAAAGTGGTCATTGATATGCGGATTTTGGTCATTTTTTTGGTCACTAATCTCTCATTTTCCACTAGTGGTACCAACGCCTCAATATAGGCACTGACGATCTCTATTTCCTAGGCTATGGGATGAAGCTCCTTGCAACTACGCAGAGCTTCAATGGCGTTGTCCAAGTTCTTTAGTATGACACACTAGAAAAAAATGCCCTTGTTATCTAGAAAACACGATGGATAAAACCCAAGTACCAAGACTACTACACACTAGAAAAATGCCCTCGTTATCTAGAAAACACAATGGAGAAAACCCAAGGACAAACACTGCTACGCACCAGAAAAAAAACCCTCATTATCCAGAAAACATGATGGAGAAAAAACACAAGAAAACCCTATGCAGCATCACTCACGGTGCACGCAGGCTTATGGTGGAGGTGCAGGCAGGATTGTGAAATAAAATATCCCCCAACATATGGCATATTTATATAGTTAAAAAAAACCATTTTTACCCCTAATATACCACCAATATATTGGCTTGTAATTTTGTTAGTTTTAACCCCCCCAATATGAACAGACGTGATATCATATTGGTCCCTAGGTGACGCCCCCGTGTAAAAGTGGTTTTGGGTTATTTATTGAGAAAACAATGTTTATAAAACCCTAGAACAAATGTAATGTGATAGACACCGAACATTGTTGAATGATATAATCATTAAGATGTGAACTTTATTCTTTCGATTTAAACTCTAGATTATAATTAATGTAACCAAGAATACTAGTGTTCACTAGAATTTTATTCTTAATCATCCAAATGATTTGATGTCATTTTGATAGTATTTTATCATGCTTTTTCAACCCATGCATATGCAGTATTTGTTGTAAAATATTTATGGAGTTGTGACGACTGGAAAAGATCAACGTTACCTCTGATGGAGACAAGCTGCAGTTAAACATTCTAAGACTAGCATGATACTATATACTAGAAAAGTATCTTCTTGATCTGAATATATACATATTACTTTTACTGGAACATACGCTTACCTATTAAAACCTGTAAAGAACCATCAGTCCCACTGTGTTAGCTTTAAGCTATGTAAGCCCCGATCATCCCTAAGAAACTTCCCCTACTTGAAAAAAAAAATCAACAGTATACCTAGCATCAGTAAAATACAAGTTTCTTTTCTACTTCTGGAAGAATTACAACTGCTAAGTCGAAAATAACACTAACATAGCTTTTAAGGATACGCCTATAGATTATACAAAATATTATAAAGAAGCAACTCTTTGTTTCTCTTACAAACTATTTTATTATCTGCTAACTATTAGTGGTACTTTAGCAGTGACATTAAACATTTTATGTCACATGAAAATTTTTAAATTTTTATGAATTTTTTGAATTATTACATGTGGTATCAGAGCACAAGGTTCAAACACTAGGCCTTAATGAGGCTCAACTTGTATATGTGTAATAGTAAATTTAAACAAACATACTGATGTTCTTTTGCTTTGAATGATATTCCTAGAGAATTTTTGTTTTCCGAGTTAATCACAGGTATGGATAGATTGGAAGAACATGCGGATGAGGAGTCTCCTTACACTAAATGAAATAATTTACAAAAAGAACCTATACAAGAAGAAATAACTAATCATTCTTTCAAACTATTACAAATAGTTAAGGAACTAAAAATAGAGCTGGAATCGGTTAAGAAATAAAATGAGAGGATTCTAAGAGCTTAGGAGGAGCTAAATCAGATTTTAATGGAAATATTTCATACTGAGGGAAAAGATAAAAGCACTGAGTCTGAAGATATGGGTTACCAGCATAAAGATAAAAAAAATAAACAAGTTAAAAACGAAAGCATCCCATGTTCTGAAGTATATGGTGATTCACCTAAACAAAACTTCCATTATACTAGTGATAGTAGTGAAGATAATAACCATACTAGGAAGAGAAAGTTTAAACCTTACGAAGAAATCTCTGGGGAATTCAAGAAAATTAAGCCACGAACTTTTAATCGAGAAACTAAGAAAGGGTAAGAAGTAGAATCCTGGCTGTCTGAGATGAAGAAATACTTCCAAATTTATAACTACTCTAATCAACTGAAGGCCATGATGGCTATTTATAATCTTACAGGAAAATCATATATATGGTGGCAGGACTTAAAAAGAGTAAAAGGTATAAGGGAGAAAAATATAAATTGGAGTACATTTAAGAAATATTCCAAAAAGAAATTTTTATCTAAACAGTATTATGAGGAAAGGGCTAAGGAATTTTATGAGCTGAAACTGGGAACAATGAATATGAAAGAACTAAATAGTAAATTTCTAATTCTGCTCAAGTATGTGCCATATATTGTGGACGCGAAACCTAAGGTACAATGGTTTCTCAGTTGTTTACCTTATCATATAAAGGACAAAATTGAGTATGACAATCTGAAAACTTTAGAAGAAGCAATGAGAAAAGCGAATTTATGTTATGAACATAATCATAAAAAGGAAAGTACGACCAACTAGAAGGCCAAAAAGAATAATAACTTTGAACAGAAAAAGAAAGATTTTGTGCCTAATTGAAATTTTAAGAATAATAACACCAAAAATTTTCCTAGTAAAAATTTCCAAGGAAACGAAAGTAATTCACAGACCAGTCCAAATAATCAAAGGAATAAAGAATCTGCTAATAACCACAGTAACTATACAAATAATTTTGAACGAAAGGAACCCATAAAGTGTTGGGAATGTAATGGTCAGCATTATGCATCAGTTTTCCCCAATCGAAAGAATACTTTTAGCAACGTACACACAATACAGGAGGAGATGACTGTTGGTGATCTAGCGAGAACAAATGCCAGGATCAATGCAACATTAGAGAACCGGCGAGCAAATTATCAAACTTCCATGGTGGAAGTAGAAGGTAAGATAAATCAAATACCTATATCTATTTTAATTGATCTAGGGGCTAGTTTAAGATATATTTCTCCTAGTTTAGTAGAAAAATGTAAGCTTTCAGTTGAAAAGTTTGCAAGATCTTGGTTAGTTCAGCTAGCTACTAGTGCAAAGAGAAAAGTAATTAGCTTTGTTAAGAAATGTGCATTAACTATGGATCAGTTTGAAACCTATGTTAAGATCAATGTGTTACCTTTAGGTTCATATGATATGTTAATTGGTATGGATTGGTTAGAACAACATAGGGTGGTCCTGAATTGATTTGATAAAACCTTCACTTGCATAAATAGCAAGGGAAAGTTAATAAATGTAAAGGGAATTCCTAGGTTAACAGCCATAAGGAAGATTTCTGCTTTGCAACTTAATAGAGTAGTTAGGAAAGGTTGTAAATATTTTACCGTAACGGTAATTAATGAAGAAAATTCTAATGACAGAGATAAAATAAAACTAGAAGATATTCCGATTCTAAGGGAATATTTAGATGTATTTCCGAAAGAAATTTCGAGACTGCCTCTAAAACGGGAATTAGATTTTACTATTGAGTTGGTACCTCGTGCAGTGCCCAGCTCAAAATCCCCTTATCGGATGAATATACTAGAATTAAATGAACTTAAGTCACAGATAAAAGAACTCATTGATAAGAATTACATTATACCTAGTGTGTCTCCCTAGGGTGCACCTGTCATCTTTGTTAAGAAGATGGATGGAACTTTACGACTATATATAGATTACCGTCAATTAAATAAAATGACTATCAAGAATAGATACCCATTGCCCCACATAGATGATCTGTTTGATCAGCTACATGGAGAAACAGTGTTCTCAAAGATTGATTTATGATATGGATACCACTAGGTCTGAATCAAGGATGAAGGCATCTTTAAAACAACTTTTAGGACTCGATATGGACATTAAGAGTTTGTCATTATGCCATTCGGGCTTACTAATGCCACATCTATTTTTATGTCTCTAATGAATCATGTAATTCACAAATATCTAGATAAATTTGCGGTCATATTTATTGTGAGATCTTAATTTACTCAAAGTCTGAAGAGGAACATAAAGAACACTTAAAAATTGTCTTACAAGAGTTACGAGAACATCAAATTTTTGCAAAATTCAGTAAATGTGACTTCTTTAAAGATAAAATCCAGTATTTGGGTCATGTGGTGACTAAAGAAGGAATTTTTGTTGACCCTGAAAAGATAAAGGCAATCGAAGATTGGCCAGTGGCAAAAGATGTAACTAAGGTCCGATCATTCATGGGGATCACTGGTTATTATCAGAGATTCATTGAAGGGTTTTCAAGAATTGCAAATCCTATAACCTCTTCGCAGAAAAAGGGGAAGAAATTCGATTGGAATCAAAAGTGTGAAGATAGTTTTAAAAAGTTAAAAACGTTATTAACCACCACACCAATTCTAAGAATTGTTGACCCTAATAAAGATTTTATAGTATGTACTGACGCATGCAATGGCAGTTTAGGTGGAGTATTAACTCAGGAAGGACATGCCATTGCTTATGAGTCTAGAAAACTAAAGGTTCATGAGAAAAATTATGCGACCTATGACTTAGAATTAGTTGTTGTCATACATGCCTTAAAAATGTGGCATCATCATTTAATAAGAAGGAATTTTATACTAATGACAGATAATAAAGGATTGAAATATCTGTTGGATCAACCTAACTTGAATTCTAGGCAAGCTAGGTGGCTAGATTTTTTGAGTGAATACGATTTTGAAATTCAACATATTAAAGGAAAAGAGAATAAGGTTGCTGATGCATTAAGTAGAAATGCAAAGCTGAATTTTACAGCAGCCATTAGCACTTATAAGATAGAATTGAAAGAACAGCTAGAAGCTGGATTGGAACAAGATGAAAATTATCGAAAAATACAAGCAAAGGTAAAAGAAAATTTAATAGAAATTCTAAGTACAGGGTACAGTTTGAATGAAAAATGATTATTATTGTATAAAGATAGATTATACATACCTAATGTACCTAAGATTAAGTTGTTAATTTTAAATGAAGTTCATAAAACTCCTTATTCAGTCCATCTAGGTTATCAGAAAACCATAACCATGCTAAGAAGGGATTAATTCTAGCCAAACATGAAAAATGAATTGGCAGAATACATTACTAGGTGCTTCGAATGTCAGCAAGTAAAAACTAAACATCAGCATCCAGCTGGGCTACTTCAGTCATTGCCTATTCCTAGTTGGAAATGGGAGATAATTAACCTTGATTTTATCACAGGACTACCTAGAAATTAGAACTTAAATGACTCAATAATGATAGTTGTTGATAAATTGAGTAAAACGACACATTTTATACTTGTAAAAACTACTTATAAAGCTACAAATATTGCTGATATTTTCTTAAAACAAATTTTTGGTTGCATGGAATACCGAAGGTGATGATTTCAGACCGAGACCCTAAGTTTACAGGTAATTTTGGAAATCTTTATTTAAATGTTTAAATACTATGTTAAACTTTAGTACCTATTTCCATCCTCAAACTAATGGATAGACTGAAAGAGTAAATCAGGTATTGGATGATCTACTCAGAATGTATGTAAAGGAGCAGCCAGGTAAATGGGAAGATTATTTACACCTGGTAGAATTTGCTTACAATAATCATTATCAAGCTTCATCTAGGTATAGTCCTTTCAAAATTATGTATGGAAGGAAATGCAATAATCCCATCTCTTGGAGTAATCCAGTGGACAAGTTAATATTAGGACCTGGATTATTAAAAGAGATGGAGCTAATTGTAAAATAGATACAAGGTAAGTTGAAATTGCGGAAGATCGACAGAAAATCCAAGTAGACCTTAAACGAACTCCAAAGGAGTTCCAGGTAGGTGAACATGTTTTTATTAAGGTGAGACCCAAAAAGAGTTCTCTGAGGTTGGGTAGATATGCTAAGCTAGCACCTCGATATTGTGGTCCTTTTGAAATACTATCCAGGATAAGACAAGTAGCATATCAGTTAGCTATACCACCAAATCTAAGAGTTCACAATGTTTTTCATATTTTTGTATTAAAAAAATATGTACATGATGCTACTCATGTTATTAATTTGAATAATGTGCAAATGGAACCCGAAGGAGATTTTTGGGTGGAACCAGATTATATCCTCAAAAGGAGGGAGATATCACTTCGAAATCGCACCATTGGTCAAGGGAAGGTGCAATGGAAGCACCTTAGTCTAGAAGAATCCACCTGGGAATTGGAAAGTCATATGTGGGATGCATATCCAATTCTATTTCAGGGGAACTCTGAAGACGAGGAATAAATAACATCAAGGGCAATGTTATAAATTAAGGGGGTGTGTATGTCACATGCCCCAATTTTTAAAACAATTTAATGTTATTGAGGAACATTATGTTATATGTTATGCTAAGTTTGTAATTGATGACCAAGTGGGGTCAAGAATAATTAACGTATTTCAGAATATTTTATCAATAAAAAAAAAATGATGAGACAGCACTTAGGGAAGCTGTTAAAAGAGTGTTAACTGGTCACTTGGTGGAGGAGAATAGATGGAGAGTATACTGACAAGTGGCAGCATCTTCAAACTACTTCTAACTATTGCAGGTGGAAACTTCCCTATATTTGTGGTCATGATTCCTCAAGAAAGTGGGATTGGAGCATGTGGCTCATTAAGTAAAAACTAACCCAGAAGACCTAGGCATTACTATAAAACTTCCCATTGAAGACAACTAAGGTGGCTCATTTTTCCGGAATGGTGTTCATTTAGTGTGAATGAAGTGCACAAGAGAAATTCGATGGAGGAGACTTATTGAAGTGAGTTTGAGGGGTTAACTGCTAAGAACTGAACTTGTGCAGTTGTTTAGGCTGACTTTCTTACTAGTGTAAGCAGGTTGGACCAGGAAACAGGTTCGGGGGTCCTGAGGAAGTGCAGACTAAGCTTTCTTCAGGAGTTGGTTGGGAGGAACAACATCCTTAAGCTGTTGTCACCTCATCATTTGATAGGTTTTTATTTGTTCAGGTTAATTATAATTTGTTTACTGTTTTAGTAAATGTTTAGTAGTTTTTCAAAGATATGCATGTTATTATTTTGTTAGGTTTTATGCAAAAAAGAGTTTTGTGTATTAATAAACTTAGTGATATGTAGACTATGTTTAAAATAATAGTATTATTGCTAAGTGAAAAGTAAATAGAAATAGATTACCATACTGTATTTTTTCACCCCTTGTATAGGCAGTACTCTAGTGCAGCTAGTTGCTCTGAGTAGATGTGATGATTTATTTATCAACTTGGAAAGAAAAATGCAAATGAATACTTTTATAGTTTGTATGTGATTCATTATAGAAATTAGCAGTATGTGATGTATCTACTGGAAGTATCTATAGTATCTAATATAGGAAAATAATAGAAGATATATTGATTATTAATAGGCATACTAATCACAGAAGTAATATTAGTACTATTAATTAACACAAACATAATATATAAAGTTAAATAAATAAGCATAGAAACAGTAAACAAAATAGTACTTAGGGTTTGAACCTAGATAGTACTCCATAAGTTCGTATAATAACTTATTATAAATTCATGTTTGTATTCTGCACTAAAAACAAATGTTCTTACTGTAAACTTCAAAGATTTATATAAGGTTGCCGAAAGATAGGTTTATCCATATAAATAGACCTTCATACTCTTAATTCTTTTTATAAAATTTAACAGTTGTAATTAATTATTTATAAAAAGTAAAAATAGAAAGAAAAAAAACCAAAATTATTTTTCTAATTTCTAATTTGTTAGTGAACTGTAGGGTATTTAAAATATTAACCCTTTTGAGCAAAAACAAAGTACTAATTTTACTTATTAACACAGTAAAAAATTCCAATAAAATATTTCACTGTAAATCATTTTAATCACAGGATAACATAAAAATTAAATAACACTATTAATGATTTAAATAAGAGACAAAATAGAAAGTAGCATAATGGCTCATAGGCCTTTTATAAATATTGGTCAAGACTTAAAGCCTGCACAAAAAAAAACTCTACAAATTATTATTTTTTAAATAGAAAAGAGTAAACCCTAAACTTTTAACTATTAATAACCCTTCATCTAGTTACAAGTATCGACTGAGTAAACAATATGTTCTTTACCATTAAAACACTCTTAAAAACTTAATTAACCAAGCAAAGAATGAACAACATTTTCACGTCTTAGAGCCGAGTTCTATAAGTTAAGAAAAAATTGTTTACATCCTCCAAGCTGTAAAGGCTCTATCAAGTAAACCCCAAGTCACGGCTACACTAGCCTTCAAGTACTTGCACATAATACCCTTTAGGGTTTTTATTACAAAAACAAAACAACACGTAGAACAACCTAACAAGTAAAACCCAGACCGAGTCCATATCTTGCAGCAAGTATTCTCATCTTTTCAACCACCATAATACCAATGTAGGAAAATACCCTCAGTTCAACCGAGGCTTACCAAGGTTGCGTGGTCATGAAAGGAGAGGTGTGCTTTCAACTGAACCCCAATTTCCGAGAGAGGAACCTACACAAAGATACCGGTTATTAGTAAATATTTAAAAATGTAATTTATGACTTAATATTACTAAGTAAAAATCTTTACCAGCAATTACCTGGTATATCGTTTGGAGAAATCGTGGTCACAAGCAGCTGGAGCAGCTCGATGACCTATGGAAGAATAATTCCCAGAGAAGTCTAATGCATTGGTTACAATTGAAAAACCTGAATCTCAAAAATCCAAAGAAAATAAAACAACCCTCCAACCAGAACGAATAGCACTCTTATACAAGCTCTGTCCACTATCTTTCAGTTGTAAAACACTTAAAAACCATTCTTTACTTCTTATGAGGCCCAGCTCACAGAGAATATGGGATACCTAGAAGTCAACATGGAGTAACAAAGGAGGCGAACTCACAGCTCGACTGCACCATACAAGAAACCCTTGCTCTCTTGCAAATGAATATTAGGGCAAAAACCAAAGTCAACTTAACGATTGGTTTGATCCTCCATGCGTCCTTCTAGATTTTTCATCGACGTGGGTAATTTCTTTATAGTCCTGTATGCATTTTATAATATGCATTAAGATGATTACCAATCAAACTTTAATCATTAAAATCATATCATATTTTGATTTCTAATAATGTTTTGTTCTTTGATCATTTCGATGCCAATCTATCAACCATAGTAATAAGAAAAAAAAATTCTTTTAGAGTTTTATTGTATGTCACGATAGGGTAGTGTATTTTGCTAACCTTGTTTATCAAACATAGGAAAAAGGATAATTTTTAACCATAAACTATTTTAAGAAGGAGATCTAATGACTTCTTGAGGTAGCCTTTTTATTTGTTAAGAGTTGGAAGGTAAGATGTTAATTAGAACCTAAGTTATAACAATATCTCTTATATTTTTGTAAACCAACATTCTTATCTCAAGTTTTTACTAAACAAATTTATGTAAATGTATAAGTTTATAGCTAAAAGGTACACAGGAATTTGATGTGTAAGATACAATAAGAAGGAATCTAAGTAAAAAGTGCAAGAGTTTAAAATGGCACTCTTCCATCTAGGATTATAATCTTGACCCACTTATTTTAATGTAATGTGTAATTGGGGATGCTAGTAAACGCAGTTCATAGACCCATATAAGAATCTCAATGTAAATATAGCATCCAAAACTTTGAATATATAGATAGCAATAAAAGTGGTTTTAGGTTATTTATTGAGAAAACAATGTTTATAAAACCCTAGAACAAAGGTAATGTGATAGACATGACCGTTGTTGAATGATCTAAGCATCAAGATGTGAACTTTATTCTTTCTATTTAAACTCTAGATTATAATTAATGTAAGCAAGAATACCAGTGTTCATTAGAATTTTATTCTTAATAATCCAAATGATTCAATGTCATTTTGATAGTATTTGATCATGCTTTTTCAACCCATGCAGATGCAGTATTTGTTGTAAAGTATTTATGGAGTTGTCACGACTGAAAAAGATCAACGTTACCTCTGATGGAGATAATCTACAGTTAAACATTCTAAGACTAGCATCATATTTATGCTAGAAAAGTATCTTCTTGATCTAAATATATACATATTATTTTTACTAGAACATACACTTACCTGTTAAAACCTGTAAAGAATCAACACTCCCACTATGTTAGCTTTAAGATAAGTAAGCCCTGATCATCCCTAAGAAACTTTCCCTACTTGACAAAAGAAATCAACAGTATACCTAGCATCAGTAAAATACAAGTTTCTTTTCTACTTTTGGAAGAATTACAACTGCTAAGTCGAAAATAGCACTAACACAGCTTTTAAGGATATGCCTATAGATCATACAAAATCTTATAAAGAAGCAACTCTTTGCTTCTCTTAAAAACGGTTTTATTATATGCTAACCGTTAGTGGTACTTTATCGGTCACATTAGACATTTTATGTCACATGAAAATTTTTAATTTTTTACGAATTTTTGAGTTATTACAAATTATACATTCATCAACTATCAATTATTTCAATATTTTTTTATAGTTATTTATTTCAAATTTTGAATGACTATGATAACATGAATCTCGACAATACACTTGTCTCATTCTCATCTGTAGATGAAAAAAGTATGGGCCCTAGTACACCCTAAATCTATAATAAAAACACATATAACTTAAATATATTTTAATTTACTATTAATTTTGTAAACTGTTATGAAATAATGTAATATTATATATAAACTATTATAATTTTACTAGTTTATATATAAACTAGTATTAACTTGCCAAAACTATAGTGAGCGTGGAAAGGTTCTTGGCAAGCTTTTTGAGAAGAAGAACAAGATTTTAATGTAAATGGGGTATTAGCCTTCTTAAGGTCCTATAGACCAAATTTGGTCTTAGTGGAGGTTAATCATCATCATCATCAATCACTTAACTTATGGCTGGTGAATAATTTATATGTTACTTGTTCTCCATGCTTAGTTGTAAATGCATTGTCTAAGACCATTTCTCTTAAAGATATTACTCTGATTGGATTATGGGATGGTGCAAGCTAATGCTAGTTAATCATGACGCATTCATTGCAATGGACTTCTGGAAAAGCATAAATATGAACATTCAAAAGAAATATTAGAGGTACCTACACAACTTTTTGGAATATGGTGTAAGAATATGAAACGTAGAAAATTGGATTACCTTTCAGAATATATAACTTTTATTTATGGAAACTAAGTATAAATCCCAAAAAACGAGGTTCTTCTAAGGTTGGTATGTTATTTTTTCCCCAAAAAATAATGAATATGTTTGTGTTGGTCCATGAGTTTGGTATGCAAATGGTGAAATTTTGTGAAAAAATTATATAAATTTATAGATAACAGGTGTGTCTCATACAATGTTACTTTTTTATATTTATTTATGTTATATTTTTTTTTAAATTAAGGAATTCAGTGACGCCCTAAAATGACAAGGTCGAGCATTGGTCCACGACATCTTGGTCTTAACATAGTCAATGAACAATATTTGTTTTTTGGATGTAGGTCTTTGAGTTTTCTTGTGTGGGTTCTTTTCCGTTTTCTAAATAGGTGAGCCAATCAAAAGTTATAGCCGAAGCAAATAGCCTACCTTTTGTGCTAGATTGACGTTAGTCCATTTAAAATTAAATAAAAAATAGAAAAAGATAGATTTAAATAAAAATTACACATTCAGGATCTACACACAGAGTTACACAAGTGTGTGAATTTGCATTAGCAGTGGACAAGCGTGACATATGCAAAATCATGCACGGAATAGGAGAAGTGGTACAAAACATGTTTTCTGTAATAAGACAGTCCAAACCACTTGGTTTGGAAACCCAAACCTAAAACCAAAGTAGCCAAGTCATCCACCATGTAGGCTGGAAAAAAGCTTCCCACCAAAATTCAAAATTCAAAGCAGCACGTACGGGCTAAAAACACGCGCACGTGCAGTATAAAAAAATAATGCGTACACACTAAAAGCATTATCACACTTCTGAGTTCGTACGCGTTAAACACACATGTGCGCATCTGTTTAGTATTTGAAACTTTGCTTTCTTCTCATTTTCAAGCATCTCAACCCCCCCTCTCCCTAATTGTAATCCTCCTCCTTCCCTATTTTCTTAACCCTGTTCCCCTTTCTCCATGTCTCTCCCTCACCCTCCATCCCTATCTCTCGCTCTCTCTCTCCCCCAGATAACCCTGTAGTATCTCTATCTATCACACATAGTCTCTCGCTCTCTCACCCACACACAATTTCTCCCTCTCTCTCTCTTTCTCTCATACACACACACACATACAAATAACACGTCACCCTACCTCTCTCTCTCTGTTTCACTCACACACACATAACACATCACCCTACCTGAAACTAAGACAATGATGATGATGATGATGATGATGATGAAAAATGATGTTGAGAATGATGATGACGATGGGGATGATGAGGATGAGGATGAGAATGATGATGATGACGATGGGGATGATGAGGATGAGGATGAGAATGATGATGATGATGACGGGGATGATGAGGATGAGGATGAGAATGATGATGATGATGATGATGATGATGATGATGATGTTGATGTTGATGATGATGACGATGATGATGATCAGGATGATGATGATGATGATGAACTTGATGATGATTATGGTGATGGTCATGATGATGAAGACGACGATGAACATGACGACGACGATGATGATGATGACGATGATGATGATGATGGTGATGACAATGATGATGATGATGGAATTTGATTCTCCCATCATAGGTTGATTAAATCATACCCTACATGAAATTAAGACAATGATGATTATTATGATGATGACGACGACGATGATGAACAATGATGATGATGATGATGATGACGACGGTGATGATGAACAATGATGATGATGATGGCGATGATGATGAACAATGATGTTGATGAAAATCGTGATGATGATGATGAGGATGAGGATGAGGATGATGACCATGATGATAATGATTATGACTATGATGATGACGATGATGATGATGACGATGATGATGTTGATAATGATTATGGTGATGATGATGACGATGATGATGATCATGAGGATGATGATGATGATGATGATCACGATGATGATGGTCATGATGATGACAATGATCATGATGACGATGACGATGATGATGATGATGATGATGATGATGATGATGATGATGACGACGATGATGATGAACAATGATGATGATGATGCTGATGACGATGATGATGATGACAATGATGATGATGATGTTGATGATGATGATGATGATGAAGACGATGATAGTGTCGATGTCGATGATGATGATGATGATGAGGATGAGGATGATGATGATGATGATGACCATGATGATGATGACGATGACGATGACGATGAACAATGATGATGATCATGATGACTATGATTATGATGATGATGATGATGGCAATGATGATGATGATGAACAATGATGATGATGATGATGATGATGATGATGATGATGGGTATGATGATGATGATGATGATGACGACGATGACGATGACGATGATGACAACGATGATGATGATGATGACCATGACGATGATGATGAACAATGATGATGATGATAATGAGAATGATGACAATAATGATGATGAGGATGATGACTATGATGATGATGATGATGATGATGATGATGACGATGATGATGATGATGAACAATGATGATGATGATGATGATGATGATGAGAATGAGGATGATGATGATGATGACGATGGCGATGATGATGATGATCATCATCATCATCACGATGACTATGACTATGACTATGATGATAGCGACGACGACGACGATGATGATGATGATGATGATGATGACTATGATGATAATGATGATGATGATGATGATGATGATGATGATGATGATGAAAATGGTGATGATGATGGCCGTGACGAGTTTGATGAACAATGATGATGATGATGTGGAGGAGGATGACAATGATGATGACTATGATGATGATGATGATGATGATGACGACAAAGATGATGACGACGACGATGATGATGACCACGATGACTATGACTATGATGACAATGATTATGATGATGATTATGATGATGCAGATGATGATGATGATGACCATGAAAATGATGATGAATAATGGTGATGATGATGAGGATGATAACGAAGATGATGATGAGGATGATGATGATGATGGAGATGATGATGATCACAAATACTATGACTATGATGATGATGATTATGATGATGATTACGATGGTCAGTATGATGATGACTATGATGATAATGATGATGATGATGACCATGACAATGATGATGAACAATGATGATGAGGTCGGATGATGATGATGAGGAGGAGGAGGAGGAGGAGGATGACGATGATGATGATGATGATGAGGATGATGGTGACAAGGTTGCTGATGATGGCGATGACGATGATGATGGTGATGACGATGATGATGATGATCACGATGATGATGATGATGATGATGATGATGATGATTACCATGATGATGATGATGAACAATGATGATAATAATGATGATGATGATGAGAATGATGACGATGATGATGATGAGGATGATGACTATGATGATTAACACTGACTATGAATGATGATGATGACAATGATGATGATGATGAATAGCGATGATGATCATGATCATGATGACGATGATTATGATGATGATTATCATGATGACTATGACTATGAAGATGATGATTATGATGATGATGATTACAATGATGACGATGATGAAGACTATGATGATGATGATGATGATGATGAGTATGAGGATGATAGTGATGATTATGATGATGCTGACGATGATGATGATGATGACCATGACCATGATGATGATGACCATGACCATGATGATGATGACCATGAAGATGATGATGAACAATGATGATGATGATGATGATGATGATGATGATGTGACTATGACTATGATGATGAAGATTATGATGATGATGCTGATGATTATGATGATGAGAATGATGATCATGATTACTATGATGATGAGCCACCTCTCTCTTTTTCACTCATTCACACACACGCAAAACATGTCACCCTACCTTGGACACAATGTTAAACCAGCTTGTACCTCAAGCCACCATGGAGAGGGTGAGAGAATCCATTGTATGTCTTTCAGAAAGGATATCAATTTTGAGCATAGTCTCCCTCTCTCATA
>LPNX010794189.1:68154-85514 GCA_001517045.1 Pseudotsuga menziesii | reverse complement strand
ATTGATATTCATATTATTGTTCATGTGTATATTCATGTTCATATATATATATATATATATATATATATATATATATATATACGATGTTTGATTGCCTTAAAATACATTGGAATGGTCAATTTAAAGTATTGGAAAGAGATTTATAAAGTTTTAATAGACACTGATTCACCACCCCCTCTCATTGTCCTAAACCTGGTTCAACAATTGGTATCATAGCAAGGTTCCTTCGAAACATCTAACTTCTAGAAGGTGGATCCAAAAGGAAATCGGGTCCAATATTAGAGACAAGTTCCTCTCAAAATTTCCATGTTTGGAAGGAAGGTTCTGAAGTATTCCAAGATCAAGTTGTGGATACAACAAAAATTAGGTGGCATAATCGGTATCGTGAAAATGACTAAAAATATGAATACATTGCTTGAACCAATCATGGATGTTCAAGTCCCCTTATTTGATGGAGCTAATTATGACGATTGGAGAGATGCTATGAAGAAGCATTTGAATTCCAAAAGATAAAATGTATGGAATGTTGTTGCAAGTAAACAGTGGTATATAAAGAATAAAACCACATCTTCAAGAGAAGACCAGAAAAACCATTCAATTTCCTTACATGCCATCAAGAAAGGATTATCAAATCAAGTCAAGATGAAGTTATGGTCCTACACTGTTGCCAGAAATCTATGGCTCAAGATAGAAGAAACATATGAAGCCAAGAATCAAAGTTTAGAAGAGGAAATTAATAAAAAATCTAATGAAGATGGAAGAGAAGATTTGATAAATAATGAAGAGATAAATGGTACTTCAGTCCGCAACACTTCTATTAGTGAAAACTCTCATGATGAAGGAGATGACCTCATAGAAATAATTAGGTTATAATTCCATGAACATTCATATTGCAGCAATTATGGTCATGTAGACATCTTTAAAGAAGAAAAGGAAAAATTAATAATCCTTAAAAATCAAATTTCAATTACTAAAGATGAGTATTTGAGAAAACTGAAGGAAGAATTGATTACTGTAGTAGGGAATACTAAGAAGAAATTAATCTTTTATCCTATGAAAGCTTTTTATGAAATTGAAAACAAATTCATGACCACTCTAGATGAATTTGAAAAACTTCAAAAGATAAATGTATTATTACAACAACTAATGGATGAATCCGAGAAGAAAATAAATGGACAATACAATCATCCAATAGACACTGAAGAAAAAGTTAGAAGATTAAAGGATAAAATTTTGGATCTAACAAGAAGATATGAAGCAGCTGAAGCAATAAATCTTGATCAAAAGATCCAACTTGAAAACAAAGAGTTGGAATTAAATACAATCCTATCTGAATTAAAAACTTAGTCAGAAGATAAACTTGAAGAAATTAATATAGTAAAGGACGAAGTTAATTACCTGCAAAAAAAATTAACAACTCTGGAATCCATGGAAGATAGTCAAGATTTTGAAAATTTGCTTGCTAATTTAGAAGGGTGGCTAAGAGAAAACGAAAAATAAAAGGAAGTATTGAAGTATCAAGTCGTCAATCTAACAAAACAAATTGGAGCTCTTGAAAAGATAATTTCTTAACAAGACATCCAGTTGGGAATGAATCCTAAAAACTTTGAGTAGCAAGAAAATATGGAGAAACAACTGAAGAATTAGAAAGAATAGATCAAGGGTTTAAAGACCAAAGTTGATGATCTTACTAAAGAATTTCAAATGCTAAAGGATTGTGGCAAGACAAAAACCTATGTTGAAGAACTTGAAGGGACAAGTGAAATAATTTCAAATCTGAAGATTCAAATTGAAGAAGGAAAATTTTTTGAAGAAATTCTGAAAACTCAATTAAATAATAAGGAAAATCTCTGTCAAAAACTCAAGCTTGAATTGGAAGAGGTCAAGAGTGAGGAAGGATATACATGTCTCATAGGAAGTGAGCTAAAGAAGAGTTACACTGGAGCTATTACAAATACATTCACAAGAGGTGGAGAAAGGAAAGAAATAAATCATCTTCAATCTAAGCATATTTCTCCATATAAGGGAAATGAGAAGAGCAATATGTATAATAGTTCAACCATTATCGATGAAATTTGGAGTAAGCAAATATCATCCCATGACAGAACTGGTCTTGGATACAAAAAGGATAAAGAAGTTGATAATGGGACTCCCATGTCCAAGGTTGAGGAAGGTTCTTCCTCTTCACAAAAACAAAGTGCAATTACAAATAAGATACCAGATCAAAACTCTTCCATGCGAAGGAAATATGGAAAACAAAGGCGAAAACATGAAGCACATGTGAAAAGAAGCTTCTGTTGCTATGATAACATCTTCAATGGCTACTTCTCTACTTGTCACAAGTATGGACACAGGGCATTGGAGTGTAGAGATCATGAAAAAGAAATTCAGAAGAAATCCATCGAGATAATGAAATATTGGAGATGTGATTTTATTATCTATTGGATGTATGATGAAGGACTTATTTCATAACCTTTCAGTGGCATGGAGCACTCCTCTTGATCTAAGGTAGAACATTGATGGAGATTTGGAAGGCCTAGGGCCATGAATTGACTTAGTGGGCCTTAGTGCACCATGACTGACAACAAAGCAAGGTATGGATAGATTTTCATGATAAATATTGGAAGGTGTAAATGAAAATTAACACATACTTTCATAACTCACCATTGCACAACCTCCCAATCCTAAATCAAATACAAAAGTAGGAAAAAGTTGTTAAAGTTCGTAAAAGCATAATAAAGCAAGATGCATGCGCATTGGTCTCTAAGAAATTATTTAAAAGAAGAAAGAGGGTGCACTATGGTGAAAAATTATCACATGAAGGTCAAGTATGTAGTAGGGATACTAACTAAGATAATATAAACACCTAGGATGCTAATAAAGCATTACTAAGGTCTATGATAGTTCAAATATTATAAAATTCTAATCTATGGAAGGTTTGGTAGTTGAGGCATATTCAAGTCCTCGGCAAATTAGGTGGAATAGTTATCCATCATGGCATCTATCCAAAATCAAATTCAAACCCTTTCTAGGTTGTTGAACCATGAGGATTGGATTTGAACACATCACTAAAAAATATCTTTTTAATTTGATGTGTCAAGAGATGCATTCTATGGCCTAGAATGATGTGTAACAAGTGTCACAAAATAAAATATAATAAAAATTTATGTCTACTTAATTTTTGCAAAATATTTATAAATTAACTTAATCGTAGATCTATGAAGCATCAAGAAAGATCAAATCCCTATACGTGAACACCTCAAACAAAAATATAATCCAATTTAAATTTTGCAAAATATTAGTAACCTAACTTAACCCTAAATATATGAAGCATCTAAAAGGATCAAATCCCTAGAGATGAAAACATAAGTCTGAAGTTTCCTATAGCTATTTGATTCCTCACATATAGTGATAACTTAAATAAAAAATACAACAGGGGTTGATGAATTGGGATTTTTACACTTATAACTCACATGTTATTACCCCCCATTTTGTATGGCTATCCACTTGTTATTTTTATCTCTTTTTCAACAAGGTTCAGCTAGCACATTGATGGAGATTTGGAAGGACTAGGGTTTTGATGGTAATTTAATACTTCATGTTATGATTCCCTAACATTTGCTTTTCATGATATTTTGGGATTATAACTATGATATGTGATCTTGCCATGGTATTTCGATTATTTTTTTAATCTCACATGGAAAACTATGATGTTTCATTTCATTCATACATCACATCTTCATGCAACTTATATCATCTCATCATGGAGTTCCCTTGTTCCTAGTCACTTGGATTGGTTCATAAGATTTTTTGTATGGATATTGTAGCATTAATGAGGATTATTTGGCATGATGATATGGATTTGTTTTCTATATATTTGTATCTATTGTATGGTTTGTATGGATGAAGGACTTATTTCATAAACCTTTTAGTGGTATGGAGCACTCCTCTCGATCTGGTTTGTGTGTAGGGTTGATAGTAGAATACCCCTAGTTGTTCTAGGAATTAACATGGTTGATATTTCCATTTCCTAGGTTCATATTTAACAACAATTTTTTTGGTGAAATTAAAAGTTGTATAGTGTCCCCAATCATATACAAAATGAAGCAACAAATGGAATATTTGAGAGAGGTTGTCTTCATCCATGTTAAGTAGCCAATGGAGAAATTTGAAAACACTATAACAACTATGAATTTTCTTAAAAGAATAAAATATGTCTGGAAGAAACACACCTTTTTATTATTGTGCACAGGATGAGCATACTAGCACGTATGGAGATAATAGTAAAGAGTTGTGAGATACATAGCTAAATCTTGAAAATTGAAGTCGAAGCAAAATTTTAAATATCATCTAAAACAAATTTTAGTGACTCCTTTTGTTAGAAAATCATACCACCTGGTACCATAGTCACATACCACCTAGGACCATACTTACATTCGTTTTCACTTATGTTGCATAGTCTAAACATTGGTTATGATGGCTTTCTAAGGTAATTAGGGATTTTGGACCATTAATTGTTCCCAACACCCACATTTTGGTCAACCAAGAGAATGAGCACCCTAATTAATGAAATTTTGGTCCCTTGGGGTGCTCACAGTCCTTAAATCGTGGATCTGGTTTGACCATAAGAGCCCATTAATTATTTTTTAGAGCTTTTGGCTATTTGGACCATATATGACTGCCCAGAGCCACTCCCACTCATCCATGCACTCCAACACGCATAGCCTACCCTTATTTATGAAAAATCATGCTTCCCAATGTTCACATGGCCATTTGTGATTATTTGAGGTGGTTTGGGAGCTTATTGGTCCACCTAAAGGGGTTTGAGGTATAATCAACACCTGCCACATGTGTGCCACCAATTTTCCTCCAAAGGATAAAAAATTTATCCTATTTTAATATAATCATATTCCAAACATGTTTACATTTTGGAATGTAATATAAAACTTAGTTATTGGTGCCATCTCTATGTGTTAATTTTGCTCTATCATGTATTGTCAAATTATTTCATTGTGAGGATTCTCTTAGCTTCTAGATATTTCCATGAATCATAATTTCACATGATATCAAATATATTTGGAGATTCAAGTCAAATTTAGAGATTTCATAGGGTTCAAATTACAGTCTAGGGTCTCCTCCAATAAATTGAGAGTTTTCATTACAAGTTGTTCAAGTGTTCTTTGTCACTCAGTGTGCAATAACAAATGTAGAAGTATCATGTTACCTTGCTCACTTCATTCAACTATTTCGATTGGAAGGATGAGATTGTCATCCAATTGAGATTGGAAGGTCTCTATAGAGTTAACAGGGGGACTGAAAATGAGTCGAACTCAATTCTTAAGTAGTATAAGTATTTCAAGAGATTGGATGAAGTATTTAGTATTCTTTGTCTCAGTATCTCAAGGGATCTCGTATTTGATGTATACAGTCTTACAACACCAAATTAAGTGTGGATCAATATCAAGTCACTATTTGGGAACACTAATGAGATAAGATGCCACCAACTAAAAAATGAGTTGATCAATTTGAATTTAACTCACTTCGAGACAATCCAGTATTTCTTCACCAAGTTTAAATCCTTTTTTCTCTTAGCTAAAACAACATGGCATTGAAAATAAGGAAAATTAGTTGATCTTATCCATTATTTCGAATATAGATCTTGAATATTTAGTATTTGTTTCAACATTCCACTAAGGCAAGATGAGATTTCGAAATTGGAGAATCCTAGCTTTGGAAGACTTCATGGAGTCTTTGACTCAAGAATAAGATGAATTGGTTCAAATGGGTAACATAAAATAAACCAAGGATTAATCCCTTTTTGTAGGTGTTTCAAATCAATACAAGGGAAATAATAATCCCAAGGATTCGAAGCAGTAAGAGAATAATAAGCAAGAGAAGCCCAAATCTTATGATGGGGGTTCAAATCCTAACAAGGGCAAAGGAAATAAGAAAGAGAAGAAAAATGCACTTAATGTCACAAATGTTGGAACCCATGAAGTGCATGCATGAACAAAACCATTGACATGATCTGGCACAACTCTTTGAGAAGAGAAACACTACTTTCCTAGATGGCGCAAAAAATAAAGATAAAGGTTTGAATTCTGGAAAAATGGAGAGATGCCATGCACTGGTTGATGGATCTTTTGTCTCTTCCTCCTTTCTCATAGTTTCATGTTCCTCAATTCATATGGATTATACATAATAACCCTTTGTCCCTACATCAATACAGTGGTTCATCCATCCTCATGGGTTATGACTCTAAGATCCCAGCCAAAGGAATTGACAGGAACAATTTTGACAATGGGTACTTCAACATTGTGTTGTATGTTCCCGATATTGCAACAAACCTAATCTTTGTCTATCAAATGACACATACAGGTTCGTTCAAGAGAGTGACATTCACTGAAGATGGTGTGTAAATATCATAAATTTCTAAAGGAAAAGTTGTTGCAGTGGGTATTGCAGATCATGAGTCAAGAATGTACAAGTTTTCACACTTTCTTCCTTACTCCTTAGGGAATGTGCTCCTCTCACATGTCAATTAGATCGACAAGATACGGAATGATAGGTGTGGACACCTCAACTACATATATATTCAATATTTGAGCAAATAAAACATGGTTTAAGAACTTCCAAGCATCAAGGTTTCCAAAGGCACATGCAAGCGATGCATTGTTGGGAAGCATGCATAGCGCCGGTATGACAAGGGAAAGGAAAGAAGGGATGTCCAAGTGATTGAATTGATCCATTAAGATATGATAAGACCTATTCTCACACCCTCCTATGGAAACTTAAGTTATGTCTTAACATTCATAGATGATTTATCAAGGTATTGTTGGGTGTTTTTCCTTAAGCAAAAATCTAAAGTGTACGAGATCTTCAAAGCTTTCAAATATTTTATTGAGAAATTTAGTGGGAAGAATATCGAGTTCTTAAGGTCTGATAATGGTAAGGAATATGTAAATAAAAACATAAAACATCTATGTCAAGAGAATGGAATTCAAATTTAGCATTCAGTTCCTTACACACCACAGCAAAATGGTGTGGCAGAGCGCAAGAATAGAGCTTTGAAAGAGATGTACACATGCATGTTGGAGGCTTAGTATTTGTCTCCTAAGCTATGGGATGATGCCATAAATTGTGCTGAATATGTTTAGAAAATATTTTACTATAAGAATTGGAATATAAAACTCCATTTTATTCTTAGAGAGGTCACAAGCCAAATGTTTCTCATTTCAAGGTTTTCTGGCTCAAAGGCTTGGGATAGAATTCCTCCAGATAAGAGAAAATCCTTGCAAACTCAAATAAAGGAGTTAATAATGGTTGGATATGATGAATATGAAAAGGGATACAATCTCATTTATCCATCATCTCATAAAAAATTCATTGAGAGAATTGTACACTTCAAAGAAGAGCCCATGCAAGAGGTCAAGTTAGTAGAGGGGGATTGCTCACACCCTCCACTCAATGATGATGTAAGTGATGTTTCTATTTATATTTTTTCCAATTATTATATGTAATATTAATATTATTACATGTATGTAGAAAATGACTCTCCCATAAGGCAAAAATGGGATGCGAAAACCATACAAGCAGCTAGTGATCTTGCAGGAGATCCACTAGACTCTAGGAAGACTAGACCTCTGTTTCACAATGCTTTCTCCACTTGTGATTAGAATATTCCATAGAGGTGGTTTATGATGATAATATCTTATCCAAATTAATATGAATAAGTAGAACATGAACCAAGATGAAAAAAAAACCATGCAAGAAGAGTTCAAATCTTTGCAAGACAATGAAACTTGGGAGTTGGTTCCTCTACATTCCAAGAGAAAATGACTGCAATGTAAGTGGGTTTATAGGACCAAGATGGATTTTGTTGTTTTATTTGTGAAGTATAAGGCCATTTTGGTTTCCAAAGTATTATCTCAAGTACATGGAGTGGACTATAGAGAGACATTTTCACCGGTTGCAAAGATGGACTCAATCAAGCTAGTTTTCGCCATTGTTGCATCTAAGCGATGGGAAGTGCACCATATGGATGTGAAGAGTGCTTTTCTTCATGGTGACCTTCATAAGAATATTTATATCCATCAGCATGAATTTTTCATTCATGACGCTTCACTTGTTTAAAGATTGAAGAATTCTCTATATGGCCTCATGCAAACTGCCAGGGCTTGGTATGCCAAGAAGGACAACTTTCTTCTCTCACAAGGATTTAAAAGATGAAAATATGATCATAATGCGTATTTTCATCATTTAGATGACACTTTTTCATATCATAGTACTATATGTGGATGGTAATTTGATCTTTGGAACTTGCATTGTTGATATAGGTTCAATTAAGTATTCATTGCACTATGCATTTTCTATAACTAACCTAGGATTGTTGAAATAATTTCTTGGCTTGGATATTAAGCAATATGATGTAGGTGCTAAGGTAATCCAGTCAAAGTATGATTCATACATGTTACTAAAGTTCAAAATTGATGAATGTAAATAAACTAAGTGTCCCTTTATTTCAGGAGTAAAACTAGGTGATTTTGGTTCATCTCCATTGGTGGAAAACTCATTGTATCAACAACTAGTTGAGAGCTTGTTGTATCTCACACAATATTTACTTGATTGGGATTATGCAATAGGTGTTGTTGTAAACAACATGTAGGATCCTCATGGGATCCATTGGAATTTTGATAAAAGGATCTTGCATTATGTGCAAGGAAGCAAACACTTTGGGATACACTATGCTGCCAGTTCTCCACTAGAACTAGTTGCATTTACTGATTCAGATTGGGATGGGGATTCCACTGATAGGGAGTCCAATTAATATTATGTATTCATTATTTCGCATGGTCCCATATGTTGATAAAGCAATAAAAAACACCATAACATTCTACCATCTTCTATAATGTATCCTATTTACCAAAAAGTAAAAAGATTCCTGGAATCTTTCGTATTTTGCGAATAAATGTTCACTCTTTATAACTTGTAATTGGGCATCTTTGGACCATTCAAAAGGTCTTGAAATTATATACAACTTTTCAATTTTTTATTTTTTCCTAATTCCTTAACGTTTGTCTGGGGTGGGCGTTTTAGTAACAAAGCATCTTTTAAAAGATGCCTTGTTACTATAACGCAAAAGATGCTTTGTTACTAAAACTCCCTCCCCGACAAAACTGTAAGGATTTAGGAACAACTCAAGAAAACATAGTTGTAAATAATTTCAATACTTTTTTGATGGTCCAAAGTATGCCCAATTTTGAGTTACGAGCGAATAGTTATGCCCAAAATATGAAAGATTCTTGGAATATTTTGGTGTTTTTTCAAATAGAATATATTTTGGGAAAAATAAAACGTTATATATATCCCTTTCATTAGTTAGTGCCGAGTATAGAGAAGAAGTGAATGAAACTACACAATGTGTGTGGTTGCAAGAAATTCTTGGAGAACTTGGTTTCACGTTTGATTCACCCACTCTCATTTGGTGTGGCAATCAAATTGCAATCAAGATATCCACAGATCTAGTAGAGAGATAGAGGACCAAGCACATTGAGATTCACATGCACTACATCAGGATCTTGGTGCATGATCAGTTGATATCATTGCAGTATTTCCCATATGCAGAGAAAACTACTTACATCTTCATCGAGAGCTTCACATAGAAGAAATTCACCTATGTGATATCACTCCTTGGAGTGGGTGAGACATGGTGATGACTGATATTCACTTTCAAATTTTTATCCATTTCCATTATAGAGGGGAGGTTTTATTCCCATGTGGTTTTCCTTCTTCCCTTGGTTTTATAGACAAATAAATTTTTGTAAGAGGTGACTTGAGCCTTAGTTGCCAAGGCCTAAACTTTTGATGCGGTTACATCAAGTTAGGATTAAGGGGGGGGTGTTAGAACAACATACTACCTAGTACCATAGTCACATACAACTTTGGACCATACTTACATTCATTTTCACTTATGTTGCATAGTCCAAACATTGGTTATGATGTCTTCCCAAGGTATTTGGGGGTTTTGGACCATTAAATTGCATCCAACACCCACATTTTGGTCAACCAGGAGCATGAGCACCATCATTAATGAAATTTTGGTCCCTTGGAGTGCTCCCACTCTTTAAATCATGTATCTTGTTTGACCAGAGGTGCCCATGCATGGTTTTTAGTGTTTTTGGGTATTTTGTACCATTTATGACTTCCTAGAGCGATTCCCACTCACCTGTGCACTCCAACATGCCTATCATACCCTTATTTATGAACAAGCATGCTTCCTCAATGTTCACATAGTCATTCGTGACCATTTGTGGTGGTCTGGGAGCTTATTGCTCCACCTAGGGGGTTTGAGGTCAAATCTAAGCCTGCTACATGTATGCCACCAATTTGCCTCAAAAGGCTAACAATTTTCTCTTATTGTAATATAATCATGTTCCATACATGTTTTCATGTTGGACTATAATAGAAATATCATTTATTGGCACCATCTCTATGTGTTCATTTTTCTCTTTTACAATGTTTTCTTCATGTATTGTCAAATTCTTTTGTTGTGAGGATTCTCTTAGCTTCTAGAGCTTGCTGTGAATCAGAATTTCACTCCTTTTAGCACAACCTTGACATCAACTTTATTTTTTAAAGGTATAGTCCTTGTTGTTTTATGGAATAATATTAAAGCCCCAACTCAAGCTCAAGGAAATGGATTATTCATTATGAGAGGTGAGAGAGAATAAACATTCGATTAAAACAAAGTAATTTCCTTTTCTCACGATGCCTCTCGAGTATTTCCAAAAGGAGCTTATGTAATATGCACTTTTATGGGCTTCTTTACATGGCCTTGTTGTCACCAATAGGGTCTACATAGTTGGAAAAATCCTAGGTATTATTTTACTGCATGCTCTGTTTGTTCTCTCGCTAACACCTTTTCCAGAAGTACGTTAAGAATAGGCCTATGATTTGGCACCCTTATTTAATGAGCTTGTATATCAAGTCATAATGGATGGAGTTTTCCACAAAAGTCCTCTAAAACAAAAATAGTTGATTCCTTCACTTCTTAGATAATGTAATATTTTATAATAACATAAAATACGTTTGGGTTTTCATCATTCATATTATAGCTTCGATCCTGCATAAATAATGAGAAACTAGATAAAGGGAACCAACCTATCTCAGTGCATTATGACCGACCTATGTGCATGGAACATAGAGACGACATGAATTGTGTTTATGTACCCGTGTTGGGAACCTTTGGAAACATTTTGTGGCTAATTCAGTGCAAAGGAATATTGTTTGAATGATTTTATATCTACACTTGAGTATTAAGATGTATAAAGGGGCCCTCATATTGGCTGAAGATGCCATGTGAGATACCTATTTTGGCCAAAAATCTGTTTAGGAAGCATTTCTTGCTAAGAAAAATCGAGTTGTTATTCAACAAGTAGCCATGAATTAAAGAGATTTGTGGAATCTCATTTTCAAAGCATGCTTTCACATTATTTATGCTTTATTCTGGGATCCTTCACCACGATACACCTATCACTGGTATACTTTGAATTTGATAAAGATAATTTATCTTTTTTTAAGCCTTATTGATGGAAATTAGTTATACATAAAAACAAAGTTCAAGCTTCCAGGTCATTCATTACACAAAAAAATCAGTTATACATAGAAACAAAGTTCAAGCTTCAAGCTTCCAGGTCATTCATTACACAAGGAGATCCATATGGGAGGAGCTTGTTAGCTTTGTTTGATGATGAACTCCCTTGGAGAGCTCCCAAATCTTATTTAGCACACGTTTATATAGGATGTTTTTCCCATGGATGTCGGTTAGATCTATGGTCATTATTCAAGAGCAGCATTCCATGATTTATGGATGTTGTAAACATTTGGAGTATATCTAAGGGTCAAGCCTTGGTTTATTCATATTTTATTGTAGAATGAGAAGGAGCAAAAACCTATATAAGAGTTTTCTCTCATTTATTTTCATGTTTAGGCTGAGGGAGAAATGCCATTAAACTCAATCAAATATTATCTTCTACTGAGAGATCTATAAATTGTCAGTGACATTAAATTGACAGTAAGATCTATAAATTGTCAATGACATTGAATTGAATTGATGAAAGAATTGATGAGTCCATATTTACGCAAATAGAAGTATCCCCCGATACAAGGACAGGCATCCCATGCTGGTGTTTTTTTCGGTTCCATTCCATGTTCCTGTTAAAGTTTATGGTAGTTTCCTCGCCTTGGGTGAATGTCACATCCCTATTCGATAACCATTGAACCTTCCTCTCTTCTTTATGTTCAATGTTGTTGGAATATAATCCGTCGGGAGTATACATTAGTGTAAATAGTAGGAATATGAAGAGTTACATAGGAAGGTGAATCTCAACCACCATATGAAACGTATAAATGTATGCATTAACAATGGAATAAAATGAATCAAGAGTTATTCTACCTAACAGTGGTATCAGAGCACCACCTACCATAACTCCTGCTATTAAGTTTCAGTCCTGGCAGCCTGTATGCTTGCCAGACTGCTGCCCATTAATGTCCCTGCTCTCTGCTCAGGGTTGAACGTTCTAGACATTCTGTATGCACTCATAATCATTATCATTCTGCTGCACACCTACCTACCAATCACCAGCCTGCCATCCGATCATTTCTCCAGCCAGCCTGCATGCATTCATTGTATGCGTTATAGTTGTTGCTCAGCCCTCGCACTGGAATTTTGCCTTCATGCTCTCAATTCGGTTAAGTTTTCCTAGTCTCATCATTTCATAGATGTTTCTTTGCATATTGTGCCCTCCTCACTCATAAGACATGCAAACCATATTTTTTGCACTCTTGTTAAGACAGTAGTGTATGCATTGGTGAATCAGTACTTCTCCACCTTTGCGCGAAAATTGTATATGTCTGTGATTACAACTGTGGTGGGACTTGCTTTAGACTCTCTGGGTCATTTCTTCCTTTTTCCAGAATTACAATAGCTAGTACTGCTACCATTAGAAGACGAATCTGCCCGTGCTGTGAGGGCACTCATCTTTTTTAGATCGCACGGTTGCATTTCTAAAGTTAATCAATAGGGGTTTGATTCTCAGCGTTGAACTACAAGAGAATACCCGCAAGCTACAGCAGCATGTGAGTCCGGAGACTACACAGAACCGAAATACTTGTCCCCTAGCTTGTGAAGAGACCACCGTAGAGATGGACTGCTAATGTGTTGTATGTAGACTATGGTGTTGGTTACTATGTCTGCATTAAAATGGTTATGCTCGTTACCATCTCTATGTTGAATTTCTCTCAAAATTCTATCACTGCTTAAAGACCATCGTGGTTTGGGTCATCTAATAGTGGGTAAATTTGGAGCACGTAAACACTGGTGCTTGATTGTGTTGCGAACGTGAAGACTGTAAGTATTGTCGACTGGTGAACGCCCTTTGCATGAAGTGCAGCATCCTACGAAGAAGAGATCTCAGTACCCAAGCTAAGAATTTGTTGAAGATTGAATTCGTCTTGCTATTTTGCTGCTACGAGTTCAAGATTCATGCCATTTCTCAATACTTGTAATCACTGGACTGCATAAACCCTAATTTTTTTACCTAATTTCTATGCATGGTGTGTGGTTGCAAATATTTTTCATATGTATGATATGGCTGCTGTATGAGCCCGAGAATGTTGTATGTGTTATGCTATGTATTAATGGATCGTGACTGCTGTTTGATGCGTTGGAGTAGTGTATGCTGCACTTCACATCCACTTGAAGAATCAACATGCCGTTGAAGAGGAGAGACTCGGTGCTACGATACACTACATTCACAAGTTGTTTTTCTATGAACTTAAGGTGAGAGCTCGTGCCTATGCACTGAGATTGAATGAGATTCAGTCATAAGAAGCTCTCCTGTATTCAACAAAGGGGAGGTAAAACGTTTTTGTTCATTGAAATACAAAAACCCTAATTTCTATGCGTGGATGTAAAGGGAAAAGTCAGCAAGTATTTTTCATTTACATTGAGTAAAGAGGCCCGTGACTTTTGTATTGAAGCTTTGGTGTTGAATGTATGTGTATGGGACTGATGATTTTGACTGGTTACAGCATTTAAGTGAAGCTTGAACGAATGAAGGTTTTGTAGTGTGCGTTGAAGAACTGCATGCGATTTCTTTCCTGTGTTTCTTTGAGAGCTGTGCCTCTCGCTCACCATCACCTGTGTGAGGACTGTGCATCTGCGTAACCAGAGAATGAAGATTTCTGCATTAAATCTTCACGCCTCTCATCTCACTGCGAGTTAAATCCGTGACTCTCTGTGACTTGGAAGACTCCATTCTTGTGAGATTGAAGCTGCATATCAGATCTTTGAGGACCGTGGAAGCTGAGAAGATTGCTGAAGCGTTGGTGTGGCTGTGTTGGTGTGGTATGTGTTGAAGACTAAAGTATTGGAGTTGAAGGCCAAGGCTCAACCTTCTCTAAGAATTGTTGTAAACTTTTGTTCCATCAGAGTTATTTCTTCTCTGTAGAGTGCTGCGACTTATGCTGCAAGTTATTGATGTAATTAAAATGTAGTTCATATGTAATATCACTCTAGAATAAATAATAATCAACTGCATAATTTGATTGTAAAGTAGCTGCATTTTGAGTCCACTCATAGGCTCGAAACTGTGACCAGTATAGGATAAGATTTTTGTTGTTTGCTGTGACTGCTTTGAAGAGTAATTATCATTGGCATTGTTGTAAAGCTTGAGGAAGGTGGCAGAGACTTAGACCTGCACCTTTACTCTTTCTTCTTTTTGTTTTAGTTGCAGATTCATCACACAAGATGCATTCTTTTCAATATATTGCTGGCGATGCCAATCTCTCTAGCAAAGATCATCCCAAAGGAGAAAGCAGCAAGAGAGGCAAAGGAAGAAGAAACTTCAGAGGTAGAGGAGGCAGAAACAACTCCAGCAAAAGATCATATTTGAAGTGCAAGCGTTGTGGAAATATTGGACACACAGCAGATCAGTGTTGGGCTTCCTGGGACTCCATCAAAGATAGACATAACCATAAGAAAGACGACAATAAAAACCAAGATGCTAGTAAATCTTCAGATTCTGCTCATTGTATTGTTGCACATTGTAATCTTGGTATTAATGAAATGACTTCACTTTCATCTTACACAAAATGTTGGGTACTTGATACTGGTGCAACATCACACGTGACTTTTAGAAAAGACTATTTTGAAGAACTTAATGAAACAATAAATGGCATAGTTTACTTTGCAGATAAGTCAAGTCTTAAACCAAAGGGAATGGGCACCATTCGGCTGAAGATGCCTGGATTCCCTGATTTCTTGTTGAAGAATGTTCTTTATCTTCCATAGTTGCAGAGAAGCCTGTTGTCCTTGGTGGAGATTCGACAGCAAGGCCATTCCATCCACATGTTTGATGGATTCGTAGAAATAAGAAAGTCCTCTGACAACCAAGTCATCATGACTGGATACGAAGATGGGAAGCTGCTAAAGCTAAAGGGTTCATCTACAAGAATTCATAACTATGCCTACTTCTCTCAGCATGGAGAAGGTAATTTGTCATCAAGTTTATTGTGGCATGCAAGATTTAGTCATCTAAATTATAACAGTCTTCGTTTGTTGAGAAAGAATGGTGTATTTGGTTTTCCCACTATTCCCAAAGATAAGAGCAAATGTGATGCATGTATATTAGGGAAACACAGTAAGCTTCCATTCCATGAATCTAATTTCAGAGCAAGTAGGAAATTAGAATTAGTGCATTCTGATTTATGTGGCCCAATGCCAACTCCTTCTGTCAATGGGAATAAGTATTTTATGACCTTTGTTGATGACTACTCAAGAACGTGTTGGATTTACTGTTTATAGACAAAATCAGAAGCATTTCAAACATTCAAAGACTTTCATGCATTGATAGAAAAACAAGCATAATCTAAAATTGGTACACTTCGTACTGACAATGGGAAAGAATACACTTCAAATGCTTTTGAAGATTATCTTCGCCAACATGGAATTGCACATCAAACTACAATTCCCTAAAATCCTCAACAAAACGGTGTAGCAGAAAGAATGAACAGAACCATAATGAATATGGTACGCTCAATGATGTTTTTCAAGAATGTAAAACTAATGTTTTGGGGTGATGCAATGAAATGTGCAGCCTATTTGAGAAACAGAAGTCCCTCAAATGCTCTTGATAACAAGACTCCACATGAAATGTGGTTTGGCCATCTCCCTTCAGTCAGGCATCTCAGAGTTTTTGGTTCCACCTATTATGACTTGATTCCAAAGGAGCAAAGAAACAAGCTTGGTGCTCGAAGCAGAAAATGTATTTTCCTGGGGTACGAAGAAAACTCCAAGTCATACCGTCTGTATGATGAGGTAAACAAGAAGTTTGCTATTTCCAGAGATGTCATTTTTCTTGAGACTAATAAAAATGACCAGTCCATTGAGAGACAACTTGATCATTTGGAAAAATTTCCTCATCCAAGGAAATATTCTGAAAATGAATATGAAATTCCAAACCTTGAAGGGGGGATTCTTATTCCAGATCAACCTTTGGAATTTCCATATGAAGCACCAACTCCCCCGCATGAAGAATTTCTTGCTACTTCACCTCAACAAGAGATTCAACGGGATGATGTGATTGAGAGAATTGGAAGAATCTCAATCAATGATGAAGCACCACCAGCTGATCAACTAGGACCATCACGAAAGATTCCTAAATGGACCACAAAGACACTTGAAAGTGTCCATCTAGATGAAGTTGGAAAGATGGGAACGAGAAGTTCAAAAAGACATGAAGATGGAGGAGGAGCAGATAATTCAGGTGATGACATGGATATATCATTTGATTGTGAATTTAATTTATCTGCTAACTTTGAACCAACTTCCTTTGAAGAAGCTTCTACTCGAGTTGAGTGGAAAGAAGCTATGCAGAATGAGTATGATGCACTCATGAAGAATGGAACTTGGAAGCTATTTGAACCTCCAGTTGGAACCAAACCAATTGGCTGCAAGTGGGTGTACAAGAACAAATACACATCATATGGCTCACTTGACAAGCACAAAGCGAGGCTTGTAGCAAAAGGCTATGCATAGAAGGAAGGAATTAACTATGAAGAAACGTTTTCTCCTACAGCAAAATGGGCTACCATACGTACCTTACTCTCTTTAGCTGCTCAGAATGGGTGGAAAGTTCATCAGATGGATGTGAAGACTGCTTTCTTGAATGGAGACTTGAAAGAGAATGTCTTCATGTCTCAGCTAGAAGGCTTTGTTGTGAAAGGAAAAGAACAAAAGGTATGCAAGCTTGTCAAATCCTTGTATGGCCTAAAACAAGCGGCTCACGCATGGTTTAACT
>LPNX010794189.1:546-67961 GCA_001517045.1 Pseudotsuga menziesii | reverse complement strand
AAGTACTCTAAGGTGGATGACTTCAAACTTATTGGGTACTTAGACTCATATTTTGATGGCGATAAGGAGACAGGAGTATCAACTTCTGGATACACTATGATTCTTGGATCAGCAGCTGTCTCATGGAGATCACACAAATAGTCAGTTCCGGCAGATTCAACAACAGAAGTAGAATATGTGGCTGCAACTGAAGCAACGAAAGAAATAGTATGGCTCAGGAAGATACTTGAAGATTTGCAAGAAAAACAAGATAAATCCACGGGCCATTATTGATCGACAATACTTCTGCAATCAAGCTGGCTAAGAATCCTAGATTCCATGATCTAACCAAACACATCAATACAAAGTATCATTTGATTCGACATCATGTAGAGGCCAAGACAGTCCATCTTCGACATTGTTCCACAAATGATCAAGTTGCAGACATCTTCACCAAAGTGCTTGGACGAGAAAAGTTTGAAAGATTCAGAAACATGCTCGGGCTTACTAACACCCCTTTGGATTAAAGGGGGGATTGTTGGAATATAATCCGTCGGGATTATACGTTAGTGTAAATAGTAGGAATATGAAGAGTTACATAGGAAGGCGAATCTCAACCACCATATGAAATGTATAAATGTCTGCATTAGCAATGGAATAAAATGAATCGGGAGTTATTCTACCTAACAGATGTGATATTTTATGTGGAAGAAAGAGTTTTGAAAATATTTATTTGTGAAATCCCAACCCTATGTGAATTTGTGGAGGTTGCGTGAGTTGAATTCTTTGTGTTCTATTTCATAGGATTTGAAGAGTTGGCCAGTGTATGATGTGAACCTGCCTGAGGGAGTTGTTGGGATAAATAGAATTGTGTGCATGGTCGACCATTACGTTATTTTTCTGCTGGTTACATTTTAAGTCTGTAGGATAGGAGTTGAAAGGATGATTGAGCCGTAGCTCTATCTTCTAGGTTTTGTGGTAGTCACAGCCATAGCTGCATGTGTTTTTCCTCTTCTCTAATTTGTTTGAATTTTCATAGATTATTATGCTCTATCATTTCCTCCAACTTGTTGAAGAGCCAAAGCTATGTGTGCCAACGATCTACAATCTAAATATTGCAAGGAATTAAATTGAAGATGAGAAATGGGTCACCAAAGAAGACTTAGCACATTAAAAGAAGAAATAGATCATTTGAGGCATAGTATTTTGTATAGAGATATGGAGAAGTTCCCATTCCAAAGGAACTTATTAATACAATTGAAAAGTGGAACCAAGGTACTTTGAGCACCAGATTTTTGCCAGCACCCCACATTTTTTCAGGTAAAAATTAAGAGTTTTGGCCTATCAAAATAAAAATTAAAAAATAGAGAAGAGGATTTATGGCATTTAGCTCAAATTGAATTTGTACATCCTCTGCATTTAGAGGCCTTTCAGGCCCTAAGATAAGCCTAAAAAGTGCAAAAGCATGAAATAGCAATGTATTTCATTAAGCATGCCTTGGCTGAAAATATATTTATGAAGGTAGAATGAGTTAAAAAGAACTAGGAAGCATGGGAAAATTTAAAACAAAAATTTGAAGAGAAGGGGAGTGACATTAGCAAGCAACCAACTATGTCACAACCTGTTCAAGAAGCGACATAAGAAAGCTTGTAGTTGAAGTAGAAGGCAACCAATTTGTTAGTGAATCCCATGGTGTAGAATCACCTATGGATGAATATGAAGGTGAAATTTTCATTGCAGCATTAGAAACTCCATCCATAGAAGTTGTTGCGAAGTTTAGTGAACCCTACACAGTCAAAGACGAAAATGATCCAATATTCTATTGAAGTAAAACAAATCCAAGAAGAGTCGAGTGCAAATAATTTAAAAGCATAAGATTTTCATAACAATTATGTTGTTTGTGAGTGTGCATGAATAGAAATCAAGTATGCGGAATGCAATAGATAAAGACAAATAACAATAACACCCAATTATAGTTCCAACAAGTTTTGATGTAGATTTGAAATTTATTAAAGAGTGGCTAGAAAATCCAAAGTATGATGAAAACTGCATAGAGTATGTAGAAATATGTTGGTTATTGAGCTTGATATTCAATATTTAAATATTTTATTGTTCAATTGTGTTTGTACACCATTTTTACTATACACTTGTCCCAATAGGGATGCGGGGGGGACATTGTTCCCTCATGGGGGCCGGGGGCTAGAGGGCCCTCGATGGAGGTTTGGGGGCAGCGCCCCTAAAAGAATATTTTGGGATGTTTGTTATCTAATATTTTTTGAACCCATGGTATTGGGCGACCCATAGTATTTTCCCATGAGAATTCCCCTATAAAAGGAAAGCATTGTAATATGACTAAGTATTGTATTGTAGCATTATAAAAAATTATCTGTGATTGTGTGAGCGAGACTGTGAGAGAGGGAAAAGGAAGTGCAATAGGGTTGTTGCAGGTTGTATCCTTTCATTTTGTTCGATGGTATAATAATAAATGACTGAAATTTTTTGTGTGGACCTATCCCATCTTGGGTGAACCACGTTAATATTTGCATCTTGTTTATTGTTATTTATTTATGATCATGTTTTTTTAACAATTGGTATCAGAGCCAAAAGGTCTATTTGGCTAGTAACTCCCAGGAAAGAAACGTTCATACTTCGAGTGGGAGCAATGGAAGAAGAAGGAAAATTTAGGGTCAAGAAATTCAACGGATAAAAATGCCAATTATGGAAGATGCAAATGGAGGACTATTTGTATTAGAAATATCTATACCTACCATTGGGTGGAAAAACAAAACATCCAATGACTATGAAGGATGAAGAATGGGAGGTTCTTGACAGAAATGCACTGGGAACAATACAGATGTTCTTTCCTTTGTCAATGGATTTTAATATCTCAAAAGAAAAGACAACAGAGAGTACACTACAACAAATCCTGGAATTAGCGTCCAATTTAGCGTCCCTTTCTAGTGTAATTTTTTTTTTACATTGAGTGGTCAAACTAGATGCTAAGTGGGATGCATCATGGAAAAAGACTTAAAGCATCTCAAAAAACATCTTTTTTTCTTCCTAAATAGCATCCTTTATGACGTCCAAAATAGCATCTATTTTTTTGCTTCCAGAATAGCATCCAACTTTGCTGCCTAAACAACGTTGAGGTTTGCTTCCAGAATAGCATCCAACTTTGCTTCCTAAAAAACGTCGAGGTTTGCTTCCTAAATAACGTCCTAGTTTGCTTCCTAGCGAGTGTCCTCTTTTGCTTCTTAAATGAAATCCTCGTTAGTGCCATATTTTCATCCTTAATAGCACCAAATTAGCATCCAATATTGCATCCATTCTTGCTACCACTTTAGCATCCCATTTTGCGCCATGTTTTACTTCCAAATATGTGTCAATTTTCACTTCCAAATTTGCACCAATTGTTGTTTTCTTTTTTGCATTGTGTTTTTCTACAAAAATGATGCCAAATATTTCTTCTATTGTTGCACCATATTTTTCTTCCTATGTAGCACCATTTTTTGCATCCAAAGTAACATCTTATTTTGCTACCATATCAATGCCATGTTTCGCTTCATCATTAGCGCCACGTGTTGCATCCTTTTTAATGCCTAGTTTCGCATCTCTCATGTTTTGGTCACTCATTTAGTCGTTTTTTGTAATTTTATATACGAGTTTTGGTCATATTTTGTGTCACCTATCTCTTATTTTTTGCTTACTAATTTAGTTGTTTTTAACTGATATTATAATATCATTAGGGCATGGAGGAATCGAACCACCAACCTCCTGCTTGTAAGGAAGATGCTCTTCCATTGAGCTAGAACCCTTTAATAATTTGGGAACCTAAATTATAGAGTCCTCTATAATGGTAAAAATGAACAATACACAACTTTGAATATCTAATGGTTGACAAAGGATGATAGATTGTATAAGTTCACAATATATGATCAAGCATGTTATGAAATCCATAAACCTTTTCTAGGAATTTTGAACAAAACTCAAGAAAGTGGCTTAATGGGATTGCAAAAATCACTATTCTCTAGCAAACGTAAGTGTACCACTATATGAGACCTATCAACAACAATTATCTTAGTGTGGATGCCAAGGATATAGTAGATAAGTATGATCATCCTAGAGCCATGTATAAGTGGAGCAATAAGGAGAATCAAAAGAAGATGATCAACCCAATAGTTGGTGCTTCACATGGATCCTATCCACCATGGGATGAGAAAAGTTCCTTCTTCCTCCTTTTGATGATGATGAAGTGATAAGAAATATCTTTCATTTATCTGTTACAACTTTATGTGGGCTCTATAATTTAAATAGTTCTTTTGTCCATCATTTGGAAGGAGGGTGACCACTTCAGAAAATAGTGCGAAAACCAGGTCTTGTTATGATGTTGGACTTTAGATGTAAAGAATTAATCCTTGAAATTTTTCCCATCTTCTTTTATGTTTCTAGTGAAGCCCATCCAAAATATATGGTTACTCAATCCAAGATATTATGACAGTTATGTTGGAAAAGACTGAAGATGGTTCCGTGGGCTTATTTTTAAACAATAGAGACCTTCAAAAGTGATTTTGTCAAGATTCTCTAAAAGGAAACATTTTTTTTTTGTTTAAATAATATAGAAAGAGATTTTCTTAGAGGTGAAACAAGTTACTGCACCATTTTCTGAGCATTTTCATGTTTTATCAAATTGTATATAATAGCATTGAAAGAAGGGAAAAATATGAAATGTTAAAGGTCCTAAAGGAATCTGGCTTAAAATAAGAAATGAAACACATGCAAACTTCTTTCAGTATCAAAAGGTCTTTACAATAGTACAGCCACTACCCAAACTTAATAGGAAACTGAGATCAAAGTATCATGGGTAGCCAGTTGCAACTACCAGGTGATTACAGTTTGTCAAAAAAGAAACCGGTGCTTGTGTACATGGATGATTGTCAAACTGACAAGCACTAAAATTATCGATACCTTGAAATTGAACTTTGTGAGCATAAACTAGATAGAACCTCTAGTTTTACTTGTAAATCAATCTCTGTTTTAGCTTTATAAAGATAGTGTGGCATGCCTTGATGTTGATACCGGTCTGTACCTTTAGCATTTATATACCAGCATTTCTTCATGAATAATGTTACATGTCCAAGAAATCCAATCAATGGAAGAAAACTATCGTAAATTCTAAGCAGAGGTCTCTCATAAGCCATAGAAGTTGAAGTTCATGTTCACAATGCCATGCTTGTTAGATCAAGCTTTTCTCTAGTTCCAGAAAAATGAAAAAGATTCTTTAGTAAATGAGAAACAAACTTAAGATAAAATTGCAAGTGTCAATATCACTTAACATATACACATTTTAAAATTATGCCATAAGATACCCCCATTAAGGAAGTTTCAATATCTAAAACTTAATGTTAAGATCATGAGCAGAAATGCAAATATCATTTCAAAATTTGAAAAAAAAAACTTCCATGACTAAAAGTCATGGAAAATTGAATTCAAATGCCTCATCTTTCCATGGAGAAAGGACAACTAGAATAGAAAAACTTCACTCTTTTACCATGCTCTTTTTTTTTCCATTTTACTATCAAATTCATGTGGTTCATGTTCAAATTCAGAAAAATAAATTTGGAAGGAACAAACAAAAAAGTATAGAAACTACCTCCAAAATTTAAACACAAATATCATATTACTATTCAAGGATAGTTGTGTATTTAAAATTCCATCAGAACAAATGGTCAAGAATGAAAATCCAACACCAAATCCAAAAGATTCCCAAACTAAGGCCAATACAAGGAAATTTCAAAGAATACAATAAAAACAACTTCTAAATGAGAAAATAACATAGGAGATAATCTAAATATATTAACTAATCAATAGCATTCAATAAAAATAGTAGGAAAAATATCACCTCCAAACCTCCCAATAAGTTCCTTGTTCCCTCTAGTAGGGTGTTTATGAACAAATGAGAGCATTCTTTCAATATCGGAATGTGTCATGCCACAACCACTGTCTACAATGGCAAGCATAGGGATCTTTTTTCTAGCCTTCTTATGATACTCCATTTGAATCAATATGTCAAACCTATTAAAAGCACTTCATGCAATCATCCTAAGCATCAAATCTACAAAAATGGATTACATAATAGCTCCTGGGATTCGCCTATTTGATCCATGTTGAAATTGAATCCTAGATTTCCTAGAGGCATTGGAATCCCTAGAATTATCAATAATTTCATCAAGAGCACCAAAAATCTATTTTGTGTGATTGTGACTCAATGCATCCAAGTATTAAGGGTGTGTCTAGGAAAAATTGCACTTAACCACATTTGTATTAGATCTATAACAATATGGACTGCAAAATAGATAACCTTTTCCAATGTTTTGGCCACATGTAACCCATCTAAATACGACTAATTTATAGAAGAATTATGAAAGACAACATTTTTAGTCGATGCAAAGTGTTGGAAATTGGCAATGTATACCATTGGAACATGAATTTCATATTTTGCTTCACAAATCCAATCCTTAAAATCACATTGTGTTGGTGATAGAAGAACTTTAATACAAAAGATAAAGAAAACAAACCCATCATCATAAATAGTAACAATGTCTTACTGTCTTTCCATTAGTGAGTTGAAGTTTAGATTTCTGGCCATTGATCTCTAGGAATTCTCCATCTATCCAAGCTACTTCAGAATCTTCCACCCATACATGAGAACCAACAATAATGTTAATGCGAGCCGCCTACATTGATCCAAAAGATGCCAATTTTAGGTAATGAATTAATGACTTCTTAACTCATTTAAGATATTTCAAAACAAAATCTTGACCAGCAAGCATGCCCTTAACTTGTTAACCCTACATCTAAGCCCTGTCACAACATTTCTAGATAAGCCCCAAGAATACGATATGACAATACAAAAATGAGTAACATGAGTGTGTGATATCAACAAGGGGTATTTATTGAGCTTTTCAGGCATGAACACTTCAAACATTCTAGCATGAAAACTTCTCCAAAAACAATTCCAATCGTATTTGTAATAATTCACTTGGTAAAGCTTTGTAGTTTACATGAGTGAGCCTTATGTGCCATAGTTCACATGGACTGATGGTGCTAGATGTAATAATTGAATTTGTGTGTCCTCTGAACTTGTAGAGTCCTCCTTCTTCAACACCAATTAGAGTAGCATCATCTATTGTTTTCCCTTTTGTCCACATAAGGACTTCACCATATACAAAGGAAACTCTAAACCCTTTCTTATCTAGAGTTGATATGGAAAGAAGATTCTTCTTTAAACCTGGGACATATAAGACTTCTTTCATATTCGTGAGCTTTCCATTTTTAACTTGTAAGAGGATTCTCCCATTTCTTTGATGGGGTATTGATAGTAATCTCTAAGTTGTAACTTATGAGAATAGTCTTTTTGGGTAAGGCAAGAGAGTGAATCCTTATGTCTTGTCATTTTTTTGGAAGCACCACTGTCTATGAGACAAGTATCACTTCCATGAGTGATTGCACCTATGATAGATGAAATTAGGACATACTCTTCACTGGAGTCTTCATTTTCTATGGTCCTTTCCTTCTTTGATTCATTTTCTTCAGTTGCATGGGCATGGTACTTCCGGTTCTTCTTCTTAAACTGATCTTTATTAAAAGGAAAATGTCTAGCAATGTGTCCCATCTTATGACACGAGTAACATTCAATAGATGAATAATCCCTTATAGATTTCTTCTTGAAGTTAGGTGATATTCTAGGAGATGAACCTTGACTCTTCCTTTTGAATATTCCATTCTTGGTTTGTCTAGATAGAGCCTAGTATTCATTGTCATTTAGCTTCTCTTCTCTATTGATTATCCTTCCTTCTTATTCTACACATTATTCCCATAGTTTTCTGAATTTGGTTAACTTTCTTCTAGCACATAGTCTTCCAATGAAGGAATCCCATTCTCTAGGGGGGGCATTAAAAGTGGTCATCACCACTTCTTATTCTTCAAACATATCGCCAATGGCTTCTAACTATTCTTTGATATGAGATACTCTAGAGAAATATAAATCTATGGATTGTGTCTTCTGTATATTCACACCCTTGAGTTGGTTAAAGGTCATTCTTCAATTGATGTTCTTAACTTCAAACATATTATTTAGTACATCAAACATTTGTTTAGGAGTGTTCTTTGAAGATACCTAGGAGATCAACTGATCCTTTATATATTTATCTATGATCATTTTTAATTTGATCATATTCGTTTTTTGTTTGGCATTTTCTTCTTCTCCTTTTGGTTCCTTGCAATCTTCCTTGATAAAGCCATCTAGGTCATGCTATTCAAGGATGAGCATGATTATGTACTTCCATGATCTGAAGTTATCTGTTCCCTCAATATTTTCATCAAGTTTGGTAATGTTTGTCATCTTTAATGAAATAGAACCTTAAATGGAAACATATGAGATAGTACTTACTAGTTTGAGGACCTTTTCTCGAAGCAACTTTAGGATGACCTAGGGTTTGGCTAGGAAACCCTAATTTTCCAACTATGATCACTTGTATATTTCAGAGGAGGGAAATTTTTTCCTCCACAAGGAGAGCTAGACTATATCTTGATTTTTTGGAATATGAGGATAAAAATTTGAAAAATATGATGCCCTAGTTTCTCCTAGCAGCAGTGGTAGGTCAAAAAGTGAAAACACTTAGAATGAAAAACTGCTTCGACAAAAAGATGCACCCTCCTAGGGAGAGTTGAGTAGATAATATTTTTTCAGTTGATCTATGGAGGGAGGTATCTAGAATAGTAAACCCTATATTTTCAGATTGTTGGGTGAGCTTCTGCACAATATCTTCTTTCAGGTTAGCTATAATACCATGTTAAGATTTTAAAAGTTGTTATACAAAAACAAAAGGATATATGAGAGAATAAAAATCACAAAAAAGAAAAAGAGAACACAAATATTTACCCTGGGAAACCCTCGTGGGGAAGAAAACCCAATAAAAAATCCTCTATATAGACTTCAACCAAGTACAGTGTAATAACCATTAAAGAGACTAGACTACTTCGTCTGCTCTAGATGGATTGTCTCTTCTCTCTAGTTAGATTCCTCACCTTCTAACTCAAACTTTATTTTCTCTGGTTCCTTTTACATTGGATTCACTTCCTGTCTAGGGAATTCTTTCACCTCTCTAAACACAACATATTGACTGTAAACAATCTTCTTAGTTACAGGATTCCAAATATTATAACCTTTGAAACCATATTTATAGCCAGTAAAGATACACTTCTCCACTGTGTTCTCCAACTTGCTCCTTTTCTCCTTTGGAACATGTACATAAGCATCACAACCAAAAAATTTCAGATTCTTCATAGATGGTTTCTTACTAGTCCATACCTCTTATGGAGTTTTTTCAACCAATGCTGACGCGGGTGATCAATTTGCCAAGTAACATTTTGTCTCCACCTCCTCTGCCCAAAATTATTGTCCTATCCCAACACTACTTAGCATGCTTCTTTCCTTTTCCATCAACGTCCTATTCATCTTCTCATCGACTCCATTTTGTTGAGGAATGTATGGAGTAGGATTCTTCCTTTCTATACCGCACTTCTTACATGAGTCCTAAAATTCATTCCCGCATAACTCTCCACCATTATCTATCCTTAACACCTTTATTTTATTTTATAACTGATTTTCTACAAGATACTTAAATTCTTTAAACTTGGAAAATACTTAATATTTCATTATAAATCCGTGTGTCCCTTTATAAATCATCTATAAATGAGACATAATACACATATATACCTAATGATGGAACGTGAACAGGTTCAAATACATCACTGTGTACTAAATATAGAATTATGTTTGCTCTTGTAGCACCAGATGCAAATCTTACTCAACTATGTTTTCCATATATGCAATGTTGAAAAAAAATCAAAATACAAAGTGCTATCATTCATACCTTCAACCATACATTTACCTTGTAATTTTCAAAGGCCCTTTTCTCTGATATGCCCCGATCTTTGATGCCATAGCATTTTCTTTCCTCTTGATGCAATCAGGGTTCTTTCATATTTACCTCCTTCCTCAAGAACAACAGAACTATTACATTCATCAATGATGGTTCTTCCCAATAGTTTTTACATAGTACCATATTGAACTCCCCTCATTAAAACCATTAATCCTTGAACCATTTTGTAGCCAACATATCCACTCATAGTCTTTATGCCTGCAACATCCATTAAGTTTCCAACAGATACCAAGTTTCTTGCTAGATTTGGAATGTGTAGCAATCCAGGTAGAGTTCTAATCCTTCCATCCTTCAGGTTTAGCTTGACTTTACCATGTCCAATGATACTGGGTAGTGAATCCTCTCCCAAGTACACATATCCTCCATTGTACTTTTCATATTCACATAACCACTCCCTATGAGGTGTCATATGACATGGCACACATAATTCAATAAGTCATATATCACGTTCTGAACGATTACCCTTGAAATCTAGGTACACATCCACTCCTTCTAAGGAGGAGGTCTTCGCTTCTGTGGAAGGTGTATCCGCAAATCCCTTTGCTTTCTCACCATTCTTAGATATACAATCCTTTTAATAGTGCTCTGTTTTACCATATTTCCAACACTTCCTTTTTTATTTTCTTGGGGATTTAGATCTACCCTTAGATTTAGATCCCCCCCGCATCCTTTATATTTTTTCTCTCATGGGGTAAACTTATCACATAAAAGGAATCCATGCTATGATTATCCATGGTTTTCCACCTCATCTCTTATAACAGTAGCAATGATAGTATTTCATCAAATTTTAAGGTTCCTTGGCTAGCACTACCTATTGCAGCAATTAGGTAGTCCCAGAAATCTGGAAAAGAACACAATAATGTAATAAGTTTATCTGCTTTGGCCATTTTAATACCAACTGAGGTTATCTGACTTTCCAGAGTATTGTAGAAATTCATATGCTATGTTACAGTGTCATTTTAATACATTCTGAGGTGAAACATTTTCTTTTCCAGAAACAAATTTTTCATAAGGGATTTTGATTGATACAAACTCCCTAGTTTCCCCCAAATATTTACCGAACTATCCTCACCAAATACATTCAAAAACACAGAGTCAAATAAGCAAAATTGTATTGTACTCCTTTATCTTGTTTCTAATTTATCCCAATCATATTGTGACATTGCAGTGGGTTTAGTACCCAGATCCATAGAAATCCACTGTTCCCGATCTACAAGAAGATCCTTCATTTTGATCTTCCATAGCTAAAAATTATTACCGTTAAATTTCTCAATATCGATTCTTGAACAACTCCCCATTCTATTTTAATGCTCAAATGAATACTGAAAATCTCCCACTAAACCCAAGTTTATTAGATACTCAAGATCTGTCAACCACGTTGAACCCTCAGCAACAAAGGTATCCCCATGATGCCAATAATAAAGCTCCGATACCACATGTAATTTTTAAACCTATGCAGAGAATAAAACCATACATATTATTTTAAGAAAAACAAAGATTGCACCACAACATTCACACATAAACATAGATATTTTCCCTGGAAACCCTTACCCAGGAAAACCAACAAACCTTGGAGCCACACCTCCTACTTTCTCGTTCTCATTATCAATAACACATAACAAAATATAGGTATTCTGTAACCTCCAACACCCTATTATGTTAACCTGTATTAGAAAAAAATAGACCCCAAACCCTTAACTAGGATTAAATTACATACTCTTAGAAAAATCTCTGAAATAGCAAAAAAAAGTTAAAAAAATCCCAAAAAAACAGAGATTGTCAGACGCAACACTAACAGGCACACCTCCCCTCCAGAGTCCACACGCACATGAAAAGAACATAACATACACCCAACATGTATATTACTTTGTTGTTTTCTTTGGACTTGTTCAATACAAATCTATAATTCCTTTTGATTTAGTGTTTCGTTGTTGCTCTGCAAGTTTTATCGGTAATGAGCACACACTAATAAGGATGAGAGACTTTTGTTTTGTTTACAGATCAATAACCAAAATAGATCTTGGAATTAAATTACAAGGATTACCCCTCTTCTTTGGCTCCATATTTGACCTTTCCATATTTTTCATATTAATCCACCTTGTGTTGAAATCCCTTTGGCTCAAGGCTTTAGAGTGAATTTTAATCCCCCCCTCTATGTATCCTTCCTTAAATGTCTCCATGTATTCCTTGTGTCTTGGTCCCACTTGTGTTGTAGTGGATCATCCAATGATTCAAGAGGTTCTCAGGTATATCCCCAAGGATGGATGTTATCAAACAAGAAGAGTTACCATTGAACAATGTTTCCCCTTAGATTTAAAATAAGAAGCTCATTCCTATATAATGCCTCAAAAAGGAAGATTGAAGAAATATCTTAGTCCAAGAATCTTGTACTAGAATCTAGTGAGGAATAAAAATTATTACCATATCCTAAGAAATCAAGAGGGAGCTGAAAAAGAAAAATCCAACAATCAAAAGAAAAGTTTGCAAAGCTAACTCGCATATACCTTTAAAAAATCAAGGCCAAGGTACCCTCATCCAAATTAGAAGAAGAAAATACCAAGAATAAAATGGATCATATAAAAAAATAATGAAAGGGAGGTCTTATTTCTATGGTCAAATGGGGAAATACGTTGTTACAACCTAGATCGTCTACAAAATGCTTGCCATGATATACAAAAGAAAGAGAGTATTTTTCCAGTGAAAAAGGATAAGTCTAGGCTTGTTTATATAATAGTGACAGTATAGCAAGGATCAAGACCCATGGTCTAGTCATGGTAGGTCCTCTTGGTTTTCATTCCGACAAGTGTTGGATTAGTGGCATTACTAATTGCCTCTTGATAGGAGGAAGTCACTCGTCTTTTTGGGCGAGTTTCCCTAGTAGATGTATGATGATTTTTGGGATGGGTCCATTAGGACACATGGGTAAGGGGTCCCTAGCCACACCTATGTTTTTCTATGTATGAGGTGATGACACGTGTAAGGGTTATCATACCTAGTTTAACACACCACATTTATTCCCATTTGAACCTTATTTTCTATTATATGTCCTGTCCTCTTTGTCCACATGTTCTCACATCATCGTGATGTCTTCTTCTTCAAGAGATATTTTCCTTGCTAAAGGGGAGTGTGTTGAGGTATATTCTACATTTTTCGCATTAGTTACGGCATGAGGTCCTCCCTTTTCTCATCACTTCACTTGGATGGATCCATTAGCCTTATTTTTAGTCTTCTGTGGCTTGGTTTCTGACTTGTGGGTGACAAGCCCTAGCTTTAAGTTATTTCTACTTTTTAGTAAGCTAGACTTTAAAATTAAGTTAAGTCACAGGAAGACACAAATAAATAAGGATTCTATATCTAATTTGTAATCCTGGATAAGGGTTAAAATTATGTATCTTTTTCTTTTCCTGTTTGTATATTGGATATTTTGAGTGATATAGACCTCTATGTTTGTAATGAGATGAATGGGGAATTTTATAGAGTTTTAACTACTATATTGCAAGGTTGATCCTAACAATGGTTATAATAACTCGTGGCTAAGGAAGTACCTAACAAGTATCTGTTTCTTTCTTTCTTGGATGATGTTGGTAAGTATCCATCCAAGAAAGAACTAATCCTTGTAAGCATTTTGATATTGAAATGATTTTGGTGTTCCTAAAACATTAACAACTATAATCCTTATGAAACTTATGCATCAATATCTATGAGTTAGGCTATCTGGTGATTTATGTAAATAGTCATGTGTAAATTTCCTCTTCAATGATTCATCAATTCAAAGCATTAGATATATAAAAATATTTTTTCCATGGATATTAAGAGGTATAGAGATTCGTTGGTCAAGTTTTACCAAGTTTGAAATTTTGAACAATTTGACTTGGTGAACATGGTAGTTTGACCTAGTCAACCAAACTAGATAGTAGAGCATGCACTTATGACATCATAATCCATCTATTACGTGAATTTGGAAGATGATTGGATACTTACATCTTTGGTTACATGCATATCTGTACTAATAGGAAATTAATGAGACATTTCCTAAGGTTTAATTTAGAAAAATCCCAAGACAAAATAAGATTATTTATATCAAATTGTAAAAGACATTTTTAGATGGATTTCAGCTATGGTTTTGATGTATAGGATCTTTGGTGGCTATTTTAACATCATAAAAGGCATTTCCCCTTAAGTTTCACTCGTTTTCATCATTTTTGGATTAATATAATAAATCAATTTTTCAAAGTATGTTTTAAAAAATGCCTAAGTATCAGTGAGTCATCTTCCACTTCAACAAGTCAACACCATAACAAGGCATGTATTCATCAACTACATGGCATTAGGACCCCTCTTTTGGTAGTTTTCTCAACCATATCAAGAATTGTTTTTTCTCCACGTCACTCACAACTTGACATGCAATTCACTTTAGCTATCTAGCATTATTAGGCCTTCATTTTGATTCCATTTGGAATGTACTTCAACAATTTTGAGGTCCACCATGAGAGGGGCATTTTTTTAGAAGCCCAAATTAGCCAAGTGGGACACACTTGTTGATTTGATCCCATGGTTTTGTTACAACACATTGTATTTTCCCATGGTTTTTCTCTCATAGTATTTGGCCTATTGTATCAAGACTCTAGTTGTTCTATAAAAGGAAGATACCTCAACCATTGAAAGGGGTTGGAGAGTTGAGATATTACGCTAATATAATTATGTTCTTCCATTTATTTTTTCCTGTGGATGGTGCATTTTGATATTCATTACTCTTGAAGTTGAACTTGATGTTACTATTGTAACTAAGATTAGGTAATATTTTACTTATGTGTTGTTATTTCTTAAGTAAACCAATAATAAGGACTGCAGTAACTTACCACTAGATAAACATTGTGGATGAATGAATAGATTTCTAGTTGCTTATTTCATCTCGTTTATATTTCTTATCTTGTTTAAATTATTTCATATAACCATGTTACCAAGTTTTTTGTGGCAGTGGATTTCTTATTTCCTCACGACCTTTGCAGGTTCGCTACAAGAAGAGTGAATTGGTTGTTTTAGCTAGATTGTGCATCGGATAATTTGGAGTCTCTCTTTTGTAAATTATTTCATATATACTATTAAGAAAAATACGTCACTGCATTTCCCATATACTACAAGGCACTCGTTCTACTGGGCACTATCACTTTTCTTCCACCTCTACACTCTTATTTTCTTCACCATAGTAACTAGTTAGATAGTTGGTACTTTCCTTTGGAGAATATTTATAAACTAGACTTTAGAATGCTAAGGAATTATTCATTTTCACCATAGTAACTAGTTAGATAGTTGGTACTTTCTTTTGGAGAATATTTATAAACTAGACTTTAGAATGCTAAGGAATTATTCATTTTTACTTAAAAAATGTTAATTGAGTGGCTATATCTAAATATTCCTAGTTGCATGGTGAATAAATTTGGGTTCATTGTTTTGACTTCACCTCTTTCACATATAATTTACAACAAACAAATATCTTTTGTGAACTTCATTCAATTGTTAGCAATAAGCAACATTTTGATTATATTATTTACTTTTTTTACTTATGGAATATACATACCAATCCTAGTTTATCACTCACTCGTCCACATAGATATAAAATATAAGCCACCAATATCAACCGATTTCATACTTGTCTCAAAAATTTCACTAGTTATTATTCAAGTAATAATTGCTAACTAGTCATTGAATTCTTAACTTGAACAAAGAAACTATATTTTCTATACCAGCAAGAAACATTTTCACATTGTTGATACTTAATATTCCTTTGCACATTTGCATATTTGCACATCCTTAAGAGCCACTGTGAAAATACATTTAAGATAAGGCTTCATCTACCTTTGTCAGCCTCCGTAACTACAATTACCCTATCCACCTTCATCCATAGTGTGCCATATTTAAATCTTTGTAATCATGTTAGGCACATTATCTTCCTATAAATTGATTAACCTATTGCTTGAGAAAGTCAGATAACCTTTGGAAAGTATTTGGTAAAGCTTGGTTGGAGACACCTATCGTGGTTAGTCTAGGTCTATTTAGGTGGACTTCAGAGACATAAATAAAGAGGGATATATTTGAATGAAACTTAGGGGTATATTCTTGAGGTTTTTTTAGGGTAGCAACTGATTAATCCATTTTATCCCAAGGTTGCTAGGTTGTGAAACAACACAACCCTATCCATTTTGAATATTCACAAGGAACCCTTCATGCGATCCTTGGTTGACCCCATTTTCCTATTGGATAAAACACTAATATCCAATTCATTAATTAATCTTATCTTTAACAAAACAAAACAAAATAAAAGTTTTGTTGGATTTACTCTCCAATTTCACCTTGTTCTCCATTGTCAAACTAGTAATCCTACTCTTGGGACTCCTTCTAAAGAAGAGCTAGCCTAAAGAGAAAAAGAAGGATAGTATGGTGACATTGGCCTTCCTTTTAGTTATCCATAAGCTATCATTTATTTTATAGCTTCAATTTTAAAATGATACTTTGTGTGGTAACACATGCCAAATTCAAGGTTTCATTGTTCATATTTGTGATTGATTCAAATAATAAATGTCATAATTTTTCATATGTTAACAATTATGTGTCATTTATAATTTTCATATATTTACTTTTTTACTATTTTAAGGATTTCAAATGGGTCCCAACCAAGACACCCCATTACATTCCCTAAAATTTGGAAAGTTCTCTCCACTCATATATCAGATGCATTTCCGTGTTCTCATGTCCCCCCATCAAAAAATCGTATTGAAACATCAGAAAATATCAAAGAAAATAACTAATGTAGATCCATAATTTTGCAAAGATGTTTCTATGCATGGTCTTCACTATCATATTTGACCCAAGTTACATAGTTGATGGGTGTGGGTTGGACGTAGGTGCAAGATTAGTAATGGGTTGGTTGTGGAATAAGACCTAGATTTAGGAATCTTGGGTGCAATAGTGTAACATGGAGATAATATCAATACCATGTGACAAACCCAACAAGATATTGTACTGGGGAAAAATACATCAATTAGTTTCTTATAAGTAACATCCTTCCAAAATTATATCAAGAATACATAAATGACGAAGAAGCAGGGTTCCACCCTCTTAAGTTTTTTCAAAACCTATAAAAGCACAACCTACTGTAGACCATAACAATGTTAATACAAAGAATGTCCCATCTACAAATGTGATCAACATTCAAGTGAACCTATTTATGCAATGGAATATTCATTTATTCCAAAGAAAAATGCCCAGTGTCCTTTGAAATAGAACCATTCAAACAATTCTTAAAGGATGATTATGGTATCCTTTACAAGTGGAAATGACAGACATTCTACATACATATTCTTTGCAGATATTGAGGAAAGTCAAACTCCATAAATTTCTATGCAGTATGAACTAAGACGTGTCCTCCAACATCCAAAATTATGGCATCCTAAAAATACACTTCAAAGTCAAGTTCAAAGGCTATGGGATCCACAATAGTACCCCTTCTCCTAGACAAGGAGAAATATTGATATCCACCGCATCTAGATTACAATTATGAGATGGTTAGGGAGGGCATTTAAATATTGAGAAATTAGAGGAAGTTGTCGTGCTTCTAGTCATTGTTGGTCAAGCCATAGCTAGGTTATAGTGCTTACAATCATCCTTCATCAAGTCAAATATGGGTTTCAAAACTATAGAGAGAAAACCCTTATATACGGATTCATCAAACTTTTTGGCCTAGAAATGATGGTGTGATTAAATGGGTGGATAGGAACTACTCCTGAATACCAAATAAATTGCTATACTAGAGGCTTCCTTTTAGTGTATTTTCTCAACCCTAAGGACATAGCCATAACATTGACAAGCAAACCATGGATTTAAGGAATAATCAACCTCATACTGAAGTGATGTTTACCAAGATTCAATCATACTACTATGTTAGTCATAATTATTAAACCTTCTTATACATTCTTGGGAAGTAGTGTATATGAAAATACCGAGAATGCCTTGGGGGATGCATTTTCTCAAATATATGAATGGTGATCAAGGAATTTTCATTAGGAAAGGTTCAATGTCTAGCTAGATTTCATCATCGATCTCTTAGATAGAATCATATTGGATATGAATAGATCACACTGATTCCAACAATTAGACTATGAGAACACCATATTTCGGTGTAGATATTGTCATAATATTGAACACGTCATGGAAATATTTCCGAAAGGAGGATATACTACACGAGGATTCACCAGTGAGGAAATATAATATCATGTCCATTCATATTGGGGGTTTGAATATTCCTAAAAACCTCAAAAATATATTGCCTCATATTAAGGGGTCAAGGGGGGGTTTTAATTTGACAGAGTAATATAAATATTGTGGGTTATTTTATTTTGGTGGGTTGAGGAATAACATTCAAATTTTGGGATGGATTCATATATATAGCTTCTTCTTGATATATTTGGAGGATTCCTACAGAGACATGTCTTCCCACCAATTTTTCCAATATCTCACACAAGGTTGTGCCTTATCAAAGTCCTCATCGATTCCTCTCAGCAACATATTCCTGGAGAATAAGAAGGAATGACAACGGGTTTTGGCTTGGTCTACTAATAGCCATGACCCCCTAGTGTGGCTTACAGTCGTCGACTGGAGCCTCGATTACTATTTTTTTTTTATATTAGATTAGTATGTGTGTCTGTGTGAAATATAATGTTTTTTAGATTTGTTTTATGATATTGTTTTAAAAATACTTAATATTTATGTTGAATAGATTTTTATGTGATGTTAAGTAAAGTTAAATTTAGAAAGTGATTGTATACAATATGGTCAATTAAGGTCGAGGAAAGTTAGCACAATGGATAAGAAATACTTCATCTGGACTTAACTTTTTGTCAACAGATTGTTTCAAGTTTTTTAAACATGTTTAAAAACAATTAATGCATTTTTCCCATGAATCAATACTATTTCTTTGTTGTAGTTTGTTCATCTTGTCTCAATAAATAAATTACATTGAAATGTACGGAAGTCCATCCACGAAAGGATTTCAATTTTAAATTTTTATAGAGTTTAATTTATTAATATTGTAGAAAACATGACTTCTATGTGTCTATATTTGTATTTACATGATATAAAATTGGTAGATTGGAAATCTATGGTGTGAAGCATCTCCAAATTCTCTTCTTTTCTAAACATTGCACTGATTATTGGACTATTGATATTTTACATTATTTGTTACAATGATCTCTTGAATTGGTTTCCTTTTATGCATTTTACCTTCCCCATTACTATTTTGTTGGGTCTTCCACTATCAAACACTACAAATTGATCAATCACCCCTACAATCAAAATGGTATCATTATTAGCATTATGCTATTATTTTGCATCTTGTTTGATTATAATAAGATGCATTAGGGATCTTGTTTGGTACAAATTGATAATATGATATAAAGGGGGTCTTAAAAATGGGTTGATGAAATTGGATACCTACAATATTTAATAAATCTAGGGGTTTTCTTAATTGGGAACGTATATTGGGAGGGGGGTTCAACAATACAATTTTAGGAGGCTTTTTCCAATATTTAGTGAAATTATGGATATTCTTTAATATACTATGAATAATTGTGCTATGGAACAATTTCATTGAGGGAACCCCCCATGATATACTAATCCCCTTAAATGAGAACCCCTCACCCCTCCTCGAACTTCACAAGCAAATGAAGGGTATGGTTCTTAAAATATGGAGAAGCATGAAAAAGAAATATAGTTGGATTGGCTCATGGAATAACAAGGAAAACAACCCCACTCAAATAAGGGGAATATTCATAGGATAGCTCAGGGAAACCTGAACTAGGTAACTTTAATATCAAACCTAGTAAAAATGCATGGAGTACTCTTGCACAATGCAAAATCTAATTAAAGGGTCTTACAGTTGAGGAAGATATCATAAACCACTCCCTAGATGGAGTGATGCTCCCTAAGAACCTAACATTATTAGCATTTTTTAATGTTTCTAAAGTTCTTCATGTTAAAATATCAAACATTCAACTTTTGGTAGGAGAATTGGATGAAACTTGGTATATTCTCTTCCTCTAGCCTAAAGGTATTGTTGGGGTTGTCGAAGATGTAAATTGTTCCCATTAATATTTAATGTTTTTCCTTTTTATTTGAAACAAATAACATCTATTCAAAAATCACATTCCAATGCATCAGATTTTTATAGAAAATCTCTACCATAAGCTAGTATGACATTAAAGTATGATCTATATTCCATAGAAGACCACATATGAAATCCAATTTTGTAGTTAAGATGAAAATCAATGCTATTTTTTCTTTGTCAAATTAGCCTTGCCTTGACATACCCATATTCTATACGTTCTAAAATCTTTCAAATATTTCAACCAATTGAAGCAATACAATTTTAGAAACTCCCGAGTCTTTTTTTTCCAAAGGAAAAAATATGTATTAATATTAATTATAAAAAATATTACATTCAGATATATTCTCTCACACAAATTAGTATTCAGAGAGTTGTCTCTTAGATTTGATGAGCCTAAAAATTGGCAATGTCTTGATATCATGTTCCCATATTCTTCTTAAAAAATAGATATTTTAGTTCTTTCTAAGATAAACTGTCCTGCTAATACTTTGAAGAAAGTAGAAATAGTCAGTGTGCCTCATTCTATTTCCTGTTATAAGCTATGCATATGGTTTAAAAAAGAGTCATTTTTATTCATCCTTGTTATCGCTCTTCCTGTGTTGATTTCCTTTCTATGAATGGTCAATGGTAGTATGATTATTGTTCATCATTCTGTTCTTCTGTTATATTCCATTGGCCATATTTCAATTGAATACCTTTTTTAGACAACACATCATCCAGCTAGTTTCTTTCCTTGTAGATGTGAGTGTAAGAGAAAGATGTAAATTATGCTTTTGTTAGACCAATCTCAACAAAAAGAGGAGATAAATGAGCATTTGACATCATTGGATCCTAGATACATAGTTTATAATAAGCTTCGAATTCCCCCAAAACATGTTTATCTCTACAATCCTTCTCTAATGCGAATACAAGGAGAATTTTTAAGGCTAGTAGTTCAACATAGTTGTTGGTACCATGGCTCAACTCTGCTTTGACTTTATAACAGCATAAATCTGAAAGATATAAGATGCATCCCCCTAAACATTTGTTTGGAGAGCCTTATGCAACACTATCGAAATATCCCCAAGGAATATATTTTTTATGATTTCTTTTGAAATCATTCTTGAATTCAACACCTCATTAACCTTTAGTGTAGTTGAATAGGATTATGAGACCTTTGCTTGCAATCATATTTGGAATGCTATATTTACCCTAAAAAATAATAAGGTTTTGAGTGAGCCATATACCCCCAGCAAATAATTATTCAGAGACCTTTAATATTGTTTTGCAACCATCCCTGGAATATCTATTACAAGGAATCCCCTTGCCACTGAATATTTTTTCGCGGCATTTGAACGCACTGTTGCAACACACTTTTAGCGAAAGGGAAATTTATGAAAAGGTGTAAAGAGGATTCAATAGCATTTTTTCATTATGACAACAACCAAGGACCTCCAAACTTTGTCCCTTTCAAATGGAAAATGTTGATATCTTAGAACTATAATTATCAGTTAGATTTACACGTTAGATTTAAAATAGCTATAATTATTTTCTTCTCAGAGAATTTCAACAAACTCATAAATGGAGAGATTATTGCTGGAACTACATCTCTTGGGAAGAAATATCAAACAAAGTTATCACATTTTCCATTTAGATTGAACGCAATTTCAAAAACCATTGATAATGGGCTGCTGGAAACATTTCCCATAGATGCTTAATTCAACACATGTGCATTTCCAAAAACTGAAAACATGCCAAGGATGGAAGCACCAAAATGAATTCAAATCGAATTCAAATTGAGAATAAAATCCTTGTGTTTCCTCCTAAAACACACTCAACCACAGGAAATTCTCCCAAACGCTAGGTGTGTTCTTGAGGGAAACTAGTTTAAAATCCAATCATCACCTCTATTCCTAACTCCTTCATTTAGACCCAACTCCTAAAAGGTCAAAGGGGGTAGTCCCTACTTTCTAAGTCATTAAAAGTTAATTGAGATTTAAAATTTATTAAAGTTTTCTTAAGTTCAATGACAAGCAAGAATGCAATGTGAAACAATTTTTAATGAAGAGGAAAACTTGCATTATCATATAGATCAGTGTGCATCTTCTTTAATTTCAAGTTTTCACTCCATGGTTCTACCTAAACACACAAGATAAAATTAACGGTAGTACTAGGTTAAAACTTTTAGCAATTTGAGTGATAAGTTAGAGACATGTTCAGGCATCATTAAATGTAGGAGCTGTCATTATTTGTCAGTATTACATCCCGGAACTAGCGCGGTTCTTTCACGTACCGTCGGTATATCGAACTACTTTTCACGTACCCTTGAGGTATATAGAAAGGTACTTCACGTACTCAATTGTATATCGGAAGGCCCCTTGTGAACGGTTATGCATTAGACAGCACTACTACCTATTTGAGCTCCCTCGTACCTTGCGTATATCGGGAGACCCTTTTAGGAATCCTCAAACCATCTAAGTTATCCTTTTGGCTTGTCCTATGAGGTTCCTGACTCTTATCCACTCCTTTCACATGTTTTCTTATTTCTTTTAGTTTGAGTAGTACTTGCTTATGCATGGTAGTTAGGGTTTTATTATAGAGTTTAGAGATGGCATCCTCATCTGGGACAACCACTCAAGAGGTCCCTTTCCAAGGTGTACCTTTTGTATTCCCTCCAAGTCAAGGTATTAGTCCTCCCTTTATTGCCACTCTAAATCTTCATGGATTAACTATAGGATTACCAGTCTGGCTGTTTAATCCAATAATTCCTATTATACCTAATGTTTCAAATGTCACCTCTCCTCTAGGAGAGGATCGACCTCAACCTAATCCTGCTCCTTCTTCACCTGTTGTGGCTTCACCCCTTTCTTCTTCTTCGCTTGACAAAAGCTCTGTGGTTAGTAGTCATGTGGGTAAGAAGAAGAAGAAAGGGAAGAGTAAGAAGAAGGATAAGAAAGAGAAAAAATAGCAACCATCTTCTCTTGATGGTGCTCGTTATAAGAGAACACTCGGAAAACCCAAGTTCCCTTGTAAGCTTTGCAAGGGTGACCACCTTCTTAAGGAGTATCCCAGTCTCTCTCATGTACAAGAAGAGTGGTCTAAAAAATCCAAACTGTATGTGTCATCAACCTCTGATCATCATGTTGACGATACTCCCTCAACCAGTGACCCATTGGTAAAAGGTTGTAAGGGTAAAGTCTTGTATCCTTGTTTGATATGCAAGGCTATGCATCGTACTTTTCTTTGTCCAAGCATGGATGAAGCTTCATGTTGGTTGGAAAATATTACTGATTATCAATAGGTGATTCCAACAAGTGATAGTAAGTTATCCCTCAATTCCTCACTGGTTGACCAAGTGGCCGATTCGGATTTATCTGTGGTTGATCCCACTCTTCCTTTGGAGAGTGAATTTAAAGTGGTCGAGTCGATGTCATTTCCACTCGATCCCGCTCTTTCATTAGAGAGTGTTAAGACTGAATTAGTCTCTTTGACCAAATCTTCGTCTTGTTCTTCTCTTCCAGTAGAGAACGAACCAAAACCTGCCAAATTTTGTATGCTTCGTTCTAACTGTTCTTGACAAGAGGAAATTTTTTCTGTTTCGACAGAACCCTCTCCAAGTACTAAGGTAATTTCCTTTGAATGGAGTAACCTAACAAAGTCTCATCTTCATTCGAGTGTTCCTTTCCAGATAGTTGTGAATGTTACTGCTAAATGGATACTTCACACTATTGTTGACGAAGGGGCTTCTACTAGTATTCTATCATCAATTGCTTGGAAAGCTTTAGGTTCTCCTCAGTTTGTGCCAGCCACCGATCAAATATGGGATTTTAATCACAGGCCTACTGCACCTTTAGGGATCCTTCCTCATTTTCCTATTACATTAGGAGGGAAAACTGTCTGTATTGATGTTATGGTGGTCCAAGGTATTTTAGATTTCAATCTGCTCCTTAGACGTGATTATGTTTACGCCATGAAAGCTGTAGTATCCACACTCTTTAGAGTTATGCATTTTCCCCATGATGGGAAGATTGTGACCATTGATCAGCTTTCTTTTGTTACACCTGACCATCGTGTGACTCCTAGTAATCAGACTACCTTGAATGTGCCGCATGTTCTTGTGGTTCTTTCCCCTTCTTATTAGCTTCTTCCCATCATAGGTAAAATGGGGGGCATGGTTCTAGTCTCTGGACTTCATACTAGAGTTAAGCCATTAGATTTTTATGAAATGGGGGAAACCTACCAACCTTTGGATGTCATGTTCGGTAGGAGTATGTTTATGAGCATAGTTTATCTTTTGGTTTCAAGCTTGCATAAAAATGAAATTATCCTTGAGCAAATTTCCCATTCTATGTCAAGCTCGTTAAAAAATGAAATAGCACCTGACCATCATGTCACGTTCTGACCATCATGTTAGTCACCCTTGAGAAAAGTTCCCATTCTATGTCAAGCTCGTTAAAAAATGAAATGGATGTCCTTAAGCAGGGTTTATGCTTTTGGTTTCAAGCTTGCATAAAAATGAAACCATGTTTTGAGCAAAGTTCCCATTCTATGTCAAGCTCGTTAAAAAATGAAATGGATGTCCTTAAGCATAGTTTACGCTTTTGGTTTCAAGCTTGCATAAAAATGAAACCATGTTTTGAGCAAAGTTCCCATTCTATGTCAAGCTCATTAAAAAATGAAACGGATCTCCTCAAGCATAGTTTACCTTTTGGTTTCAAGCTTGCATAAAAATGAAATCATTCGTGAGCATAGTTCATTTTCTATTTCAAGCTTGTTAAAAAATGAATTAGGTTTCCTTTAGCATAGTTTACCTTTTGGTTTCAAGCTTGCATAAAAATGAAACCATGTTCCAAGCATAGTTACCTTCTGTTTCAAGTTTGCGTAAAAATGAAACGGATCCCCTTCCCTTGAGTCGAGTCTTCACTTTAGTGTTAGAACTTGAACCTTCTTTTTACTTTCCCGATTCTCATTCTTCCTACCCCTCTGGTGAACATTTTCACATTAGTAACCAGGTTTTTAGGTTGGGTATGGAAGAAGAACCATTAGAAGAAACGAAGCTTGGGGGCATGTCGAGCCGCTAGCAACCATGCTAGGGGTAAGCTTCACTAGCAATCATGCTGGGGGAAAGATTCCAACCTATGTATATCATGTTAATGGGATTTTTCAAGCATAGGTTTACCTATTGGTTTCGAGCTAGCATATAAATAAAACCAATCCCTGAGCATTCTTTCAACTAATCTTCGAGCTTGTTAAAAATAGTAAGATGGTGTTGATCTTACTTTTCATTTTTCGCGCTCTGGTTAAAACATGAAAAGTGGTTTGAGCTTAGTTTATTACTTTTTTGTGCTCTAGATTCAACCATGAAAAAGGTTAATGGAGTTCTCTTTAAACTCTTTTCAAGATCCCTAAATAAGAAAAGATCGCCGAGCGATCTTGTCTTCTTCACGCTCGTAAAAGTATTTGAAGAGTCGTCCATCCGACGGTAGGTTATCTCTTTTTCGGTTCGAATAGGACTATTTACGAAAAAGGATCACTCCAACCAATCATTACTGGAAGAGTTCTATAAGGTATGATTTTACACTTTTTCAGGCCTTAGAGACTAAATCATACGAAAAAGGACCCCCATGAAGTTTTCTTCCGTATTCGTTCAGACTCTCTAAACATGAAAGATACCGATTTTTCTTTCAGTGGACTCATTAAATTAAACATTGAGAGGCCCGTTTGGGAATGAACCCCTCCTCTCTTAGGTTCATAAAACATATGAGACTGGACTTATCTTCTGACAAGCTATATCGAGTGTTTGTTACCCTCTTTGAACTCGTAAAATTGAAAAGAGGCACTCATCGATCATGATGGGGAAAATGGGAAGGGAATCATTTTGTAAATAATGGCAGTTGTTTGTCGTTACCTTTAAACATGGCACTTGTCTGCACAATCATGTCAGTCAATTGGGTATTCAACTGATCTCTATGACAATCCACTTTCATGAGTCATGTCAATCCTTTGAGTCTTTCAAAAGAATGCATTATCCACTGTCACATTGTGTATCTGTCCTATCTAGTCATGCTTCCAAGTCATTTTTTTTGTGCAGCCCCAATGTTCAAAGGGGATTTGAAGAATTTTTACCTCTGTAGTATACACAGTCTTTGTGTCAGTATCTTTGAGTCAGTCATATGGTTACTACATTCACATCATTCCAGAACTATGTTCTGAGTTTCGTGTCATTGATGTGGGACTCATCATGGCCCTCCTTTGACAAGACTAATCCCGTCGACATCAGCTCATTATCCAGGAAATAGTCTTAGAAACAATGTTTAGTACCTTGAGATTTGTATGTCTTAATGACAGATTCTATCGCTCTCAACATAGGTTCACATCATTTACCTTTGATCGATAGAATCGACTAGGTGTTCGACATTAGGACATCTATTCGCACTCAGTAGATTGTACTAGGGTACCTTGGGAATCATTGACATTAATGGAGATCTCCCTCGCACTTGTTAACGGTTCACATCATTGGCCGGTAATCAATTTTTTTCTACCATGTTCGACTTTAGATCATTGTAATCACATGGATAGAATCGTACTTTATGGAAGACAAGATGAAGACCCTGGGCATTTGTTTAAAAGAACTCATTGCTTTTTTCCCAGGTGGTGATGGAGTTTTGTATATCTAGCATGGATACACATTTGTATGGTTGTGGCTATGCTCAAATTTGTGTCTGTGTGACATAGATCTATGTTGTATGTATGGTAGCTATGTCCAAGTTTGAGTCCTCTATCACATGGATCTACATTGTATTCTAGTAGCCATGCTTGTTTATTCCACTCATGGATTTGCCTTGTAGTGGTCTGCAGCTATGAGTTTGGTTACTTGTGTCTATGAGTCAACATACTGATGTACTACAGATGCCTACTGACTTGCTTACTCCGATCAAGCCGACATTTTCATCTCCTAGCGAAGGCTTGTTCTCAAAGCTCTTGTTTATTGTATCACTCTAAGACTCATGCTTTGGGGGGCATCCTGTTATACCAAAATCCTGTCACCATCATGTGATAAGACATTTGACATACCTACTTGCCCTGAATCCTAGCTTCTGGAGTGGAAACTAAATGGTTTTTCATCAATCTGTTATACAAATTCCTAGCACCGCGCTTGCCCCTTTATCTAGGAGCGGTACCCCTGCTTGTACCGCCTTTCATCGGTTGTCCACAAGCGGTGCCACCACCCATTGCCCTTGGTCCATAGGCAGTTATTACCAGAACCGCTCTGTCATAGAAGGAGAAGCGTGATACCCTGGGTAAAAAGGGAAAAATAGAAGTTTCTCAAGGCTTCTAGATGATAAGCCTCATGTACTACCTTATCCCTATTGTTGTGGGTTATTTGAGCTCGAGGTCCCTCATCCTAGGATATTAGAGGCCACCTCACCCACTAATTTCTCAACCATCTCTATCCATTAAAGCCCTATAAATATGAGCTCATAGCCATGGTTGAGGGGAGAACATTGAAGGTATTGTTATGCTGTTGGATTGATTCTTGGCCCAAGATCATTTGGAGAGAGCATAGAGAACTAGAGTCAAAGCTTTTGGGGATGAAGAGCTGGTTTCATGGAGATGCATGTCAACACTAAGGCTTGGTTGTAAACTTCTTCATATTTCTAATGCAAGTTGATTTCTATCCCACATATGATGTTGTTGTTGTGATTTCGCATATATATGTCGCTAGATTCCTTAGTCACTAGCATAGATTAGTAGATCATATTCTGGTTGCTTTTATTCATTTCATGTTGAGCTTTTTTGCAGGTACACAGGTGAACTGTCAAAGCCTTGTATTCCAGATATCTACAACGTTTAGGGAGAGACTTCAACCTCTGCCCTCTATTTGTTCTGGATCTGAACCATTCAGACTAGTGGAACACCTTGCTATCCACATGAGGTGAAATATTCCAGCTAATAATATGCATGGGATGGAAGGTTGGGAATGGCCAAAGCATTGGCATTGGTTCAGACCCCATTATCGGATCAGTGACATGTTTTCACCTTTCACATGAGTTAAAGGAACACTTGCTAGATTATGGTATTTCCACTCTTCAGCATGCACGCTATCCTGGTAAGGATGCTCACTCATACTGGCTATCGGATGAAGATCTGGAACTGGGAGGTGCCTAAAAGTCTGAGTGGAATAGATATATCGACGGTCTAAATAACAGTGGTATCAAACTAAAGGAGGAATCAGACACCTTACTATGGGAACACAATAAAAAGGATGGGAATGTATCTATGAACTTGGCATATGACTTGATTGTAAGGAGCTTTCTGGTGCCATCACAAATCAAGTTTTCTGCAAGGATTGGCACTGCAGGATACCTCTAAAGATTAAATGTTCCATCTGGTTGGTGATCGAAAATCGTATTCTAACTTGGGATAACCTCACAAAAAGAGGCTAGATTGGCCCCAACTGGTGTTTCTTATGTGCTAAGAATGAGGAGTTTGTTTCTCATTTACTAATGGACTGTTCTTTTACAAAAAGTGTTTTTTATAGGCTCTATTCATCTTATAAGTGTGGCACTCCACCTATTGGCTACTCCCTCCTGAATATTATGGAGCACTGGCATTTCAAAATTACAAGCTAAGTTATCTACGCCTCCTAGCATACTGGTGCATATGGAAAACCCACAACAAATACATTTTTGATGATGGGGGGGGTATCACTCTACATCACGGTCAACCAGATCGACTATGTTATGCATTGTTTTCCAGTCCCTAAAAAAAGGTCAAGAATTAGAAATATTGTGCCTGCTCCTGTTTTATTATATCCATATGGTTTTTTTGATAGGGTTGCTTCAAACTCGTGAGGGGGTGCTGGTTTTGTCATTGCTATTAGCAAGATACACTCTTTTCATTTCAAACTAGGATTTGGCTTCATCACTAACACCAGAGCATAGATTCTAGCTCTTTGGGCATTATTAGTTTCAGCATCTGATTGGGGTCTCCCATACTTGCATATATTTGGAGACTCATCAATGGTTATCAACTGGATAAACAATAAGGCATCCTTATCTTCTCTTGAGCTGGACCATTGGTGTGAAAACATCATAACGTTGATGGAAATATTTCACTGTCTGGATGCCAGACATGTCTACAGAGAGCACAATCAAAGAGCAAATGGCTTGTCTAAAGATGCCCTCTGGCTGGCTTTTGGCCACTGTTATTTCTTTGAGATATATAAGGATACCATTATTATGAATGGTGATTTGCATCTCTTTTGGGCTCAATCTCCCTTTTTTATGGGCACTTGCTTTTCTTTGTGTATTGTGATCTTGTGAGTTTTGGATGTTATCTCGAGAGCTACTTTTGGATCGGCTCTCTAAACTCCTTCTGTGCTCTCTGTGGGATTCTATGTCTATTCTAGGATCTCTTGAGGCTCTTGCTTGTTCTTGGATGTCTGTTGTGCCCAGTTCCTTTTGGGTCCTTGTATCCTTCCCTGGTCTGGCATGATGATGCCATTTTTGTTGTTTTCACCTCTTGTTGTAGCTTGGTAGTGGTCCTTTGTGAAAAAATGCAATGTAAAAAAGGCCCTTTGATTCATCAATGAATATCAAGGACTGTGATTTTTTCTTCTGAAAAAAAAAACCAACTATCTCCACAAAACGATGTAGCTAGTTTTTCCTATCCGTGTTCACAAGTCATATATATATGAAAACTTCAAATGATGTTATTGTTGGTTTGTTTTTTCATAGGAAAAAAAACATTTCATTATATTTTTAACAAACTAAATTGTATAGAGGCTATAAGATAGCTAGATCTAGTCTTTGTCTTGTAGACACTATCTTTTCTATACAAAACATGTCTATAAAAAAAACTTATAGGTGTTTAGATAACAAATGTACAAGCAAGATTCATTTCATGGTCATCCTATATTGTTATGCTTAAATGCATCTTGATTAAGATTTAAATAAGCTTTACTTAAGTGGTGGTTAAAGAAAAGGTAGTAATAATGGTTTTTTTATTATTTAATTTAGTATTTGTTTTATGTTTATATTAACCAATTTAATGTTTATTTGGTAATTAGTTTAATATTTACTTTTTTTTTAAACAACCAACCATCTCCACAAAACTAAATAGCTAATTATGCCTACTTTAAATAATATTATTGTTAATTTCATTATTTTTTTAACAAAATAAATTGTATAAAAACTATAAGATAACTAGATCTAATCTTTGTCATATAAACCATATCCATTTATTAAAAAACATGTCTCACACAATATCCGTTCATTAGAAAACATGTCTCTAACAAGAAAAAACGTATCATGTATAGTGCCAAAGAAAAAACTTATCATGTATACTGCCAAAAATATGCACATATACAAATGATAAACATATATCATATAATTAAAAAAAAACAGCATATTGTTCCATATTAATAGTCCTATCAAGCCTAGCCTGCTACAAAATATGTATGGTGATAAGTAAGATAGAATCAATGATCCTCCATGGGAAGAGCCATCGGTGAGCCATGTTGCATGATTAAATGTTGTATGGCAATGTGAATATAATGAATGGTCAAATTTATGCGAAAAACAAAAATCAATATTTTAGATTTATTATATTTATATTTATATGTGATAATTTGTAAATAAAGTATAAATAAATGGTAGTTAAAACATATGATGATGATGATGGTTAACGTTCCCTGAGACCAAAATTTGGTATATATATATATATGATAACTTGTAACCAAAGTATAAATACATGATAATTAAGATATAGATAACAACCGTTGGCATATGATACCCGATAGCTAAAGCATAAATAACAACGCTTAATTTCAAGGCTATTACACTTTACTGCCACAGATTAAATAACTGTACTAATACTTGTATTGGAGTTGGAGTTAATGTATTTTTGTAGTTGCTAGTTATATATCCAAGTGTTGTAAATATAAACTAATGTATTTTGATTTATTAACAAATAACATTTATTTATTTTACTAATTTCTTTTTTTCGAATTGAAATCATTTATTTATTTTAGTAATTTCTTTTTTGTCGAATTGAAATCATTTATTTATTTTACTGATTTCATTTTTTGTCGAATTGAAAAACCCGAAGTTCTATGTGGATAGAAAGATATCTGAGACAAGCGAGCAGGTTATTTGCTTGCTTGAAGCACATGGCCATACCAATTTCGATTGCAGACATTTTATCATTCGCGACTTTGTCGCAAAGATTTATGATCCATTGAATTTCACTTGGCGAAAGCCAATTCCCGTCACAGAAATACCTAAAGTGCGTTGTTGTGAATCGGAAGCTGGTTCTCATAGGCAGATTATGACTTTGAGACAAAGGGATGGAGCCGCCGAGCCGACATGACTACACCTCGATCCTTATTTCAATTATTTCGGAGTAAGCTAGCTCGGAGCAAACCTCTCTCATCGGAGGGAGGAGGAGCAAAGTTAGCCTTGACTTTGCTCCTCCTCCGTCCGATGGAGGGAGGTCTGCTCCCGAGCTAGCTCACTCCATTTCGGTTTGCCTTCTCTGTCTCTTTTTCCACTGGACTTATCTATGTCGCTGGCGGAATCAATGAGCTTAATGGGCCTCTGGCGGCTGCAGAAGTTTTCGATTCGAGTGCAACAACATGGAAAACGTTGGAAAATATGTGGAGATTGCAGATAGCATGAAAACTTGGCAGTGATGAAGGACGGCAGAGTAATGAAGGACTGATAATAATTATGTGACATTCATTTGTGGATGACGGATGATTTGACATTCCAAGTTGACAGTCATGATGATGATGCAGTTAGTTTGGGCATAAGATATTTTACATGTAGTAGAGTAATAAATGCTGTGGCTGCAGTACTATGAATCGTTGGATGTCAACCGGTTTGAGATTCAACTGCTTACAGCAGGGTTGGAATTTCAAATGACGGACACCCGTCAAAATTGCCGGTAACAAACACAATCTGAAACGTTTTCTGTATTCTAAGCCAGATTTAGACGGTCTTGGCAAAATCTTAGCTGTATTTAATGGGTAAATTGACCCATGACGGGCATTTACCCATCAAATTCCATCCCTGGTTTACAGTGCTATCTTCAACATTTATTACTCTACTTCATAATGAATATTATTCGCAGTTACTTTGTGTCCCAATGGGATTTCACACCCTGGCAGCATGCTTTTCAATCAAACCAGCATTTAATGCATAGTAATTACTGCTTTTTAGTGCCTTGACATAAACGACCAAAAAATTTCCATGTGGGAGCGATTACACGCCACTTTTCCTAATTTATTGAAAATCAAGTTAGAATAACTGTACCCATGTAATCGAATCGGTTTTCTACATGAGTAGATCTACTTCACCTCTAAATGAGAGTTATTTATTTCAACGTAATAAACCATGAAGTGCATTGAGCCAGTTAGTCATATGCAACCGGCGATTTTGTGTTTTAAGTTTTCACTAAGGAGATCCATGTATCAAGTTGTAGCACGGTTCAAGGTGCTATGGTAGAAATCCCATCTGCAATACCCATTGTTGAGGAGACGCAATATGTTGTGTCACGGTCGGTCCATGTGAATATGCTAAGAAAGATATGCATGACTGGTTAGGTACTTTTGGGGTCCTGTTCCACGACCATACTTTTAGGAGATATTCTATCCAGGATATCTTCCCAAGGGGGCATGTTAGGAAAAAGGGTTCACTAAGGTGTGCACAAGATTTAATAGTAATTCCATAGTTTATAAAGATAAAGAATAAGGTATGTTATACAAGGTTCAAGTGACTAACATTATTAATGCCACCAAGGTGTAAATATGAACTAGTATGGACAAACTCAAACCAATAATAAGTTCTAAGATGCTAGAGATGTCCCAATTCCCCTCACACTATGGAATCCATGGTCTCCCATATTATTTTAGTTGCCTCAATAGTTGTTCATTTAATTAATAGTAACAACATTCAAAGGTAGCAATGATGCAAGTAATAACATTAATATTAATAATAGTGCGAAAGTCCAAATCACATTATCAAACAATGATTATAAGTTCTTAATCACATTAACATGAAAAGGAACATAAGTCCATAGTCACATAAAATATCATATTAAAGACCATAATGCAAAATACATAAGTTACATGAAAGATCATAAGTTTGGGGCTTAACAACTAAGTTATTACAATGGAAAAACTATTTTTTATGTGAAGTGCACCTTCCACCACTATGTCAATCAAGTGTTGGTGTGTGGCCTCATAATGATTTACCCCATGAAACCTATTGGATAAAACCACATGCTACTTCATTGTTTCAAAAATAGTTGATGCCACCAATTTGGTGATAATCTAACAATTAACATCATTGTAGGACTAAGCCAACTATCTATAATTTTTTCCACAAAAATTCATCACATCATTGATATGTAGATGATCCAATACATTTAAATTTTGCAAGGGTTTAAAGATTTTTTTGGCAAGTTGCACCTTTTAACACTATGCCAATCAAACAATGATACATGTTTCTTCCTTCGTAGCCTCCAAACAAAAATGATGTCCTAACACAAATTTAACATGAGGTATTCAAATCTTCCACCATACGCCTTTTCCATTCAATTAGGACAATACCTTTAGTTTTATGTTTTCATTAGTTTGGGGAGTTTGGGATCATACAAATAACCAATGGTTGTTCATGACACTGATGTAATGAGACCAAATTTCTCCCTTACAAATATTGTAGCTTATGTTCAAATGACGAGTCTCCATAGTTAAAAATAGAACATAGCTCTCCATCTCTCTTGGATCCTTCTTGCAAATCAGGTGTTGTGAGTGAATCTCACTCATGGAGGTCAAGTTCAAACAAGTAACGAAAATTTTCTCACATTTGATTCTATCCTCATTAAATATCTTATTGTTGTAAAAAAATATATCCTCGTTAAATATCTTATTGTTGTAAAAAAAATCCAACATTAAAATAAGGATTTGATACCACACTATGAAATACTCATCCATGGGAAAAGGATCCATGATTAAGTCAGAAAATATCAACCCTCAAGTGACTATCTCATAATAATATCTAGACACAACTTTTGGTGATTTCATTTCAAGGTGAGTGCACAAAGTTGAGGGACCTTTTAGATGCAATGGTAGAGTGAAGACAATCACTCTTGATCGATAAAACAAAAATCATCCCAAGCAATCCTGAACCTGCGAAGCCTAGTATCAAGGCTGCTACCATGCATGCCAATTAGGATAGTTAACAAAATCACACTCCCGTTGTAGTGAAAAAAATAATGCCCCCATTTTAGCTAACAGAATCGCGCTTCCGTTTTGTAAAACCTGTTTAATGGTTAAAACAGGCCGATCCCGTCATTTTTGCCACAATGACGCACTGAAACAAGTTTGGGCAGAGAAAAACGAGCTAGGGAGAGCATGTTTTCATTGAGAAAAGGCCAACAAAATCAACCTTGGGATCAATCTCTTCCTTGTGAGGTATTTTCTTCAAATCTTGTCATGCTAATTTCCCTATATTCAATAATTTCTATGCCCTAATTTGAATTTAAACCATTTTTTTTTAATTTATATGCCCATAGGGGTATTTACATGCCCAATGGAAACCAAAACCCAAATTTAATCATAAAAACCAAATCATTTTGACTATTTCCATATGTATATTCACAAGCATCCTTGTGAATCCATACCAAAATTCACCTGCCCAATTGAAACCAACCCCCCAATTTACTTATAAAAAACAAATCAATTTCACTATTTGCATATGCATATTCACAACCATCCTTGTGAATCCATACCAAAATTCACAAATATGCAAAGTTTGCCAAGTATATTGCAAGTTTGCATAAGTAATTGGCATGCCCAATGTAAACTAAAACCCCAATTAACTCATAAAAATCAAATAAACTTCATTAAATTTGCATATGTATATTCACAAGCATCCTTGTGAATCCAGACCAAAATTAACAAATATGCAAAGTTTGTCAATTATATTGAAAGGTTCCATACAACTAAAAAAAAAGTCAAGTAGAATTCATATCTTCCCTAAAATACATAAACAAACACGGTAAATCCCTTCCCTCTATCCGAAATATCGAAGTTGGTCATCCAAGAACATCAATAAACACCTTATAGTTTTGATGAAACTTCCTAATCCAAGTGTTAAAATAAGGTATAACAGCTTCTCATGCTTAACAAATATTTCCTCTTGACTGAAGGGTACTTTTTGGTTAAGGTCAAGACAACAGATTTCAAAAATAGGCTCTACGAACATCAAGATACATAGGGAGGTTGATGTGTTTGATTACATGGCAATCACAGACTATCATACATGATAGAATCCAGTGGAAACCTTGCAACCATAAAATCCACTATACACAATTATGCAAAGTCTCTCATGGGTATATAGAAAGAGTGCATACAACTCAAATAACATCAAGTTGAATCCATTCATGGCCCAAATTACGTATAAGCAAAGATCTGCTAAATGGGATTTGGAGACAAAAAAAATCATGCTACAACAAATAATTACATATCTAACAAATCCTTTCCTATATTGGGATTTTATTCATCAATAGCACATTCTATCGCCTCTTCTAGGTTCTATCCCTTTCCTCTACCTGCAATCTGGGAGTTGGTCCTGCAAGGGAATTAGTCAGCACCTCACAATTTCGGTGAAAATTCGTAATCCAAGCCTTAAAATAAGCTAGAGGAGCTTCCCAATCAACATATGCAGATAGGACATTTTATGTACACATGCATATGGAAATTGGAATTAATACTTGAATTCAGGGCATAAATTTCAAATGAAAAAATGTTAAATGTTTATTATTTACTGCAAAAGTCAAGATCAATTTTAAAATTTAAATGATAAATTTAGTTTACGTTGTTATTTGTCGTACATTAGTTTTACACTTTTCATTGCTTAGAGATGCCATTATACCATGTGTTTATTTTTATAATGATATTTTATTTGTATTTATGTTTGCAGTGGCTACTATTGACCATAATGTTGAGATATTGAGAGTTATTGGTCATATTAGGGAGATGGGTTCTTCCTAGAGGGGTGGAGATGAGCTCTGTCACTCGACAATAGTTGATACGATCGCTAGATCAAATGATGCTTTGTATAGCATCACATCTTACATGGAAACCAAAAGACAAGAATATGTTGACGGTTTGATGAATAACGAGATCAAGAAGCTAAAAATAACCAAAGAGCACATATATACATTATTTAGAGTGCTTGGTACGGATGAAATTTCAGAGAGAAACAAACCACATATTTCGATTGAGTGGTGCATCTGTCCACCCATTAGAAACCATTGGATGGATAGATGGTACATGGTTTTAGATATTCCCCTACACAACAATAGGGAAGTACCGGTGTACTTCCTCCAGAAACTGTATGTAGAGTTTGTGATGGGAAAACACGTCAACTATTTTGACATGTTAGGGTTCCAGGACATTGGTATGGGGATGCCACAAACTCGACACAATGCTAGTCATAGAGATGACAATCGACAGATACCTCCACCTTGTTCCCAGTTACTGAGGAAAGACACCCCTCTTACACATGATATGGTTATCCAGACATGGGAGGAATTTCTTACTCTAACTAATATGGTTTCCTGACACACCACAACTATTGACAAGGAGGGGACCTCTTCCTCTGGTGGGGTACAACCACCAACTTCCTGTGGTAGAGGACCATCCATTGGTGGGGATAGAATTACATCCCATGTTCCCTAGAGAGACATGTGTGCACAATGTCTGGTCAATCCTGTTATGGTAGAACCAACAAATGGTACCTCTACGATGACTGGTGGTCAGGTAAGGACATTGTTAAAACTATCAATGTTGTTCACTTTTTAATTTTTCCATATTGTACACATTAAAATATTTGTAATATATGCAATTTTTACTCTTTCATGAGCTTGATGCCTCTAAGAGGGGTGGTAGTGCACCTCGTGTCGTTGTATCCAAGGCCCAAACAACCAACACCGAGGTAATATTTCAACATGTGTCATTTTGTTCATATATATCAGTTTGTTCATACATGTGTTAGTCTTGATAAATTTGTTAAATTGTCTAATATTTACAATGTTTGAAGTTTTAGAAATCCCAGTTTGAACCAGACGATGGAGACATTGATATCAACGAATTATCCCCAGGTGGATTTTATGATTACCTCAGGAAACGGTAAGTACAAGGTTAATGAATGAATCTTGTTCAAATTATTTAAATTTATTACTATGCACTCATTTATAGATTGCTAATATTTATAATTTTTAAACTTGCAGATGTTATCTGGATCTGTAGAGGGGTAATTGCTGGCAGCGGTCCCTCCCATGGGGGAGATATGTCCCAAGAAGGGATAAGTATATTAAAACATGTTAGTTTTTCAGTACATATTATTCCATTCATTCAAGTCCATGTCTAACTATGGTAACACTTTATCACTGCAGATATCATCACAAATCCTTGCACCACCTCTTTGGTTTGGATCTCCCCATAGTCCAAACATAGATAAGTGTGTTGTCTACACTAGACGACAAGCGTGTGTCCATGACGATCAACCTACTCATTCCATGACAATGTACACACTTCTGATGGAAGTTGCTGGTTAGCTTTGAATTCACTTTACAACTAGTTTTTCTTAATGTTATTTTCGCATGTTTACAATATTAGGATGTAGAATAATCTATGCCAGACCTTATTGGGGTTGTTGATGTTGCAGTCAATGCTGCATCTACAATAGGGATAAGTCACATAGAGGTACATCTACCTAAATATTTTTAATTGTACAATTCATTTGTATTCTCTATGGACATGCACGATGTCTAAATATTTTATCATTTGGTGAATGTAGCCACACCCTGGTCCATTAGTGCACGGGACCGAGGTTGATGTTCTGACCTACGAATCCTCTTACTATTGAAGAAACCCAATCTCATTCCCAGGAACAAATTTTTTCGGTGATATTTTCTTTGTTTACATAATTGATTAGTACTTTCTCATTCATGCACATGTTGATAATTGTTGAGATAATTGACATAGTTTTTTATTCGTAGAGAATCAATTTAGAGAGACTCTCTACAAGGAGGATGACACCAGAGGGATCTATACCCCAAATGGATGTAGTGAGTGTTTGTTTTATGTACAATTGAGTCGTATTTTAAATTTTCAAACTTTGTTATGTCTGGACAATACTAGTTCAGTTACCCAATCAAGAAATATCGTCATTGATTTGCAATCGCCAAAGATGGATAGTGGTCATGGACAGAGGCAATAAGCATCAAGGTCTAGAAAAAAAATAGAAATTTATAGTTTTGATGTGTTAGTGCAGGACAAATATGTATTTTCCTATAGAAGAGGAAGTTAGAGTATAGGGGGGCGGTCTAGGACCAATGTGCTTTTGTTTGCATGTACATCAATGATTTTTTTGATACATGTACATTAACAGGCCATATAAGGGCCTTCTATTTTTGTATTATAACTTTCATGATATAAAAATATTTCATATTAAGGCTCTTAAGATCTTCATGGTTCAGTCTTTTAAGTGTGAGTATACACTTGTGGCCAAGAATGTTTCTATGTGTAATGTTCCCAATTCTTGGTAGATTTTATGATTGCATTGAGATATTCGTTATAAATTTGAGAACAATGCATAATTACAATATTACGTAATGAAAAAAATGTACATTTAAATTGTTTTTTTACCACAATCCAATTGCATATACAATGTTAAATTGTATTCACAAAGATGGAACATACCTAACACACATAAGCACCCAAAACGACTAAGCAACTAATCCAACTAAGTGGAATACAAAAGAACCTTACCCACATAAAAACCTAACAAACTTTTAAAGGATGCAAGAAGTTGATACACCTAAGTGATGCACCTTTGTGGTCTACATAAATGAAATTGGTGTTTGGGATGATGTCTTTCATCTAATGAATATATGGGATACACATCAAACCTAAAAGTATCCAAGTATAAGGATGATTCAAAATAATGGTTATGATTATATCTTACACATTATTTTATCATTTTGTTAATGTACATGGAATTTGATGAATCACCTCGAGGAACAACTTTGGAAGAGATGAAAATTATGTGTGATTTTATTATAGTTTAAATTGATTGGAGAAGTATTATTCTGAATCTTGTTTTATAAATATATGTTTATGGCGTAATATTCAAAGCATTCGTAGTATGAAGATATATATTTTGCAATAATGGCATAATAGGTTGGCCACTTGTTTCTAAACATAAACATGTTCCATTACATGGTTAATGATGTAATGGAATTGTCTCCTAAAAGGTTTATTATGGTGATAGGGAAAGTTTAGATAGGGAATTATCCAAGGAAGAGTTTTTCACTACATTGTCTTATATGAAGAATGCTAAATATATAGGTATATGTGAACGTCTTATATCCTTTTGAGTTTTATAGACCATAAATGTGGGATAATATTCATGATGATATGGTTTACAATTCCTTTCAACTTGGCACTCTTCCTTTGGTTAAAGTGGAAAATTATAGGTTTATGTGAAACTTGAGTTGTTAGACACATTTTTCTCTTCCTTAGGGTCCATGTCCAATTCTCACAAAACCAACTTTTGATTAGTATGTGTGGATGTCTCTCTAGACTACACCCCAGTTGCTTTGCCTTCTATTAAGTATGTTGTTGTTGCATGATGTTTAGGGATTCCCTTTGGAGTTGGGTTGTTGTCAATCACAAATTGAGTTGTTATATTTTGTTGATTTTTCCCTTTGGAACACAACTTATTTTAAAAACATGTCAGTGAATGGAAATCATATGCATATTTTTAGCTTTGTTTGAAAAAATATGCACAATCCAATTGTTTAGATTTATATTAAAATGTAGAGAAACACTCTTCATTATCATCTCCAATTGAAAATCCATAGAAATTGCAGATTTTGGTTGAACAATCTGATTCAACAACCTTGAAAAACCCATCTGCATGGGGATTTTTCAATCTATGCATCCCATCCAAGATTTGGTCAGACAGAAAAAAACAAAAATGTTGGGCTTCTACACTACCGACGTCTATAATTGTATCTCTTACAATAAATATTTGTTCTCTTAACAATGACAGGACTAAGGAGAGTCCCCTCCCAGATTTAACATGATAGTGTTAACAATTTCCCGTAGTGTATCTTTGATTTTATTAATTCCCCATAAACCATACATTTATTGGAAGCACCCACAAACTAGAGTGCAATATTTTTTAGAGCATTTATAGTCACATCGATAATCTTTCCATGGTCCCTTCCCACTGCAAGACTCGAGACTCTAGATAGAAAATGCACTTTTTAACACACCTTCTAAGCTCGCTAGAAAATTCATCTAGCTTTTATGTACATATCGAGGTCTTGATTAAGCTCTATAAATAATAGAAAGGTTCACTTCCCCCTATGGAGAAACAAATTATCGTATTCAAGGAGATTTCCATCCCCTTTTCTCTTCTTCCTTGAGGGCCAACTCCTGCATTTAGGAGGGAAAGAGCCCACAATAGGTTTTTGCTCTTCAACCATATAAGTAATAGAGATATCCCAGATAGAGTGCTAGATTGTTGTCTTGCGATATATGGCATGATCCATGTAAGTATGAATATAATACAACAAATCCATGATGAAGCTTGTTCAATTTATCAATTTTTAGAAGTCTATTCAATTTATCAATCTATCGAGCGATCAATCTATGAAGATGTAAATAATCAATGAGACCATGAAACCAAAATACATGACTACCACATACCTGAATACTTACCCATGGTAATTTGACTAGACCATCGGGATTACCTCTAATAACAACAGTATCCTTTAGCCTCTCATGCTTGGAGTAAGGAAATAAGTATCATGACTTTGATGAGTTCTTGCTTTGCATTGTTTGCGGCTAGAGGTTTGTGCCAATAACTAATTTTGTATAATGGTATACAATTTGATCTGGTCTATCATATTAAAACACATAACCTTTTTTCTTTTGTGTGTGGGAAACCTGTGTCAAATATTATCCTTTGATAACCATCGACCCAATTGGAAAATCATTTCCCTCAGAGTTGCTTAATGAGACAATGAGGGTATGCTTCCAATCCAAGCAATGTTCCATCCAATAATTAGTGTGCCATTCATTATCTCTTGGGGAAACCACCTTATATATGTGCCTTGCATAAAATAAAGTGCAGACCTAGGAGTCAGCTAACTAAACACAACTAGTTGTCAAACATTTCGAAGTTATCAACATAATAGTTGAACCTGGTTGTACGCAATCTGAAATGTGGTCATAGTCATGTGAAATAATCGACTGACCCTCCTCCAACTGGGATAATTCTGCAATTATTTGTTGACCAATAGGGAGTGATACACGATCCCAACTGTCAACCCAATATTTGGATTCACAGTTGTCCCATTCACCACTATTACATGGATAACAAAAAAAAGAGATTTAACTTGTCCATATTTAAACTATATCATTGTCTGACGTTCTAACTGAATGAAAAGCACAAGTTCCTTGGACGTTCTTGCACTCATATAGGTGTGATCGATCTACATCGACCACATCCCAAAATTATCTATGTACATGTTCTTTTTGAGATGATTGGTATTCTTTCCTTTTGGCTCCCTGCCCCATCACTAAAGAACACCATACAACAATGGTATTTGCATCTCGAAGGAGCGAAATATTTTGAATTTCAACTCTTTCCTACATAATGCAGTCTTGATGCATGCACCTCCTTCAGCATGTTCCCATTTCCTATGTTTGGTCTCAAAATAGTTCCAAATATGTGGAACCTTTCACCTCTTGTGGAGAATACAAAACCATTGGAAGACACAAAAAATTTTGAATTTCCCCACACAACCATCAGACCAAATCCAATTTTGTTCCATCTGTATATTGTTATCCTTAGGTGATTGTAGAACAATTGAAAGGGGCGTTGTACAAAATCCAAGGCATGACATATGTCATCACTTATGTACAAGTGATACTCCTTCAATATAACCCTTTTCTCTTCAGTACTATCTTCCCCAATCTATAGGTGATATGGTCCATTATCCTAACCTGGTCTAAGTGATAATATTGACTCTAAATCTCTTTTTGTGGTTGAAGAGTATAGTTTTATACAAAATCGACCACTGATAATATATTTTCAATAGGAAATGTATCCCTGCACCTTCTAAACCGCTCATCTTTCCAACGATCCACTAGTACATGCTTTACATATTGTTGTGTCTTTTCAAAGAAATCCTCCATGAAGTTGCAATCTAGTACTTGGTAGATCAACAATAAACATGTATATATCAATAGTTTGTTACATATATGAAGTAGCAATACATGAAGGAAAAAATACTATTTAGGAACTCGTTACTAACCTGATAGGTGACCAATTATAAATTTTTTTCATTCCCTCCACCGATATCATACATGACATATTTGAATGACTGCAAGTTCACTTCATGTCTCCCAAGTACATGGGCATTGGCCACATGTATGCATTTGTCCAAAACTGTCATTCCACCACACATTGGGCATGTCCCATCTGCACAAGGCCTTTGATAAAATTGTGAAACCTTGTGTCCTTCTACACAAAATGCTATGAATAAAGTCTCTAGATGATTTCGATGGCAATGTAGTTGTGAATTCCTACACAAGAGTGTTATGGAATCCACACAATATATGTATATATGCGTCATAATAATAATCATACTCAATGTCATATCAACAACAACATGTGTTACGAGTTGTGTTTATTTTAACATACCATGGTTTTCATTTATCGAAGGATATTTGGCCCAAGTTAAATTCATTATGTTCATCCCTAAATATCTCTTATAATTTAGTTTGTGTCATGTCAAGAAAATTTTTAATGTGGGGCTTACGATCCCTTGAACCCCTTCTCAATGTTAGTACATATTTTTGGTTGGATGAAGGTCTACTATTGTCATGCCAAAAATTCCTATACTAGTCCATTTAACACATCAATGAGATTCATATCTAAGCGTGGAAGCCTGCCAATGAAGGCCCAGGCATCTATTTGACCATAGTCAAGTTGTTCTATTTTAGAACAATACCTATGGATTGTTTTGATATCGAATACTACAATTTTGGATGTAGGATTAAGAAGTAGAAAGGCCCTAGTGATTTTGTTCACAATTGATTGTGACAACACACGACGAGCATAGTTGTGATCCTTTGAATGAGATTTCTTTCTAATAGTCCTAAATGTATCTACTAAACGTATGACAACATGAGAACTTGGTTCATAACTGTTTATCATCTTTATCCTTAAGTTTCTCCTAACAACAGTCATACACCTAGATTTTAATAATGATAAAAGTAATCTACATTTATCTCCATCACATTTAGAATCAAAATAGGTTACAAGTATCTATTGAGATTGATATGCAATACTGCGTTTAGACATCGTACCTTCAAGCGAACCAATGATACTTTCATAGATCTATATATGTTTTGTAGTTCTTCGACATGAAGTTGCTAATGGAGGTAGGGAAATTGGAACTGCACCCTGTACCATATCACCCGATCGGTCTGGAATTTGAACATGAGCTTTATGTCCTTCCATCTCTTGTTGTCAGTCATACGGTGGAAATTGGAAATCCTCTTGGGTGTTCTAAAAAACATTGTCTTCTTCCAGCATACGGTTGCCATTCAACGTCTCTCTAACTTTGTCACTTGTATACCCACATCCAATTAAATATGCAAAGGTTTTAGGTTGACTTGATGTGCACCTACATTTTACTCCTTGATCAGTGCCATGTGAAGCTTGTTCTTCAACTGCTGTGGAGACAGAAGGCCCCTCATGTGAATGCTTTTGTCTTTCTTGGTGTGGATTTGTAGGAAGAACTATGGCATCCTCTACAATCGGGATTGGTTGAGTGTCCATAGAGCATATTCTATTGGTCATTTCATTTTTTTTCTTTTCTTTAATTTCTTCAATGATTTCATTTGGTATCGTATTCCTTGTCATTTTTCTTGCTCGATTGCGTGAGTTTCCCATCACCATAATGATCAATGATATATGGTGCTCCTCAATGGGATATTACCCAAGCTTGGTTTCTTTCTTTTTTCAATTGTGTCTAGATACTCAAATTAAGGGGAATATTAGGAGGAAGATTGTTTTTGATAGCTCCTTAAATGAAATGAAATAAAAATGTGGAGATGGTCAATGGTGCTCTTCAATGGGAGACTCCCAAAGCTTGGTTTCTTTCTTGCTCAACTGTGTCTAGATACTCAAATTAAGGGGAAGATTGGGAGGAAGGATTCCTTTGCTATCTCCTCAAATGCAATAAAAAAGGTGGAGATGGTCAATGGTACTCTTCAATGGGAGACTCCCCAAGATTGGTTTCTTTCTTGCTCAATTGTGTCTAGATACTCAAGTTAGGGGGAATATTGGGAAGAATGTTACCTTTTCTAGCTCCTCCATTGCAAGAAAAACAATGGAAGATATTCTCTATGGTGATCCTATAGCATCCCCTACCCTCTACATTATCATATAATGGAGGAGCATGACTTTACTGCTCTACTGCTCGCTCTAATACCACACTGTAGAGTACGCACACCCCAATTACCATGCATAATTAAAACTTTCTTAAGAACCTTTGTTCTTCTTTTAAAGCACGGGGCATTGGCCATGAAGACACTCTTCAACATTCATGATTAAGAATAAATTCCACTATAATAGTCGTTACATAGTGGAAAAATCCACTCTACAAACAAAAGATTCGTTTTCGCACTAAAATTGACTTTTCCGACTTCCGTCTTCCGGCTTCCGATTTTTTACTTCAGGTAGCAGGAATCCTGAAATGCAATGTGCTTAATTGTCACTTTTCTACTTTCTGACTTCTAATTTCTGAATTTGGGATGCAGAAATACATGAAATGACTACTTTCTCTTTCAGTTTCCCTCTTTCCGAATTTCAACCTTCCACTTTCTATAGGTTGATACTGGGGTGTGGAGAACCAACTTTTTGCCTTAACCTTTTTTTGTTTTTCCAATTTCCTCCTTCTAACTTCCACCTTCCATAGTGGGATTAAGGTGCATACATCCAACTTTTTCCTTATCTTTTTCCCATTTTCCCCTCCTTCCGACTTCCGCATTCTGTAGGCAAATTCTGGAGGGTGGAAAACACACTTTTTCCTTAAGATAACCACATTTCTGACTCTTTGTCCAGGTATCCAACCTCGATGGTCATAAGAAAAATGAAGTGGAAAATACAAGGCATATACAGATGCAAAATGCAGGGACATTTAACAATAGTAAACTCTACTTAAATATTTAATAAGCATTGAACATATTCAGTACATTCATAAGCATATACATTGCAGAAACAATACAACAGAGAATACTTATCTTGAACATGAAGCTACCCCGCAACTAGCTATGTCGCTACAACGTTCCACCCAACCATAGGCCAGTTGTGTTCATCAGTCTCTCAACAAAACTTCCACCCCCTATATGGGCATGATTTCCACAATGAACTAGGGAACATTAGGCTCACACATAGCTAGAACATATCAAACACAATAAATCCAACCTACAATTGGGTTTATCAGATAGCCCAGCCAAGACAATACACAATTGGGTTTATCAAGCTGGAGGCAATCAAGCCAATACACTGTTGGTTTTATCAAGCTACTCAACCAAGCCAGCTAACAATTGGGTTTATTAGACTGCATGCAGTCAATCTAAAATTTGCATTGAGGACCAGCCAATCCAACTAACATATGGGTTTATCAGGCTACTCATCCAAGCCATATCACTGCTAGGTTTATCAGGATACTCGGCCAATCCAACTAACAATTGGGTTTATCAGGATGTCGAGCCAATGATCATACATGGACAAATGCACATCAAAACACAACCAAGCAAACAAATCATTGGGTTTATCAGGATGCTCAACCAATCCAATATATTATTAGGTTTATTAGGTTGCCTAGCCAATCCAATATACCATTGGGTTTATCAAGATGTCAACCAATCCAATCTACGTTTGGGTTAATCAGGATGCTAAGGTAGTGGAAATGTAGAATGTCTAAGCTAGTGGCTCATTAATAGAGCTAGGGACACCTCCTCAAGATCTATATGGAATGGCATCCACAATACCTGCACACCCAACACAAGGAAGTATCCCCTTCTCTGCTACACAGTCCCTTAGGCTATACCTCCCCTTCTAGTTCTCTTCAGGATGTGTATAGAAGATTCACTAGCCACTCTTATCTTTTTGTCAGTTTCCTCTCTTCACTATGTTTAACAAGCCAATTCGACATCTCTTCCACTCCTAAGTATTGCATGTAGTTCAGAGCGAAACCAGGGCACACATAACAACAAATCACAAGGAGACACAATAACATAGGGCTCCAGTCTTGTTCTAGCTACAACATATCTCATGTTTTATCCAAAACATGAGAGCCCAAACTTTTATATGCAAAAGGTGATGCTTAAGTTCCTTAGTCATTTTGGGATTTTCATATTTTCTATGTCTTTTTCATGATTGATTTAGTTAACATTTTTTAAAATTTATGCATTTATCTTTGTTTTGGTGAGTTATGGAAAGGATTAATTTTTCCCAAAAAGTGTGTCTTTCCTACAACCTGCATCCTGTAATTGCGGATTGTGGGATTGCTTTATAAATATTTTGAACTTTTCATCTTGCAAACCGCAACCCACAAATTGCGGACTGTGAAAGTAGTTTGGTTAATAAATTGTGTTTTTTGTTTCTGCAACCCGCAAATTGCAGATTGCGAAAATGTTAGTTAAACTGTAGGAGCATTTGCATTCCCACATCCTGCAATCCACAACCTGCAATTGTGGACTGCGGAATGTTTTGGTCGCTTGTTGAGTTTGTTCTCTCCGAAACCTGCAACTCGCATTGCATATTGCGGATTGAAGTATGTGCATTATTTTCATTTTTACTTATTTGTTTTGATTCATTTGAGCTGGTTTTTATCATTTCACTTGGTTCCATAATATCAGTGGTTAACTTAACATGTTATCTTTTACATTCTCCACCTAGATTTGGTCTTCATTGCATAAGCTGATTTATTTGATTGGTTTTTGGAGATTTCAAAGGTCTTATCATTTGATTCTGACTATTGTGTGTAATGATTTTTTATCCTTATTTGAACATGTTTGAGTCATTTGGCATGCTTCAATTTTGACTAGTTAAATTCATATGATATTTCAGTAGTCTTGGCAACAGATTTGAACTTCACTGAATCAATAAGTTTAAAGAGCATATTGACGGGTTATAATAATTTGATTGAATTTTTTTTTATCCTTTTTATTTATGACTTAAAATGGTGTACATCAAATAATGGAAAGAGTCAATCATTTTTTTATTAAGCAAAGTATTATATTTTACAATTAATAATTAGCTTTGCTTATTGATAAGATTATGATTATTGTTTAAATTACATTCCATGTATTTTTGAAAGACATATTAATAATTTATTTATATAATTGACTTTAATATATCATGCTATTTACAATGTAAATGCATAGTGTTTCACAAAACCCTAATTTGTTGTTTCCATGGAGGATGAAGTTTAAAAATAGACCACGCACCTGTAGAAGACATGTTTTTGCATGGAGGATTGTGATCAAACCGTGAGGAATTAGCTCAAATGGTTAAAACCGACTTCCAAAATAGACCCATTTACCCCTACTCGCGAACAATTTCAAAAATTGATCAACCGTTTGGGAAGAAAACATGACAGAACAGAGGGTGAATTTTTTAGAAATTCATTCCAGTTGTTTTTGGCATAGCTGAACAAACCAAACATCTAGGGATTTGATGCTATCCTTCCCACTGCTCTTGAATTCTATAAATTTGACCTAAGCATTCATAGATGGGGGTGGAAGTGCTCGACGGAGCTAGAAAATGTTTCTATTTCAAAGCTTTGTAATTTTCTAACTTTCAATTCTTTGAAGATAGAGAATTGGGGATGCTGCTGCCGAGGAGAAAAACAACAGAAGAGACTGGATACACTTTGTTTGATGCTAATATTGTAATTTCTTACAGACTTTCAATTATACAATAAAGTTATTTTCAGATCTTCTTTTGTCTATTATCAAATTTCTTTGATGATGTTTGATTTCTTCACTTTAATTATCAATGAATACTGTTGATTTTGCATCCAATAATTAACACATTTATTTATGTTTTGGATTTCTCTTAATTCATAAGTACTATTAATACAGGAGGCCTTATTTTCCTAAACAACTTTATGAGAAGCAACAAATGTTGATCATAATTCTTCAACTGAAACAGACTAGGTTTATTTTAAGAGTTTTACTATAATCAATTCAATTTATAGATTCAACCCATTTTCATATATGAATTGATATAGTTATTCTCTTTACAATAAAAAATTCCTTTGATTCTACAAACACGACTAACAAATCTTTCTTTTGTTCAAATGAGACATTTTTTAAGGCTTATTTTTGCAATTATTTTACATTTCAAGTTAGGCTTCTTTTGTTTGTAATGAAGACCTAATTAAATTTGATATCTCATGATCTATTAAAAAATATATTAATCACTAATTTTTCTTTTAGTAAGTGATATAGTTGTAAGATTTTGATTTGCTTTTGGTTCCACTTGTATATATGTTTGATTTTATCATTCTTATATTTTCTTTTCTTGCTGGTTTGTATTGATTTTTTTATGATTTTCACTTTTAAAATAGAGGATCTTATCGAGTCTTTTACAATGTTTAAGTCTTATCTATTAAGGAAAATTTTATAATTTTTTTCTGCTTGCTGGAAATCAAATGTTTTGATTAGTTAATCTTTGATTGTGAAAAATCAATAACAGATAATGCTGATAATTCTATTTGAATATTTCCATCATTATCCTAGAAATTTATCTTTAACTCAACATAAACATATGAAGTTGAATTTAGTTACTTTTATGGGAATCAGTTTTGGGAAAGAAGTTTCAATCTGTAAATATTAGTATTCTATAGATTCCTTACACCATCCTTACTCTTCAGGAGTTTCTAAGTCTGCTCCACTATTTGCTAGGATAACTCAAATTGAGATTAGCACATTACACATAGTTTGTAGATTTCTTTAAACTTGCTATTTGGGATATAAGCCAAGGTAAAATGGGTTAAAAGACATCCCCGCCGAGGCTATGGATTCTTGCTGGCTACAGTGGCTCCGTCTGCGGTTTTGGGATTTCAAATAATAAATATTATATATATAAAATCTTACAAATCCTTTTCCATCCCACACTGATAGAGAGTTATCTAATGCTGCTTACCCATTAGTAAATTGAGTCATTATATAGCTATGCATCTAAATCAGTAAACTGGGACTAGAGCGCTTGGATGTGAGGTTAAAAGGCACCCTTGTCGCATCTGTAAACGCCAGCTGAAAGTAGGGTCCTACTTGTGGTATTGGAGTCATTTATTTATACTATTTCTTATATGATTAGCTTGATTTCCTGAGGTTAAATCCTAGTAAAGTTCTTGATTCTTACATCTTATAAATAATTTATTTTAGAAAAATGAGTTTATCTTTAGCAAAGTTTTTGGATAATTATGGGAATGACTTGGATGTTTTATAAGTTTTGAAGTCTGACCAATACTATATCATTCAATGATAAAGATATTCATATTATTTGAAATGTAGCATGTGAAAGCATTTTATTTTCATTCTTAATTTTTTAGATTTCAATACTATAATTCAAAGATAATTGGTTCTTCCCAGCTAGTCGCCATTTATTGTAGCTACAACAGATCCCATGTTTTATCAAAAACAGGAGAGCCCAAAATTTGATATGCAAAAGGTGATTCTTAAGTTCCTTAATCATTTTGGGATTTTCATATTTTCTATGTCTTTTTCATGATTGATTTAGTTAACATTTTTTAAAATTTATGCATTTATCTGTGTTTTGGTGAGTTGCGGAAGGGATTAATTTTTCCCAAAAAGTGTATCTATCCCGCAATTGCGGATTGCGAGATTGATTTGTAAATATTTTGAACTTTTCATCCCGCAACCCACAACCCACAAATTGCAGATTGGGGAAAGTAGTTGGGTTAATAAATTGTGTTGTGTGTTTCCGCAACCCGCAAATTGCGGACTGCGGATTGTGGAAGTGTTAGTTAAACTGTAGGATCATTTGCATTCCTGTATCCAACAACCCGCAATTGTGTATTGCGGAATGTTTTGGTCACTTGTTGAGTTTGTTTTCTCTGCAACCCGGCACCCGTATTGCGGATTGCAAATTACAGAATGCACATTATTCATTTTTACTTATTTCTTTTGATTCATTTGAGTTTTCTTTTATCATTTCACATGGTTCCATAATCTCAGTGGTTAACTTAACATGTTATCTTTTACATTCCCCACCTAGCTAGATTTGGTCTTCACTACATAAGCTGATTTATTTTATTGGTTTTTGGAGATTTCAAAGGTCTTATCATTTGATTCCGATTATTGTGTGTAATAATTTCTTATCCTTATTTGAACCTATTTGAGTCATTTACATGCTTCAATTTTGACTAGTTAAATTCATATGATATTTCTGTAGTCTTGGCAACAGATTTGAACTTCATTGAATCAATAAGTTTAAAGAGCATCTTGACGGGCTATAATAATTTGATTGAATATATTTTTTTTTATCCTTTTTATTTATGACTTAAAAGGGTGTACATCAAATAATGGAAAGAGTCAATCATTTTTTTTATGAAGCAAAGTATTATATTTTACAATGAATAATTAGATTTGCATATTGATAAGATTATTATTATTGATTAAATTACATTCGATATATTTTTGAAATACAATATTAATAATTTATTTATATAATTGACTTTGTGTACTTATATTTTAATTAAATTTCTTTGATTAAAATATTTATCTATTTCTGCAAATAATTCACAGAAACTATTTAATCAATAATTCATGTTAATTTTTCAATTAATATACGAGTTGCAAGGTAATCTTGGATATGCTTAATGTTTAAATTATTATCAGTAATTATAATTGCTTGGTTACATTTGAAGTAAAAAGTTAAATAATTTAATTTTTCATTTCTATTAAGTTGATGAATAACTTATTTGAATTCAAACCAAGTTACCTTGCACACGATGAATATATTTCTTTTAGATCAGATCTAACTCATCTTAGATTTCCTTCTAAGTCGATATGTTGTTTTGTAGACAAAAAATATCTTATTTTCCTTCATCGGAAGACTAATTCTTTTGGATCATAACTTACCAAATCAAAGAGTGCCAGCGGAGACCGAATATCCATGGGTGTTAACCACACCAAACATCTCAAGGATAGGGTAATACTTGAGTAGGATTATATGAAGCCTTTGGCTGGGTTTTAATGCCCTATTGTTTGCCTTCGAAATCATTCTAGCACCCACATAACCGAGGAATCAATAAGTCTATAACATAGACAACCACAGTTCCATGCCACTCTGTAATAAAGAAAAACAATGTAACACAACAACCAATATTCTCAGTAAAGGATAGGTGAAGAGATACACTATAGAACAACTTGTTCCAAGACTCTAGAATGATGGAATGGGAATGCAGTCACATGGTTAATTGCTTCAAAATCAAGAATGCAGCTTTCCCCAAGATGTAAGTTTGCTCAGACTATAGGCTAGCTCAGTCACGAAACCGGCTGCCAAGCCTCGCTCTTCCAAAGGAATTAAATGCTCCAATCGTTCTTTTGGAAGAATTGAATGATTAAATACAAAGGACGAAAAAGGGTAGATGAGAGCTTATGGGTTCTCTCATCAAAATCTAGTATCACTCTATTAGCTCAAGGGTTTGGATAAATCCCCTCCCTTTTCCTTGTGAAATCATGGCCCCATCTCTTTCGTTGTTGTGCATAGCTAGTTGTGGTATTTTATTAAATTGTATATTTACATGATATCTTCAAAATATACTTTTCCTTAACAGCACAAGAACCATCGGCATCAACCTGGATCACCGATACATAAAACACCAAATCAATGTCAAGGCCTTAGCCTTGAGCTCCTCGCCGTGATTTAATAACAGTAATTACATCATGTACAATTTTAATACCATGGGGTCAAAACTGGGGTATTACATTCCCCTCCTCCTTACACTAGCAATGCCCTTATTTCTTTACAAAATTGAACAAAAATGGATGTGCCAATCTCATGACATCCTCCATCTCCCACGTATCCTCATTAGGACCATAGTGCTTCCACTACACCTTCACCTATCCAATTTCTCGATTCTAGAGAATTGTGAACTTCTTGTCGAGGATGCACAATGGCTAGGATTAGAAATCTCCCTCGAGTTCCACCTGAATCACATCCCAATTTATCACATGGTTAGGACCATTTACATATTTATTAAGCAAAGAAACATGAAAAACATTATGAGCTCTAGTGCTAGTAGGAAATGCATGTCTATATCCAAATGGACCTATTCTTTCAAGCACTTCAAAAGGCCCACAATATTTAGGTCACATCTTGGCACAAATTCCAAGCTTCAAGGAGCTCTTCCTTGGCCTCACTCTAAGGTAAACATGATCCCCAACACTAAACTCTCTATGCACTCTATGCTTATCGGCATAGCTTTTCTATCTATCTTAGGTTGTTTTCATGTTCTGCCTGATCTTTGCAACCTATTGCTCCATTTCCTTGAGCAATTCTTGAACAAGAACAATCATGTTCACTGGATTATCCCAAGTCAATGGTTTCCTACACATTCACCCATACAAAGATTTGTATGGAATCATTCCCAATGATGTTTTCTTTCCATTATTATATGCAAATTCTACCAAGTGTAAATAATCCTCCCACTTGGGATGGTTTGTCCATCACATACATGCGAAGCATGTCTTCTAGCACCTGGTTCAATCTCTCGGTTTTTCGTCGGTTTGAGGATGGTAGGAAGTACTAAAGTTGAACTTTGTACCCAAGTTTGCAAATAGACCCTTTCAAAAATTCGAAGTAAACCATGTGTCCCTATCAAAAATTATTTTCTTAGGAAAACTATGCAATGTGAAAATCTCCTTTATGAATATTTTTGCAATTGCATCGGTCTTATATGTGGACTTGAATGGTATAAAATGTGATTCCTTTGTCAAATTTTCTACCACAACCATGATGGAATCATGTTGACTCACAGTCATTGGAAATTCTATAATAAAATCCATGGAAATAACTTCCCATTTCCATTATGGAATTGGAAAAGGCTGCTGACATTTCATGCACTTAGAAATATACTCAGTAATGTCCTTTTTCATTCCTGCAAAAAAATGCTTCTTTCTAGATTTATCAATTGTTTTCTAATACCTGGGTGACTAGAATACAGAGCTTGATGGATCTCATACATAACAATCCTCCTCAAGTATGCCACATTTGCAATGTAAATTCAATTCTTATAGGTAAGAAGTTCATCTTCTCCCAATTTAGATCCCTCATAATTCCTTTCAAGGATTTGCTACTGCAACTTGTCCTTTATCTACACATACATTTCATCCTCAGCATAATTATTAATAATATGCTACCTTAAATATGATTGGAAAGTACTAAGAGATGTCACATGCATTTCATGCAACTTCCTGCTGAGTGTATCAACCACTTTATTTTCTTTTCCTTTTATGTGTTCATTTCAAAATCAAACTCACAAAAAGTCTCTAACCATCTAGCTTTCCTAGCATTTAACGTTGGTTGATCAAACAAGTATTTTAGACCACAGTGGTCTGTCCTTATCTCAAGTTTTCTTCCCATTAAGTAATGTCTCCACATCTTGAGAGCATATACTATAGCTAAAAGTTATAAGTCATGAGAAGCATAGTTCTTCTCATGCTCCTTCAACTTTCTTGACTCATAGCATACCATGTGGTTGTCTTGCATAATAAATCCTCCAAGTCCTTGATTGCATGCATCGGTACACATCACAAAGTCTTTTTTTGGGTCTGTAATTTTCAGAATTGGTGCACTTGTAAGAAGATTTTTCAACTGTTGGAAGCTTTCTTCACATCTTGTTGTCCGTTCAAACTTTATTCCCTTCTTTTGGAAAGAGTGATTGAATGTGCAACCTTGGAGAATCCTTCAATAAACCTCATGTACTATTCTGCAAGTCCCATAACATATCTCACATTTGTCACATTTCTTGGGGTTGGGCAATTCATGATGGCCTCAATCTTTTCAGGGTCCATGGATATTCCCTCCTCTGAGATAATGTGACCCAAATAATGAATTTTATCTTTATAAAATTCATGTTTTCTAAACTTATGCTCCATTAGAAATTTCAATACCATTCTCAATTGTTCTTCATGTTCTTCTTCATTCATAGAATAAATAAGAATGTCATCCAAGGAGACAAGAACAAACTTGTTTAGATACTTGTTGAAAACACTATTCATGAGACACATGAATGTTGTTGGTGCATTTATGAGACCAAATGGTACCACTAGACACTCATAGTGTCCATACCTTGTTCTAAAGGTTGTCATATGAATACATTCGTCTTTGATTCTCACTTGATGGTAACCATACCTCAAGTCAATCTTGGAAAATACCTTTGCTCCTCTCATTTGATAAAAAAGGTCATCAATTTGAGGTAAAGGGTATTTATTATTCAGTCCCCGCCACAAGCAAAGAAGGGAGATTGAAAGACAAAGAAGGACACTGGTAAATGGTGCGAATTTCATAAAATCCCTTGGCACAACACTGATGAATGTCGCTCAAAGCAGTCATTAGTGGCCGAGATCAAATCTTCATAATCAGATCCCGATTTTGATTCTGAACCCAATGTCACAGCCACACACAATGGGAGGCAAATCATTGATGTAGACCCCACTTCCACTGTTGCTACAGCACAGGTTCAACTAGAGGATCCTGAAGAGTCAGAGGCAGAGGAGCGCCTATTCCAATCATAGATGTGGGTGAAGGGGATGCCTCTACATTTTGTTGTTGACAATGGAAGCCAAAAAAACCTGATCTTAGCAGAATTCGTCAAGAGATTGGAGCTTCCAACAACACCACACCCGCAACCTTACAACATCGGTTGGCTAATCCAAGGACGAGGTATTCGCATTACTCAACAATGCCTCCTACCATATGGAATCAATCCTTTCAAAGACGAGGTACTGTGTGATGTGGCCCCACTTGAAGTATGTGATGTTATTTTAAGGCAACCATATATGTGGAAGTGTCATGCTGTATATGAGTCACGACCTCGCAGTGTCATTGTCACTTTGGGAGGACGGCTCTACCAGATCCCAGAGACAGTTGCACCTGCTACAGTCTTGCAGGGTAGGAAGATAAGCTCCCACACCAGAAAATTATTCCTCTTCACAATTGTGTATGAAGGAGAACATAAGATCATAGAGACCTCCACACCCTCTGCACAGGGTGTCTCTGCTCATCACACACAAGAAGAAGACAGAGCCATTGTTTCCTCATCTATCCGAGTAGCTATACGATGCAAAGCCATGCATTCAAGGTGCTCATCCAGAAACAAATCATCCATACAAAAATTACATCCTTCTCAGGATGTCAAAGAAAGGAAGCCTCTTCACTTCAACAAATGTCACACCAGGAGATCAACTCAACACACAGTTCGAGATATGATACGGGATTCGACGCAATGGAGACCATTGATTCCTATGGATGGAGGATTGATCCAGATGGAGATCGATGGCCACCCACCTATTCCACTAGCTCAAAACAATTGTCCATTGTGGTAGTTTCCTAGTTATTCTTCTACAGTTTTTCGGGTCCTAAACTTTCGGTGCCGTTTTGAGGCCCTAAACGATGTTTTTTGGAGATTCGGGACAAAATGGCTGCCATCGACATTCATTTTTTCAACCAAAAGTTGTAAATATTATATAGATATTTCCAACGAGCTATCGAACGCCCAAATTGGAGATCGTATGCAAAAGTTATGACCCCGAGAAGTTGACTGTTCAACTTACCACCTTGGGGCTGCAAAATTTATGACGGTTCATCTTATAGGGTTACGTTTTGGGACTTTTGGAGTTCTCACCTCATTCTTATTATAAATAGGCCCCCTTGGCCTCATTTTCTATTCATCTTGGGACGAATGAGCGTAGCAGCCACATCTCTTCTCAGAGATAGCTACCACCATTCTAGCAATTGTATTACAGTCTATTCTATTTCCACCATTTAATAGAATATGTGTTTACTGTATCTCTATTATCTTTGCAAACTGTTTGTTATTATGATTCTATATATGTTCTTCCATTTCGTTCACGCATAAATCCGGATCAGTGGTATCAAAGCATCCTTCTCTTTGATTGTTTCTCGGTGCATGTCCCCAACAAGGTCCGAGTACAGAGAATTTGGTCTCGAACTAGTTTCACTTGATCATTCTTGCCGTCCTAAATGACCTCCCATGGTGGAAGAAAAGAGAGACAACAAAGCAAGAGATCCTATCAATTTGATGCTCAAGGAAGCCCTGGAGCGACAAAGGAATGAGATGATGGATAGTTTCACCCAAATCCTTCTACGAATGCCGGCAGCGGCAAGTGCATCTTCAGCAAGCAGCCGGTTCGGGGATGCAACTCCCTTCAAGGTACAAGTTAACTTTGATATTCCTTTATTTGAAGGCAATATCGATGCAGATGCCCTGGATAATTGGTTGAATGTTCTAGAAGGGTATTTCTTTGTCCACAATTTTTTTGACAGAGAAAAGATCACCTTTGCACTCCTTAAGGCAGTCCCCCATGCCCAAATGTGGTGGGGTACTTATTGTGAGCAAAAATCATTAGACGAGTCTGGAATGTTTGAAACAAATCCCACTTGGGCCTCTTTCATAGATGCTGTCAGGGAACAGTATTACCCTATGGGAAACTATGATGACTAGTACACAAAATGGACCATTCTGCGTCAAGAAAGGGACTAGATGGTGTCGAAGTACACCAACAAATTTCACACCTTGCGGACAAAGTTGAGTATCAAGGACTCCAAGCGAAACCTAATCCTGAAATATCGCAGTGGTCTACATTGGTACATCCAAACTGAGATGGACTTCCTCGACATCTCTTCACTTGGATTCGCCTATCGGTATGCTGTCAAAATCGAGGAGAAATTTTGACAAAAGAGCAAGCGAGACTCTGGACCTATGAATCCACTGCAGAAACAAGGCAAGGGAAACCTTGGCCCACAAAACATAGCAAAAGAAAATGAGAACCAGTCCCCGCCACAAGCAAAGAAGGGAGATCGAAAGACAAAGAAGGACACTGGTAAGTGGTGTGAATTTCATAAAATCCCTTAGCACAACACTGATGAATGTCACTCAAAGCAGTCATTAGTGGCCGAGATCAAATCTTCAGAATCAGATCCTAATTTTGATTCTGAACCCAATGTCACAACCGCACACAATGGGAGGCAAATCATTGATGCAGACCCCACTGCCACTGTTGCTACAGCACATGCTCAACTAGAGGATCCTGAAGAGTCAGAGGTAGAGGAGCGCCTATTCCACTCGCAGATGTGGGTGAAGGGGATGCCTCTACATTTTGTTGTTGACAACAGCAGCCAAAAGAACCTGATCTCAGCAGAAGTCGTCAAGAGATTAGAGCTTCCAACAACACCACACCCACAACCTTATAGCATCGGTTGGCTAAGCCAAGGACGAGGTATCCGCATTAATCAACAATGCCTCCTACCATATGGCATCAAGCCTTTCAAATACAAGGTACTATGTGATGTGGCCCTACTTGAAGTATGTGATGTTCTTTTAGGACAACCATATATGTGGAAGCGTCATGTTGTATATGAGTCACAGCCTCGCAGTGTCATTGTCACTTTGGGAAGACAACTCTACCGGATCCCAGATACAGTTGCACCTACTACAGTCTTGAAGGGTAGGAAGATAAGCTCCCACACCAGAAAATTATTCCTCTTCACAATTGCATCTGAAGGAGAACATAAGATCACAGAGACCTCCACACCCTCTGCACAGGGTGTCTCTGCTCATCAGACACAAGAAGAAGACAGAGCGATTGTTTCCTCATCTATCTGAGTAGTTCTATGATGCAAATCCATGCATTCAAGGTGCTCATCCAGAAACAAATCATCCATAAAACAATTACAGCCTTCTCAAGATGTCAAAGAAAGGAAGCCTCTTCACTTCAACAAATGTCGCACCAGGAGATCAACTCAACACACAATTCGAGATATGATATGGGATTCGACGCAATGGAGACCATTGATTCCTAAGGAGGGAGGATTGATCCAGATGGAGATCGGTGGCCACCCACCTATTCCACTGGCTCAAAACAATTGTCCATTGTGACAGTTTCCTAGTTATTCTTCTACAGTTTTTTGGGTCCTAAACTTTTGGGGTCGTCTTGAGGCCCTAAACGACATTTTTTGGAGATTCAGGGAAAAATGGTTGCCATTGAAATTCATTTGGACGACCACAAGTTGTAAATCTTAGATAGACCTTTCCAACGAGCTATCGAACGCCCAAATCGGAGATCGTATGCAAAAGTTATGACCTCGAGAAGTTGACTGTTCAACTTACCACCTTGAAGCCGCAAAATTTATGATGGTTGATCTTCTAGGGTTATGTTTTGGGAATTTTGGGGTTCTTGCCTCATTCTTATTATAAATAGGCCCCTTTGGCCTCATTTTGTATTCAGCTTGGCACGAATGAGCATAGCAGCCACATCTCTTCTCAGAGATAGCTACCACCATTCTAGCAATTGTATTATAGTATATTCTATTTCCGCCATTTAATAGAATATGTGTTTACTGTATCTCTATTATATTTGCAAACTATCTATTATTATGATTCTGTATATATTATTTCATTTCATTCATGCATAAATCCGTATCAGTGGTACCAGAGCAATCTGCTCTTTGATTGTTTCTCGGCGCATGTCCCCGACAAGGTCCGAGTATAGAGAATTTGGTCTCGAACTAGTTTGACTTGATCATTCTCGCCGTCCCAAATGACCTCCCATGGCAGAAGAAAAGAGAGACGATGGAGCACGAGATCCTATCAAGTTGATGCTCAAGGAAGCCCTCGAGCGACAAAGAAACGAGATGATGGATAGTTTCACCCAAATCCTTCTATGAATGCCGGCGGCGGAAAGTGCATCTTCAGCAAGCAGCTAGTTCGGGGATGCAACTCCCTTCAAGATACAAGTTAAATTTGATATTCCTTTATTTGAAGGCAATATCGATGTAGATGCCCTGGGTAATTGGTTGAATGTTCTAGATGGGTATTTCTCTGTCCATAATTTTTTCGATAGAGAAAAGATCACCTTTGCGCTCCTTAAGGCAGTCCCCCATGCCCAAAATTAGTGGGGTACTTATTGTGAGAAAAAATCATCAGACAAGTCTGGAATGTTTGAAACAAATCCCACTTGGGCCTCTTTCATAGATGTCATCAGGGAACAGTATTACCCTGTGGGAAACTATGATGACCAGTACACAAAATGGACCAGTCTGCATCAAGAAAGGGACCAGATGATGTTGGAGTACACCAACAAATTTCACACCTTGCGGACAAAGTTGAGTATCAAGGACTCCGAGCAACACTTAATCCTAAAATATCATAGTGTTCTACATCGGTACATTCTAACTGAGATGGACTTCCTCGACATCTCTTCACTTGGATTTGGCTATTGGTATGTTGTCAAAATCGAGGAGAAATTTCGACAAAAGAACAAGCGAGACTCTGGACTTGCGAATCCACCGCAGAAGCAAGGCAAGGGAAACCTTGGCCCACAGAACACAACAAAATAAAATGACAACCAGTCCCCACCACAAGCAAAGAAGGGAGATCGAAAGACAAAGAAGGACACTGGTAAGTGGTGCGAATTTCATAAAATCCCTTGGCACAACACTGATGAATGTCGCTCAAAGCAGTCATTAGTGGTCGAGATCAAATCTTCAGAATCAAATCCTGATTCTGATTCTGAACCCAATGTCACAGCCGCACACAATGGGAGGCAAATGATTGATGCAGACCCCACTGCCACTGTTGCTACAGCACAGGTTCAACTAGAGGATCCTAAAGAGTCATAGGTAGAGGAGCACCTATTCCAGTCGTAAATATGGGTGAAGGGGATGCCTCTACATTTTGTTGTTAACAACGACAGCCAAAAGAACCTGATCTCAGCAGAAGTTGTCAAGATATTGGAGCTTCCAAGAACACCACACCCACAACCTTACAGCATCAGTTGGCTAAGCCAAGGATGAGGTATCCGCATTACTCAACAATGCCTCCTACCACATGGCATCATGCCTTTCAAAGATGACGTACTGTGTGATGTGGCCCCACTTGAAGTATGTGATATTCTTTTAGGACAACCATATATGTGGAATCGTCATGTTGTATATGAGTCACAGCCTCGAAGTGTCATTGTCACATTGGGAGGACAACTCTACCGGATCCTAGAGACAGTTGCACCTACTATAGTTTCGCAGGGTAGGAAGATAAGCTCCCACACCAGAAAATTATTCCTCTTCACAATTGCGTCTGAAGGAGAACATAAGATCACATAGACCTCCACACTCTCTGCATAGAGTGTCTCTGCTCATCAGACACAAGAAGAAGACAGAGCCATTGTTTCCTCATCTATCCGAGTATCTCTATGATGTAAGGCCACGCATTCAAGGTGCTCATTTAGAAAAAAATCATCCATACAACAATTACAACCTTCTCAAGATGTCAAAGAAAGGAAGCCTCTTCACTTCAACAAATGTCACACCAAGAGATCAACTCAACACACAGTTCAAGATATGATACAGGATTCAACACAATGGAGACCGTTGCTTTCTAAGGAGGGAGGATTGATCCGGATGGATATCGGTGGCCACCCACCTATCCCATTGGCTCAAAAAAATTGTCCATTGTGGTAGTTTCCTAGTTATTCTTCTACAGTTTTTCGAGTCCTAAACTTTCGGGGCCATTTTGAGGCCCTAAACGAAATTTTTTTGGAGATTTGGGGCCAAATGGTTGCCATCGACATTCATTTGTCTAACCAAAAGTTGTAAATCTTAGAGAGACCTTTCCAACGAGCTATCGAACACCCAAATCGGATATCGTATGCAAAAGTTATGACCTCGGGAAGTTGACTGTTCAACTTACCACCTTGGGGCCGCAAAATTTATGATGGTTCATCTTCTAGGGTTACGTTTTGGGACTTTTGGGGTTCTCACCTCATTCTTATTATAAATAGCCCCCTTTAGCCTCATTTTGTATTTAGCTTGGCACGAATGAGCGTAGCATCCACATCTCTTCTCAGAGATAGGTACCATCATTCTAACAATTGTATTACAGTCTATTCTATTTTCGTCATTTAATAGAATATGTGTTTACTGTATCTCTGTTATCTTTGAAAAATGTCTCTTATTATGATTCTTTATATGTTCTTTCATTTCATTCACGCATAAATCCGGATCAACCTGTAGGGTGTCTTGGACACCGGTGCTGCTCCCGACACAAGGTCAATTGTAAAATCAATGTCTCTCTTTGGAGGAAGTCCTAGAATATCATCAAGGAAAACATCCCTGAATTCTCGCAATACATGAAAGTACTCCAACCTAGGAGTTTCATTCTCCGCTACCTCCAAAAAATGGGTTGCATACAATCTACAACCTTTCCTACCAAATTTCTTCAGCTGCATTGCTAAAATATTCCTAATAGAAATCACCTTTGGAATGCCTCTTACAACCCTTGGGTTTCCTTCTTCATCCATGCATTCAAAATTCTTATTGTAAAAATAAAGCTTAACTCTGTGCACTTCTAATGAGTCCATTCCAATGAGAATATCATATTATCCAAGTGGTAGAACATTCAATTCTGCATAGGTGACTAACCCATCCATGAATAATGGACATTTCTCCAACCAGTTCACTAACTTTTCTCTTGGTTCCAGTGGCTAGTTGAACTAACCATGATTTTCTATGTTTTAATTTCTTAAAAGCACAAATCTCAACAGTTCTAGGAGTAATATAACTATGAGTAGGTCTAGGTTCAATCAAAACTGAAACAGATTGTTCAACAATATTACCTTCAACTTCAACCACAGTTGATTTATTATATCTCTGGTGGTCCTCCAGGGATGCATAAATTATAAGGATTGTCCTTGCTACTTGGCCCACTGTTTTAGTTCCTTGGATGTTGTGAACTTTCCTTAAATTCCCATTTTCATGCAGACAATTCCTACCCATATGGTTTCCTCCACATCCCCAACATTAGAGTAGCTCTCTGATCTCTTTTGGATCTCTTGGCTTGTCTCCCATGATTATGGCTGGCTTAGTCACAGCTTGTGATGGATTCCTTTGCTGATTTCAGAAGTGAGAAAGCTTGAAACCTTTCTTCCTTTGATCAAACTTCTGATTCTTCTTATCCTTCCATGCCTTATGGGAATCAGTTTCTCTTTTGTTCTAATCGTAGCAATACTTGGTCTTCCGTATAGCCTCTTCTAGATTTCTAGGTTCATCAAAATCAATTCTCTCTTTGTATGGATGAGGTAATCCACTCAGAAAATGTTGCATTTTCACTTTATCATCTTTGATATACCTGACATACCTTAATAGATCCAAGAATTTGTTTGCATATTTTTCCATGGTTAGCTATCCCAATCTAATCTCATGGAACTCTTTAATCTTGTCATCATAGTATCTATCATAGAGGTACTTCTACTTGTAATACTTCTTGAACTGCTTCCACACGATCTTTCTATCATTGATTTTATTCACTTTACTGAGGTGTTCCCAACATATAGATGCTATTCCATTCAAATTGAATATGGCTACCATTTCCTTCATATTTCCCGAGTATTCTTGGACTTGGAAATACTTTCTCATCCCAGGAAGCCAAGATTCAGCTTATTGACCATATTTTACCTCACCATTAAAGGTAGGAGGCCTTTCCTTCTTAAATCCATCACGTGAATTGTTCTGGTAATGCCTCTTACTTTTATTCTTGTGAGATGAAGAGCGTGAACCCCCAGTGGATTTTTCAGAGTCAGATGATCCACTAGAAGACCTTTTTTTTCTTCTGGTATTGCTCCTACTTCCTTCTAGATTTACTTCCTGATCCCTAGATTTCATCTACCTTTGGATGTTTGTCAAACTCTACAGCATGGCTTCATTCAACTGATTCTACTCTTCCTAAGCTTTAATCATTCTTTCATTATATTCTCTGTGACATTGCAATCCCACCCTTAGGCTTCTCATGGTGGCGACAATATCTAGGGGATTCTCTTGGTATATTCTCCCATTAGATTATGTTTTAGCATTTCCAAATCGAATGTTTTCCCCCATAGCATTTTCCTCGAGCTCATACGGATCCTGTGCATCATTCATGTTGTTGATTCTTATGGTCAGGCCATAACCAACTTTTTAAAACTGCACTATGAATCTACAAAAATTTGTTAATAACCGCCATTTTTAGTTGCGCATAAATATCAGAATCTAAAAATCACTTACCGACTGTTCACTGCAGTTTTCTTTCTCCAAAAATATTCAACCATATCCCATTTAGTCCCAATGTTGAACCAATAGCTCTGAAAAATATTCACTTCGCCCATCTAGGCCCAATGTTGTAACCAATATCTCTAATACCACATTGTAGTGTCCCCTCCCCTATACGTTAGAATATAAGGGAGGAGTGTGACTTTACTGCTCTACTGCTCACTCTAATACCACACTGTAGCATACCCACACCCCGATTACTATGCATAATTAAAAATTTCTTAAGAACTTTTGTTCTTCTTTTAAAGCACAAGGAATGGGCCATGAAGACAATATTCAACATTCATGCTTAAGCATAAATACCATTATAATGGTCGTTCTATAGTGGAAAAATCCACTCTCCAACCAGAAAATTTGTTTTTGCACTGAAACTAACTTTTTCGACTTCTGGCTTCCGGCTTCTGATTTTCGACTTCGAGTAGTGGGAATCCTGAAATGCGGTGTGCTCACTTATCACTTTTCCACTTTTTGACTTCTGATTTTTCGAATTTCGATTTCCGACTTTGAGATGTGGAAATGCACAAAATGACTACTTTATATTTCAGTTTCCCGCTTTCCAACTTCCAAGCTTCTGCTTTCCGTGGGCTGATACAGGGGTATGGAAAACCAACTTTTTTGCCAATTTCTTTCTTTCGACTTCCTCCTTGCACAATGGGATCGGGGTGTGGAAATATAACTTTTGCCTTATCTTTTCCCATTTTTCCCTCCTTCTGATGTTTGACTTCCGTAGGAGGATTCTAGAGGGTAGAAAAACACATTATTTCCTTAAGATAACCGCATTTGTTTCTCTTGGCCAGGTATCCAACCTCCATGATCATAATCAAAATGCAGCTGAAAATATAAGGCATATATAGATGCAAAATGCATGGATATTTAACAACAATAAAATCTACTTAAATATTTATTAAGAATTCAAAATATTCAATACATTCATAAGAAAATACATTGTAGAAATAATACAACCAAGAATACGTATCTTAAAGATGAAGTTGTCCCATAACTAGCTATGTCGCTGCAACGTTCCAACCAACCATAGGCCAATTGTATTCATTAGTCTCTCAACACAACTTCCACCCCCAAGCTAGGCATGATCTCCATAAGGAACTAGGGAACAACAGGTTCACACATAGCTAGGACATATCAAACATAGTCAAGACAACCTACAGTTGAGTTTATCAGACTGTCCAGCCAAGCCAATACACAATTGGGTTTATCAGGAAGGAGGCAATCAAGCCAATACAATGTTGGGTTTATCATTCTACTCATCCAAGCTAGATAACAATTGGGTTCATTAGACTATAGGAATTCAATCCAACATTCGCATTGAGGACCAACCAAGCCAGCTAACAGATGGGTTTATTAGGCTACTCAACCAAGCCATCTCAGTGATGGGCTTATTAGGCTACTCAGCCAAGCCAACTAACAGTTAGGTTTATCAGGCTATCAAGTCAAAGATCACACATGTCCAAATGCACATTAAGAAACACCCAAGCCAACACACCGTTGGTTTTACCAGGATGCTTAGCCAAGACAATATACGATTGGGTTTATCAAGTTTCCAAACCAAGCCAATATACCATTGGGTTTATCATGTTTTCAGCCAAGCCAATCTACGTTTGGGATTATTAGGATGCTAAGGCAGTGGAAAGGTAGAATGGCTAAGCTAGCGGCTCATTCACAAAGCTAGGGACACCTCAATAAGATATATCTATCTTGGAATCCACAATACCCACACACCCAACACAAGGAAGTATCCCGTTCTCTACTACACAATCGCTCAGGCTATACCTTCCCTTCCATTTCTCTTCACGATGTGCATAGAATATTGACCAGACACTCTTATATTTTTGTGAGGTTCCTCTCTTCACTAGGTTTATCAAGACAATTCATTGTCTCTTCCACTTCTAAGTCTTGCATACAATACATACCCAAACCAAGGCACACATAATAACAAACCACAAGAAGACACAACAACAAAGGGCTCTGCTCTGTAACACAGTCAGACAAGGTTCCACACCACTCTGTAATACATAAAAACACTGTAACACAACAACCAAGATTCTCAACAAAGGATAGGTGAAGAGATACACTATAGACCAACTTGTTCTACGACTCCAAAATGACGGCCTAGGAACAAATTCACATGATTACTTGCTTCAGAAGAAAGAATGTGACTTCCCCTAGGCTGCAAGTTTGCTTAGACTGTAGGCTGGCCCAGTTACGAAACCTAGTTCCATGCCTCACTCTTCCCAAGGAATTAATTGTCTCAACTGTTCTTCTGGAAGAATTGAATGATTGAGTACAGAGGACGAAAAGGGTACAGGAGGGCTTATGGGTTCTCTCATTAACATATGGTCTAACCCTATTGGCTCAAGGGTTTGTATAGATCCCCTCCCTATTCGTTGTGAATTCATACCCCCATCTCTTTCATTGCAGTGCAAAGCTAGTTGTGGCATTTTATTAAATTTTATATTTACATGATATCTTCAAAATATATTGTGCCTGACCAGCACAAGAACCATCAGCATCAACCTAGATCGTCGATACTTAAAACACCAAATCAATGGCAGGGCCTTGGCCTCGAGCTCATTGCCATGGTTTACTAATAGTAATTACATCATGTACAATTTTAATACCATGGGGTAAAAACCGGGGTATTACAGGTCCTCAATGGGAGATTCCCCAATCTTGGTTTCTTTCTTGTTCAGTTGTGTCAACATAATCCACCACAATGACCAAGTTAATGCTTCCTTTGCTAGCTCCTTAATTGCAATAAGAACAATGGTGGAGATGCTCTATGGTGCTCCTCAATGGGAGATTCCCCATGCTTGGTTTATTTCTTGGTCAATTAATTCTTTCTTTCTTTCTCCTCAATGTATACCATACTCGAAGCAATGCTTAGAAACTTGTGATGGAGATGCTTGATGTCAAAAAACAAAAATTGTGATAAGATGGTGAAGAAGAGAATGAACACATTGCCTACAAACTGACATTGCGTGTAGACTGTGAAACTTGCTTGAAATATGATAGAGTGTTTCTCAGATAGGGATTGTTGTTGTTTATATAGAAACAAAATGAGCAGGAGATATTATTACAAAAAATGAGAGTTCTTTTTTACCACATAAAACGAGTATGCATTTTGCTTGAATAAATTTTATGAGCATCTAAGAAGGTATTTCGACGGCTAAGGGATCATCCAATGTTTAGGATGAATTAACAAGCACTCCCTATGTCTTAGCATCTTAACACCCCATCTCTTCAATCCAACTATATTGTTTTAAAACTCAAGGGATGTGAGAGAGAGAGAGAGAGAGGGAGAGGAGGGGGAGTTGGGTTTAGGTGTAGTTGGATAAGAAGAGGGGGAAGACAGAGAGGGAGAGATAGAGATAGAGTGGAGGGGAGGGGGTTTCAGGGAATTGATAAGGGTAGGGGAGGAATAGATAGGGGTAGTGGTGTTTATAGGTTAGGGGGTTTTAGTGGTAAGGGGAGACATCGGGATGCGTGTGTGAGAGAGAGAGAGAGAGAAATATGGAGGAAGGAGTGTGTTATGAGTTTAGGAGTGGGGGGGGATAGATTAATGTGCGGGTGTCTAGGAGTTGTAGAGGGGATGTAATAGGGTGGTGGTGGTTGGGGAATAGATAGGGGGGTGGGGTGGTTATAGGTTACAGGGTTTTAGTTGTAAGGGTAGACATAGGGATGTGTGTGTGTGTAAGAGAGAGATACAAAAATATGGTGCAGGGGGGGTCCTTAGTGGTATGGGGTTACCTATGG
>LPNX010794157.1:191527-203353 GCA_001517045.1 Pseudotsuga menziesii | reverse complement strand
ACTCAAATACATAATAGAAACATCCCGGAATAAACATCGGGTTACAATAATATAAAATATATAGAAGAATACATTCCGAAGTTACATATACATCAACACTAGGTAGTGTTATCAACCCAAATGGCACTTCTCTGTCCGAGTGCCGACATTTCCTATGTTGGAGCACAAAAGGACATTTATGGATTGAAGGTTGCCTAAAACACTATAGATGGGCATGTTATGAAATACATTCACTATCCATCCAGCTTGCCATTTTTACCTTTTAATATGTCAATTGTTGTATGCGACTTTTCCTATAAGCAACCCACATACATACGTGACTTTTCCTATAGCATGTCGCATATTGTACGCTAGTATTTGTCATTGTAACTCACGTACAGATCTGTACGTGGGTTTCCCATATCAATACTCATGTACGCTTTCCTTTGAAATTAAAAATAATAAATCACAATTATTTGAGATTTGTTAAGCCCTAAACCATAACCATCTTAACTATCTCAACCTCCTCAACCCTCAAAACTGCCTTATTTAACTAAGTATAAATAAAGGCCTTGGGGAGGGTATTAATCAATCATACTTGGAGAGAAAAGTTGTGCTGGTGGTATCTATTCAGAAGTATTTGGAGCAGCAGAAATCAGAATCGTTTGGTCTCAGAGGAGTCCTTGTTTCAAGCGTTGGGTTGTAATCTTAACTCGTTCACTATTGTTAATAAAGAGAATATTTATTCCAAATGCGTTTTGAATGTATTTCATGTATCATGGTTTGATGAATATTTATGATTAAGAAATTTATATACTGTTTATCTAACCTGTCCTATATACATGTATAAGCTTGCACTTGGAGGATTTGCTCTTTACAAGTGAAGGAGAAACATCCCTAAAAGCTTTGGAAGAGAAGCAGAGCGGGAGAAGACAAGTCTTGGATAAACCGTCGTGAATCGGGTGAGTCTATCCTATCTTTTTGTTTCCTTTCTGTAGTTTAAAGTTGATTGCTTGCAAGTTTTAAGAGTACGTTGGTAACCCCAGACCTTCAGTTATGAGGTGTTTATTCCTGAACAACAGAACTGGTGACTCCACTAGGGTTCGAACCTAGAATCTCTGCTTTCCATAGTGGTATTTTGTCTTGGTTCATGCTTACCATAGTGTTTGAAGGCCTTTTGGATTTTCCTTTTTTTTGAGAAAAGTTTGTACCTGTACACGGGTTTCTCTCATACACAGTCACGTACAGAGGCCTGCATATGCAGGTTTCTCTCTAGGACAGTTGCATACAGTACATGAGTTTCCCTTATACAGAGTCACATACAAGCCTTGAAATAGGGATTTTTGGGCTAGGGTTTTCTTGTCCCTGTCCTTTTGTGATTCTTGTTTGTTAGTTGGCCCTCCTTGTAAACACTCTGCTATTAGTTTGATGACCTTGGTGGCCACACCTAGTGCTTTCCTATAAATCCCTTGAGTTTCTTTTGTTTGGATTGTCTCCTGTTTTCATTTTGAAGTAGGTTTGCCTTTTTGGGTTATAGGTTGAAGTGTTTTTATCCAAATCAATGATCAAGGTTTTGGGAAATGTTTTTCCCAATATATATTTAGATAGTGATTGGTCTGCCACTTACCTTTCTGTGTTTTTAGTGATGTCTTGTCATTGTACCCACCCAAGCTAGGTTTCCAGGTCTTCCCTTGTTGGTTGATTTTTTATCTTATCAATCTGTTTATTTTAGTTTGCTTGTTTTATAAAGTTGATTTGATCCAAATATACTCAATTTTAGTGCATTTTAGGTGCATATTAGTGTTTGAACATTTTAAAAAGTGAAAAGAAAAACATTTTCAAGATTTTTTCATTTGTTTTTCATAAGTAGTTTTCATTTCAGTTTTAAAATATAATCTCAAAACTACAAAAATATAGTCTTAGTTTCTCTTGATCGTTGCATTTGTTCATCAATTTATATTTACAAAAAAAAGAAGTTTGCTTTAGTAGTGATAATTTGCTTTGAAAAAACATACACCTTTACTTTTTTATTTCTTATCGAGTCAAAAACACCATAGTTCATCACTCCATTTCCTTCTGAGTAAGAAAAAACCCTTTAAAATTAACACAATAATTAAAATTTACTAGTAATTTTTATTTTTTTAGGGCCATTCACCTACTACCTTAGGCTAGACTTGTGGGATAGGAAGTGTAAGCTTTCCATAAGTTTTAAAATTCAGACGTATTGGACTATTCAATAGGTAAATCCTTGTCTTTATCAATTGTATCTAGGAAGCTCCTCTCAAAAGGGAGTCAAGCACGAGGCCATGTGGAGGCATTGGATCGAGGGGATAACCCTCCGATTCCTTGTCAAAACATAAATAAGGACTTTATGCATCTGGGGATTCTGTCCTAGATTGATTTTTGGGCTCAGCTACCCTGCCCATGCGTACGAGTCAGGCTTGCGACTGTCCCCGCAAAATGTTGGTAGAGCTAAGGTAGCCTTTAGTCTCTTGAAATTTAGGAATCCTACCTAAGTAAACCGGAAGGCTATTTCTGGTTCACCTTGGATGGGCTTGGAAGGTAACCCTTGTTGAAAGTGTAGGAGGGTGGTGGCTGATTCCTCCACTTGTGCCTAAGAACCACTTCAAGGATTCCAAGTAATCGTTCTTTAGCTTTCTTCAGGAAAGCATATCTTTCACCGTTGTTGACTGTTTGAGGCTTTAGGAAAATTTGTAGTGTTTGCTCTGTGGTTTTGTCTATGTTTAGTTGGATTTAGGGTTTGATTTGTTAAATTTTTAATCATGGAGGACCAACCTATAAGAAGGTCAAGAAGGTTGCAAAAACTTCCTCCTCTCATCACATTGGAACCTCCACCTCCACCCCAAAGGCAGAGATTGAACATGAACGGCTCATTTGAACCGGTAGGAGTAAGTGAAGTTCTAGGTGAACCATCACTTATAGCTAACCGTCTTGATTTTGATATAGTTGAGATAGAAGACTTGCAGACTGACAAGTTTGCAAGGAATTTTAACACACCCTTGACTAATTTAAATGATCCTATGATCTTCCAGGTTAGACCTTTTGATTCACCTATTTTAGGTGTCCCTATGGGTAGGATTATGTCTACTACAGGAGAAAGTTATTTTGTTTTCACCTTAGCTGTTTCGGCTGAAGGGGTACTATTTCCCTCAGTAAATGCCCCTAGATCTAGCATACCTTCTACACCTTTGACTCCAGCAAGGCGGGTGGTCCAACCGCCAGTTCAATCAAGCCTAGTAGGTGCTTCTAGTGACATGGTTACTAGGATTCCTAGTATACCTACTGTTCCTTCCTCCTTCACATACACTGCCTAGAGTGGTCCGGTAGGATCCTCGGCTTTCGTCTAAGGATTTCCTTGGAATGGGGGACACATTCCCCCATCCACTATGTACGTAGGCCCATCACCTTCTTATGTAGGAGTGCAATTTGGAAACAATACCTCTTATGGGAAAAGTTTTCAAACCCTAGTCTTGGCCCCATTTACGAGCTCTCCCTTTTTGTTGTTTAGCAGAGGGATACCTGCTCCTGTTTTTCAGACCCCAGTTTTGATTTGGACAGCCCGAACCTCTTATACTGCACCTCCCACTCACAACCCTATGGATTATGGATGGAATCCGTTTCAAATTAATCCATTCACTTCGCAACCAGTGGCATGGGGCAACCCCACCTTTACTTATGGGCATTCGGGGGTAGGTCCCTCTAATCCCCAGACTGGCACTTTTAGTGCCCTGGTTTGACCCAAGCTTCCATTCCTCGCAACGTTGAAATTTCCATATTTGTCTAAGTTGATGAATGACCCGGTGAGGCATGACCCCTCATGGCCACTTGTTCCCACCAAATTTCCATCAGACATCCCTAAATTCAAAGGCAAAGTTGGTGAATATCATGGGGCTCATGCCACCACATTTCATTTATGGTGTTCTTTGAATTCACTGAATGAAGATTCAGTTAGTTTGAGGTTGTTCTAGAGAACCTTAACAAGTACCACGACAAAATGGTACATTGATTTACCTTCTACTGCTTTCAATAGTTTCTAGTACTTAGCTAGTGCATTCCTTATCCATTTTCATCTTTCGGTCTGATATGATTTCGAAACAGACTTGTTATCTACCTTTAGGAAGAACAAGGCTACCCACATCTCGGATCATATCCAAGAGTGGTGGAGGAAAAAGAGCCTTATAAAATCCACCATCCCTCCTGATTTCTTACTAGAATGGTTCCTGTTGGCTGCTATGGGCAGACCTGGGTTTACTATAATCAACCAACAACACCCCTAGCTCACTGGCCCTTTCGGCGACAGACCGTAAAGTGGCCTGAAGTCTCACCCGAAGTGACTCTAATGGGTTGGCCAAGGACTCAAGTGTCTTGGACCAGGTTCTGTGGCGATCCTACTTGCGACTCGTAGCTCTTCTAGCTACGGGGTCTCTTTCTCTGCGCGTTGCATGACCTTCTACTCGCGTCGCGCGATCTCCTCATCTCACAGCTCTTCTAGTAGCAAGATATTCCTTTATACCGCCATGTGGTCCTTCTCTATGCCGTGCACTTTCCATGACTCGCGATATCTCCAGCATTATCGCATCACCGCTCACCGTGCGACATGTAGCTCCTTCCCAACGCTAAGTCCTCAACCATCGGTATCGCGCCCCACAGCTCCTCTGTCGGTACGGTATCACCTCTCTGTGATATCCTACCTCCATGGTTTAGCGCACTTAGCATTGCTCGTGTCGACGTGCAAGACTTAACATACAAGGCTATTCGATACTACAACTAGTGACTGTTTCACACAAAGCATAAATGAACCATATACAACATGCCAAATACTTTCGACTTATGTTTATCCTTCTATATTGCTGTGAACTGATTAACACATTCATTCATTAAACTGTAAACAAAGTCCCTGAAATGACTGAGAAATGCATAAGTAAACATAACACATAAATCAATCGCATAACACTTGATTTTAACGTGGTTCACCTCTAGGATGGAAGTTACGTCCATAGAACTGTGTTTTTCTTATAGCTCAGGGGAAGGTAAAACACAGTTCTATTGCACCGCATATGCAGCTCAAGATCTTCTCTCTGAGATCTCTCTTCTCTCTATATTGCTCTCCTTCAATATACTCTTCCCTCTCTGTCGATCCCTGCGGATCGTTACATGCATACTCTATAAGCCAGCTACTGGTTACCGTAAGATTGCTACCACTAATAATAGAACCAGAGCTAGGATTTTACAACAGTCTAATAGTCAGCAAAACACTACTAACAACTAGATGAACCAACTAACTGACCAACCCTTTTACAATACAAAATATATCCCTTTATAGGCAGCCCGAAGGTCTTGCCATTACAACACTGTGGGCCTGTCCCAACAGTAACCCAAAACCCTAACTAGTGACAGTCGGCCATATCTGTACTTGAGGTAGCCTCTTTTCGTCACACCACAGCTCTCTTCAGTATTCCATGCTTCCCGGCACTGATCATGGGTACTATGCACCGCTTCTCTTTTCTGTCCTTCGTCTTCAATGCTTCAACCTCGTTGCTCCTTCTCCTTTATGAGGGTCGCTGAGCCCTCCTATCTTCCTCCACTGCCTTCAATGCAGTGGGTGAGCTCTCTCTTCTCGGCCGCTCAGGTACCGTTGCCTTTCTTGACTTCTCTATCTAAAAAGTCATGGTTTCCGGCTCTGTTCTACAGCTGGAAACGTGCTACGGCATCGTAGCTCTGTCTTATCTTCTTTCCGCCAAAACTTATCTCTCCGCTAAACTAGCAGCTTCTTCTGTAGCTGCGGGACCCTACTCTAACAGTTCCTTAAATCCATGTTGCCCTACATATCTAAGGATGTATCCACCTTAGGAGTGACGAATGAAGAAGAAGCCATTCTCAGGGCCCAACAATTGGATTTTATTTATTCACAATTTGGGATCTTGTATGAGATTATCCCAGAGGCACCGAGGCCTAACCACGATGCGGAGAAGCCTAAGCCTGGGCCCCATGCTGATGGTGTGGTTGCGTCCGTAAACTCTCCCACCATAACTTCATTAGTTGTCCGTCAAACAGTCTATGGTGGAGGAAGCAAAGGTTTCCCCCTCCCCCCAGAGTGCAAATGTTTTTGCACAGACCTCTCAGAAGGGCAATCAGCAGCCTAGTGGGAAGAAAAAGAGGAGGAAATGAAGGAGAGGGAAACCAAAACAAGCAGAAACCTATGAATAGTGCTGACGGGGGCAAGAAAGAAAAGAAGAAGGTGAAATTTTAGTGTAAGTTGTGCCATGAGGATCACCTTACTCACCTTTGTCCCCTTATGGAACAAGCCCAGAAGCTGCTTAAAGCTCAACAACTGGCTTTCCTAAAGGATCCTTTTCCCCAAGGGAAGAACTCTGCTTCAACTTCTAATGTAGCAGGGGGCACTCAAAATGCCCCTGACCCAAACTATATCAACATGGTTCGATCATCGACTTTGTTAAAAACTAGGAATAAAAACTATGAGAAAGAGACTTCTGAGAAGGTTAAGGCTATAGGTGAAACTTCTAACCCTCTCACGATCGAGAAGCCTACTGAAACTATGCCAAAGATACCGAAAGGTGTCTTCAAGAAGACCTTACATAACCCCAACGCTAGGGCTGCTTCAAAATACTCCATGGTTGAAGATCTAGCCCAAACCTTGTGTGCAATGTTAGCTTTAGAGGTGTTACAGAGTTGTCCCACCCAGGGGGATGCCCTCTAAGTAGCTTTAGGAAGCATGGAATCATCGAATCTCATGGGAAAATTTCATTTATCTGATGTTAAAATTTGCCTACCTTACCATGTAGCCTTATCAATAGATGTCATCCATGGTGGAAATACCATTGGAAGGGAAGTTGTTGATGAGGGTGCTTCTACATGCATTATGTCCTTGTCCTGTTGGAAAGCTCTCAGATCCCCAGAGCTGGTCCCATCAAACACTCTACCTACTGCTTTCGATGGAAGGTCTTTCTGTCCGCATGGTATCCTACCAGATTTTGAAATTAAGCTAGCAGGGAAAGCAGTGTCTATTGAGGTGGAATTAATTGATGCACCTTTGGACTATAATTTACTCCTAGGAAGAAACTGGACTTATGCCATGTCTACTATTGCATCGACTATTTTTTGAGTAGTGGGTTTTCCACATGAAGGAAAGTTGGTTATTGTTGACCAACTTGATTTTACTCAAAAAGGCCGTTTAGAATCTAATGACTCCATTGTGCCAGTGGTTGATCAGGTCAAACCTGCTGCACAGAGCTTAGGGGATGGAATGTATGCATCACTGATGGGCACATTTGATATTCTAGCCCTGATTAACTATATTGGTTCTACTAGTGTGGGGAAGTCCATAGACACGGTTCTTGATAGGACTGATCCTTGGGTTCTGCCTTCCCCGCATGAATCAGAAGTGCCCTTATCGGCAGTGGAAGTAGATTACCAAGCTATCACTCAAACCACTATTGATCCCATTCAAGATCCTCTCACAGTCTCGAAGGACCTGGAAGAAGTCTATTTTCCCGCATGGGCGGAAAACTCTTTGCACTCTATGGACTGTTTAGATATGGTTTTACCTTCTGATGAAGCCATTTTGGAAGCCATGAGTGGACATGGTAAGATCTGTGAGGATCATCACCATCGATCCTATTTTCTTCCAGAACTAAGCAGGATAGAAAATCAAGAGTTTCATATGAGACAGTCAGAGGATGTTGATACACCCATCAATCCCTTATCCAGGGAAGGAATTTTTGTTGAGGGGAATATGGAAAATATTTCTTCTACTATACCTATCAACATCTCTGTAAATCCTGATGTCGTGCAAAACATATATATAGGTGCAAATTGCTCTCCTGAAGAGATTGCTATCTACACTTCCTTGTTTAAGGAATGGCTAGCGTTCCCACATGGAACCTCCCTAAAAAAAATTGCATGACCCATTGGAACCCCTTTTTGATGCACTGTTTCCATTCTATGCCTCAGGTAGGGATTCAATAGGTTTCCTTGGAAGCCTGTAGAATGTGGGATTCAACGTGCCATAGAATTATGGTCATGGCTCTGATCGACGAATCATCAATCCTTTGTATTTGGCACATCGAGATAGTGCTAGGGGTGGCCCTCTACTCTGGGTCCATGGACAAGGGATCCTGGCTTAGGTAAATTTTGGAAACTAGGGTTTTGTTGAGAAAGGGAATGTGAAAGTTTTGCACAAAGGGGTCAGATTTGCATATTCCTCGACCATGAATGTGTGCATAGCATTCCCATGTGGAACCTTCCTAAACACGCTTTCATGACCCACCAAAATCTCATTATGATACACACTTTCCATTCTATGTCTCAAGTATGGATTTAACAGTTGCCCCTGAAAGCCTATAAGAAGTGGGCTTCAATGTGCCATATAATGATGATTGTGGCTCGGATCGATGAACCATCGACATCGTTGGATTCATGACATTGGGATAGTGGTAGGGGTGGCCCTCTACTCTAGTTCAATGGACAAGGGATCATGTTTTTGGTCAATTTTGGAAACTATGGTTTTTCTGAGTAAGGGAATGTGAAATTTTTGTACATAGGGGTCATATTTGCGAATTCTTTGAACATGAACATGTGGCTAGTGTTCCCACATGGAAACTTCCTAAACAAGCTTACATGACCCATAGAAACCCCATTTTGATGCGAAAATTCCATTCTATGCCTCGGGTAGGGATTCGATAGGTGTCCCTAAAAGCCTGTATGAGGTGGTCTCAACATGCCATAGAATGATGATCATGGATCGAATCGACAAACCATCAAATACATTGGATTCAGGACATCAAGATAGTTTTAGGGGTGGCCATGTACTCTAGTTCCATAAAAATGGATTCGTCAATTTTGGAGACTAGGGTTTTGTTGAGTAAGGGAATGTGAAATTTTTTAACATAGGGGTCAACTTTGAAAATTCCTCGACCATCAACATGTGGTTAGAATTATCACATGGAAATTTGATAAAAATGCTTACATGACCCACCAGAACATCATTTTGATGCATGGTTTCCATTCTATGCCTCGGGTAGGGATTCATTAGGTGCTTGTAAAAGCTTGTAGGAGGTGGGATTCAACGTTCCATAGAATGATGACCATCGCTCGGATTGATGAATCATCAACTCTGTTGGTTTCAGGACATCAAGATAGTAATCGGGGTGGCCCTATAGTTGGGGTCCGTGGACAATGGATATTGTTTTAGGTCAACTTTGGAAACTACATTTTTTCTCAGTAAGGGAATGTGAATTTTTTGCACATAGGGGTCAGCTTTGCGAATTCCTCGGCCATGAACATGTGGCTAGAATCTCCACATTGAAACTTTCTAAAATTTCTTGCATGACCTAGTGGAACCCCATTTTGATGCACAATTTCTATTCTATGCTTTGGGTAGGGATTCAACAGGTGTCCCAAAAAGCCTGTAGGAGGTGGGATTCAACGTTCCATAGAATGATGAACATGGCTTGGATATACAAAATGTAGACTCTGTTGGATTCAAGACATCAGGATAATGCTAGGGGTGTCCTTCTACTCTAGGTCCATGGACAAGGGATCCTGTTTTAAGTCAATTTAGGAAACTAGGGTTTTGCTGAGTAAAGGAATGCAAAATATTTGCACATAGGGGTCAGCTTTGAAAATTCTTCAACCATGAACATGCAACTAGCTTTCCCACATGGAACCTACACAAAAACACTTGCATGACCCACCGGAACCCCGTTTTGATGCACGGTTTCCATTCTATGCCCTAGGTAGGGATTCAACAGGTGTCTGTGAAAGCCTGTAGGAGGTGAGATTAAACATATATGTTGATGGTTTTTGTTTTATAAGCATCACAAAGAAGAAATGATACCCACAATAGGGTTTGACTCAGAATTTGTAAGACGTATTAATTGATATATGTTTGAAGGTGAGTGTATATTTTCCCCTCTTGAAAAAATATTTGTTGCAAACTATTGTTCCATGTGTAGATGTTGAGAATTCTGTTACTTGCTGTGAGGTGTTGAACTTGACTTATTTCCCATTATTGTCAAGAAAGAAATATTCTTTGTTTGTTTTTTATTCAAGGCAAAGGGAGTTGTTAATCTCTATATGGAGGTGAATTGATCTTAGAATCTCATATCATTGGTGAGACTGGAAATTCTAAACAAGGATGTTTCCATATTAATTTATCTTGTTCATCTAAGAGATGTGAGCATTTGTACAATGAAATTCATTAGGATACAATGCCATTACGTCAGTAACCATGTAATGGAACATGTTTATGTTTAGAAACAAGTGGCTAACCTATTACACCATTATTACACAATATATATTCACACTATGAATGTTTCGAATAATACTCCATAAACATAAATTTATAAAACAAGATTCAGAATAGTACTTCTCCAATCAATTTAAACTATAGTAAAATCACACATAGTTTTAATCTCTTCCAAAGTTGTTCCTCGAGGCTATTCATCAAATTCCATGTACATTAACAAAATGATAAAATAATGTGCAGAATATAATCATAGCCATTATTTTGAATCAAACTTATACTCAGATACTTTTAGGTTTGATGTGTATCCCATATATTCGTTAGATGAAAGAGATAATGCCAAACACCAATTTCATTTATGTACACCACACAGGTGTATCACTTAGGTGTGTCAACTTTGTGCATCCTTTAAAAGTTTGTTAGGTTGTTATGTGGATAAGGTGCTTTTGTATTCCACTTAGTTGTATTAGTTGCTTAGCTATGTTGGGTGCTTATGTGTGTTAGGTATGTTCCATATTTATGAATACAATTTAGAATTGTTAATTTAACATTGTATATTGTATATGTTTCCCCATCACAAACTCTACATACAACTTCTAGAGGAATTACAACGATACTTCCCTATTGTTGTGCGGGGGAATGTTGAAAACCATGTACCATATATCCATCCAATGGTCTATAATGAGTGAAAATATGCACCACTCAATCGAAATATGTGGCCTGGTGCTCTTCGAAATGTCATCTATCCCAGGCACTCTAAACAATGTATATATGTTCTCTTTGGTTATTGTTAGCTTCTTTATCTCATTGTAGCTCAAACCATCGACATACTCTTGTCTTTTTGTTTCCCTGTAGCATGCGATGCTATACAAAGCATCGTTCAATCTAGCTATCAGATCAACTATTGTCAGCAATGAGGCTGACAAAGAGTGGGAGAGCTCATCTCCATCCCTCTAGGTAGAACCAATCTCTCTAATATTCCCAATAAACCTCAATATCTCGGCATTGTTGTCCATAGTAGCCACTACAATCATAAATACAAATAAAATATCATTAAAAAAATAAACACATGATATAATGACATCTCTAAGCAATGAAAAGTGTGAAACTAATGTATGACAAATAACAACAAAAAATAAATTTATTATTTAAATTTGAAAATTGATCTTGAATTTTACAGTAAAGAATAAATATTTAACATTTTAAATTTTAAATTTATGTCCTAAATTCAAGTATTAATTCCAATTTATGTATGCATGTGTGCATAAAATGTCCTATGTGCATATGTTGATTGGGAAGATCCTCTATATTATTTTAAGGATTGGATTATGAAGTTTCAACGAATTGTGAGGTGCTCACTAATGCCCTTGGAGGACCAACTCCCAGATTGCGGGTAGAGGCAAGGGCTAGAGCCCAGAAGAGGTGGCAGATTGTGCTATTGATGAATAAAATCCTAGTATAGGAAAGGATTTTGTTAGATATATAATTATTTGTTGTAGCGTGATGTTTTTTGGACTCCAAATTCGATTTAGCAGATCTTTATTTATATGTAATTTTGTCCA
>LPNX010794157.1:176557-188322 GCA_001517045.1 Pseudotsuga menziesii | reverse complement strand
AATGAACAATTTCATGAATCATTATGTAAATGGAATATAAGGTCTATTTCAATCTTTAAATTGCTCTAAAATGCAATTTTAAATTCCTCTAAAATGGTTATACAATTACACAACTATGTAAATTTTAGATTTTTTAGTTCATAAGTTCTATATGTAATTCATTTATTTTTATTTTGAATGCTTATGAGAAAAATAATTTGATGATTTAAGAATGGTATAATGTATTCTATCTTTTATTATAGTTTTATAATTATTTATTTAATTTTCAATTTAATATTTATTATTTGATTTAACATTTCTATATTTAATAAAATCACATATACTTACCTACTAACTTATTTACCCACATTTTTTTATGATAGAAGTTAAAGTTTATGTAAAATAAACATGCATTCAAGCTTTTTATGTTTTAATAAGGAAAATTCAAAATGAAAAAGACAATGAGGATTTCCAATTTCCAATGAACGTATGCTCGAATAAGACAATGTTGTTCAGACCACCCATGAGAATTTCCAATTTCCACTATCCGACCCACAGGAAGAGACGAAAGGAAATCAAGCTCATGTTCAAACGCTAGACCAAGAGGGTGATATGATATAGGGTGTAGTTACAACCTTCTTACCTCCATTAGCAACTTCATGCCGAAGAACTCCAAAACTTATACAAATCGATGAAAGTCTCATTGGTTTGCTTGAAGGTACGTTGTCTAAACGCAGTATTTCATATCAATCTCGACAGATATTTGTCAACTATTTTGATTCTAGATGTGATGGATATAAATGTATATTATTTATATCGTTGTTAAAATCTAGGTCTATAACTTTGTTAGGAAACAATTAAGGATAAAGATGATAAAAAGTTCTGAACCAAGTTCTCATGTTGTTAGCAGTTTAGTAGATGCATTTAGTACTATTGGAAAGAAATCGCATTCAAAGGATCCCAATGCCTCTCTTCGTGTGTTGTCACAATCAATCATGAACAAAAGAAACAAGGCCCTTCGACTTCTTAAGCCTACATCCAAACTTGTAGGATTGGATATCAAAGCACTCAGTGGGTATATTTCTATAAGAGAACAACTTGAATCTGGTCAAACAGATGTCTGGTCCTTCATTGGAAGGTTTCCACACTCCGATATGAATCTCATTGATGCAGTAAATGGACTGGTGTAGGATTTTTGGCGTGACAATAGTAGACCTTCATCCAACCAAAAAGATGTACTAAAATTGGTAAGAGGTTCAAGGGATCGTGAGCCCCACATTAAACATTTTCTTGACATGACACAAACAGAATTTTATGAGAGATTTGGGCATGAACATAATGAACTTAACTTGGGCCAAATATCCTTTGAGAAATGCAAACCATGGTATGTTAAAATAAACGCAACTCGTAACACATGTTGTTGTCTATATCACATCGATTACGGCTATTATTATGACACATATATACATATATTGCGTGTATTTCATAACACTCTTGTGCAGAAATGCTCAACTACATTTCCATCGACATCATCTACAGACTTTATCCATAGCATTTTGTCTAGAAGGATAGAAGGTTGCATATTTTATTAAATGGCTTGTGTAGATGGGACATGCCCAAGGTGTGGTGGAATGGAATTTTCAGAAAATGCATACATGTCATTGATAAGCATGAACTTGGGAGACATGAAGTGAACTTGCATTCATTCAAATATGTCATGTATGATATCGGTGGAGGGAATGAAATAAAAAAATACAATTGGTCACCTATCATGTTAGTAATGAGTTCCTGAATAGCATTTTTTTCTTCATGTATTGCTACTTCATATATGTTACAACCTATTGATCTGTACATCTTTATTGTTGATCTACTAGGTACTGGTTTGCAACTTCATGGAGGAATTCTTTGAAAAGACACAACAATATGTAAGGCATGTACATGTGGCTCGTTAGAAAGATGAAAAGTTTAGAATGTGCAGGGATACATTTTCTATTGGAACTATATTATCAGTGGTCGATTTTGTGGAAAACTACACTCTTCAACAATAGGACGAGATTCAGACTCAATATTATCACTCAGACTAGGTCAACATAATGGTCCATATCACCTATAGATATGGGGCATATAGTAGTGAAGGGAAAAGGGTTATATTGAAGTAGTATCACTTTTAGATAAGTGATGACAGGTGTCATGACTTGGATTTTGTACAACTCAACTTTTAATTTTTCTACAACCACCTAGAGGATAACAATATATAGATGGAATAACATTGGATTTGGTCTGATGGTTATGAAGGGAAATTCAAAAATTCTTGTGTCTTCCAATGGTTGTGTATTCTCCACAAGAGGCACAAGGTGCCACATATTTGGAACTATTTTGAGACCGGACATGGAAAGGGGAACATGATGGAGCAGGTGCATGCATCAAGACTACATTACGTAGGCAAGAGATGAAATTCACGGCTATTTCTCTCATCTGAGATGAAAAGACCATTGTTGCATGGTGTTATTCAGAGATGGGGTAGGGATCTAGAAGGAAAGAAGAACAATCATCTCAAAAATCACATGTACATAGATATATTTGGGAGGTGGTCGATGTAGATCAATCACACCTATATGAGTGCAAGACCGTCTAAAGAACTCATGCATTCCATTCAGTTAGAACGTTAGACAATGCTATTGTTGAAATGCGGAAAAGGAAACTCTCTTGTTTTTTTTATATATGTAATAGTGGTGAATGGGACAACTGTGAATCCAAATATTGGTTTGACAGCTGGGATCATGTATCACTCCCCATTGGTCGACAAATAATTACATAATTATCCTAGTTGGAGGAGGACCAGTTGAGTATTTCACATGACTATGACCACATCTCAGATCTCATACAACCAGGTTCAACTAATATGTTGATAAATTTTAAATGTTTGATGACTGGTTGTGTTTAGTTAGATGCATCCTACGTCTGCACTTTATTTTATGTAGGGAACATATAAGCAATGGTTTCCTAGAGAGGCAATGAATGACACAATGACTACTGGATGAGTCTACACTACTTCGATGGGAAGCAGACCCTCATTGTCTCATTAAGAGACTCTGAGGGAAATGATTTTCCAATTGGGTTGATGGTTATCAAAGGAGAATGTTTGACCCAAGTTTCCCACGCACGAAAGAAAAAATGTAATTTATTTGAATATTATATACTAGGTCAAATTGTATACCATTATATAAAATTAGTTATTGGCACAAACCTCCACCTACAAACAATGCAAAGCAAGAACTCGTCAAAGTCACGATACTTGTTTCCTTAATCCAAGAATGAGACGGTAAAGGAAACTCTTGCTATTAGCATTGATCTCGATGGTCTATTTGAATGACCATGGGTAGGTAGTCGGGTATGTGGTAGTCACGTATTTTGGTTTCATGGTCTCATTGATTATTTACAGCTTGATAGATAAACCACTTGATAAATCGATAAATTGAATAGACTTCCACAACTTGATAAATTACACAAGCTTCACCATACATCTGTTGTATTATATTCATACTTACATGACTCATGACGTATAGCCCAAGACCATTTTCTAGCACTCTATCTGGGATATGTCTATTGCATTTTCCTTGAATCCCGAAGTTGGTCCTATAAGTACATCTCCTTGAATCCGATAATTTGTTTCGCCACAGGAGCCGTGTAGTTAAGGAGTCATATGGAACAAATATTATTTGTTCTATAAGAAAATCCAATGTAAATAGCATAGAAAATCCATAAATGGATAAATATATGAATAATAGATAAGTGATGATTTACCAGATAGACTTTCCCGTATATATAATTATTTAAAGGGTGTATAATGCAACTCTTCGTAAAGAGTTACACCTTTTCACTAATTAATATTATATTATTATATTATTATTATTTGATGTTATTATTATTATGATTTCTATATATATATTGGAGGGTTAAAGGCTCTACGGACAGGAGAACAGCTCGGGAGACAAATAGTGCAAGACGTAGATGAAAAGATAAAGTGAAGACTTCATTTTTAATTTTTTTTGAAATATTTTGAAAGTTTTAAAGTCTTAAGGTCATGACCATGATTATTGATGAAGTAGACAATGAATCAACTACTCCGATAGGACATAGTCATATCTTCTCAATTATGGCAAATTCAAAACAAGCAGGGCCGGATGCTCACACGAAAGCTCACACGTCGGAAAGCACCGGGCACGTCCTTTCAAGCAAGAAGGAAGGTGGAGTTATGATTTCTAACAATACAAGAGAAATAAAGTGCTCAGGAGCCAAAGCCAAAGAACAGGTAGAAACACTAATAGTTGGAAGAGTTATTTCGATAGCAGAGGTACCTGATTATTTAGCGTCTACACTGGTAGGAAGATTCTATGGGAAATAAGTTGGAGAGATAGCTCTTCGTAGGTGGATGGAAGAACACTAGTGTCCTCTTATGCAGAAGCTCCCCATGTTCCATTTTTTGTCCAGGGGATGGATCCTATTCCAAGTAATGACAAAGACATACAGACAAACATTACTAGAGAATAATTGGCAATGGGGGACATCAGGCTTAATCCTGAAGAAATGGAGTGTGGATTTTGATGCCAATAGAGAACCACAAAATGTACAGAAAGTATGGGCTATTCTACCTGGTTTTCCAATGATGTTCTGGCAACAAGAAATATTGGATGCTATAGGAGGAGAAATTGGCAAATTTATAGCCTTGGAGGAAGGATGGGAGAAAAAGGTGGATAGAAGGAGAGTTAGAATTATGATTGAAGTTGACCTATGTGATGGTATATATGTAGAAATTCACATGGAGATGCACAAGAGTCTATGGTGGCAGAAGCTTGACTATTGGAAAATTTGTTTCTGCTGCTTCATCTGCAGACAAGTTGGCCACATAGTGAAAGACTGCACAACTTTGGAACAAAGGAATAATTAGTCCAAGAACAATATGAAATGAACTACTCAGAACAAGAGAAGATGCGAAACTCAGTCAAGTGACGGTGCGAAGGAACCCAATTCATCAGAAGGAAGATTATGTGCTACCCCGAGTAAGAAGGCTCTTAGCCCTGAAATTAATTTTCCTGTCATTTCTGTGACATGAGGGGGCTGTGAAAAGCCCTCTACAAAGAATTTGATGCTGTCAAAATTTTTTGTAAAAAAAACGAAACTAGAAACCACGATGGTGGACAGTATACAAGAGCTCAAAGGAAGCCTAAGTCCTAAGAACCCTAAGCTTTCCATGAACTCTACCATAGCAAGTCATGAACAATCTCCCTCAAAGACAAATTTTGTACAAACTGGCAGGAATGTGGCATCCCCTGTGAAAATCACGTCGAGCCCGGTGCAAGAGGAAACATTTGTCATGCATGCGGGGTGTAAGGAGATGACTCCGGTTAGGAAAGACACATGTAAAAAGGTGGCATCCCCCAAAGAGCCTCCTTCGTGGATTAAACACAAAATCTACAATGCACATTCAAAGGGGGCGGTTGATAGAGACCAAGTGTCATCAATAGGTTTAGCATCTGACAAAGTGGTCAAGGTCACGTTAGGGAGAAAGTCACAAATAGAAAAGTGAAATCCCAGGCTGAGGTGGAAGTGAAAAATGGAAAACATGAAACAATTGGTAGGGCCCTTAGAGCAGGATAGGCCCAGGCCAGGGTTCCATGATTCTAGTCCTCTCCTTCAATGCTACAGGGTTGGGGAGCCCCACCAAACTAAAGGATCTCAAAAGAATGGTCCTCAGTCTAAAACTTACGATCATATTCATTCAAGAAACTATGATGGAGGGAGAAAAAATAAGGAAGTGTTGGAGGCCTAGCTAAAAGGATGGAATTTTGGATACATAAGTGAAGATGGAAACTCAGGGGGACTGATATCCTCTTGGACCCAGGACTTTGAGAAAATGCAGGAGGAAAAACATAGTACGGTGTTGAAAATAGTTCTTAAAGAGAAAGCATCTAGGATTTCCTTTGCAATGTACAATGTTTATGGACCATATCAATACCAAAAATGGTTTTGGGAAGCTTTCTTCAATTCAGGACTATTGGAGACAAGGAACATTGTTATAGGAAGGGACCTGAATCTAACCCTATTTGAAAAGTAAATTTGGGGAATTTCATCACGTCAGGACGGTTTGAGATCATACTTTGCTAACTTCTTTGAATATAAGGAGCTGCTCGATCCAACCGTTAAAGCTTACGCCAATTTGGAAAAACAACAGAAGTAGGGATTAGGCCATCTCTAAAAGGTTAGATATATTTCTGCTCTCAGAAAATTTTCTTTTGGGGTCTTTAATAATTAGAACATGGGTTGAAGTTGAGGGTCTATCAGACCATCTCTGAGTTCTTCTACAAATTTAAAACCCTGAAATTAAACCGACAGCCCCTTTTAAATTTAATCCAGCATGGTTATTAGAGGATGAATTTCGAAAGATGATAGGATATTATTGGGATCACCAGGAGGAAAACCCTAATGTATCTTAGATGAAGTAGCCAGCGGAAAATGTCAATAAAATTAAGAATGTTTCAAAACCTTGGGCTAAGGCTTACAATGAAAATCAACAAAAACAACTTAAAGAAGTCGAAAGTTCCCTAAAAAGGATCTATGAACAGAATAAATCGGGCATTTTTACAGAAGAAGAATTAAAGGAAGTTAAGGAAAAGGAGTTGAAAAGAGAATACCTTTTGGCCAAGGAGGAGTGACTTCTAAGGATAAAAGATAGATCAATATGGATAAAAGAAGGAGACAACAATACCAAATTATTTCATAATTTTGCCAATAAAATAAGGGATCAGAACACGATATTGACATTAAAAGACATGAATTGGGAAATGGTCATCTCTTTTAAGGAAAAATTTGAGGCTAGGGAAGAGTTTTTTAAAAAGCTCTTCAAGGAACCAGCAGGGTGCAATATTCAAGAAATCCTGGAGGTAGTTAATCTGTTTTTTAGAATGATAGATGAAGGAATGAATAATATCCTGAAGGAGGAAGTCACTGAGGAGGAACTAGAGAAGGTTGTGTACTCCTATCAAAAAGGAAAAAGCCCAGGACCAAATAGGCTAACAATTGAATTTTTCAGGGGTTTTATGACCTAGTGAAAGAAGATTTACTGAAAGCAGTTAAAGAGTCTCAAAGGACTGGGAAGGTGCTAGGAGACTTGAACTCCACTTTCTTGGCTCTCATCCCCAAGAAACAGAATCCTTCCTCCTTTGAGGAGTTCAGGACAGTCTTTGCTGCAATAGGGCCTACAAATTAATAGCAAAGATTATAGCTCAAAGGCTAAAACCAATTTTAAGCGAATTCATAACCAAGGAGTAGTTTGGTTTCCTGTTTAGTAGGAAAAGTCATGATACAGTGTCCCTTGCACAAGAAGTAATGCTTACCATCAAATTGGACAAAATAGCAGCCTTCACATTAAAATTGGACCTCTCAAAAGCATATGACAGGGTGAATTGAAACTTTTTAAGACTGGTAATGATACAAACAGGGCTAGACCTCGCGATAGTCAATTGGATAATGGGATGTGTACAATCAACATCCTTTGTAGTTTTGATTAATGTATCCCCTTATAACTTCTTCAAGGCTTCAAGAGGTATTAGGCAAGGGTGCACTCTTTCCCCATTTCTCTTCTTAATAATAGGAGATTCCCTAAGAAGAATTATCCAACATGTAAAAAGGGAAGGATCCTTCAAAGGAATAAGGATCAACAATATAGTCGAATTAGCACGCATCCTGTTTGTAGTTGATGTGGTAATGTTGGGAGAAGGAACCCAGGGGAACCTAAAGGAAGAAGAGAAGATCTTGGATTTATACAAGAAATCCACATGCAAGAACATCAATATGGAAAAGTCTATCCTCTCATAAAATGGTTTAACAGAAGACATGAAAGAAAGGATTAGGGTTGTATCCCCTTATATTTTAAAACCAATGGATGAAGGCTTCAAGTATCTAGGGTTTGTAATTAAGCACAATTCCTACTGTTTCAAATATTGGATGTGGTTGTATAAAAATATTGAGGGTAGAATTGGTTGTTGGACTTACAAGTTCTTGTCTAGGGGAGAAAGGTTGGTACTGCTTAAGGCGGTTCTTCAGAGCATCCCGGTATATTGGGACACAATTGCTTACATCCCAAAAGGCATCTTACAGAAAATCAAGAAAAAAATATTCTCCTTCTTGTGGTCTGCAAAGAGACATTTGGAAGGAATCCCACTAGCTAAGTGGAAATTGACTGCTAGCCCGAAAGAACTAGGGGGCTTGGGGATAAAAAATCTCTATATGTGTTGCCAATCCCTGGTAGCCAAAAATTTATGGCACCTAATCAATAATATAGAATCCCTATGGAGCAAGGTATTATCATCCAAATATTACCCAAATGGCTCCATTCAAGAATGGATAAGAAAGAGAGACAAAACATTCAAAAATGGGTCCATAGGATGGAAAGCATTGGTTTTAGCTTTCCCCTAGGTAGGAAACTGGATGGCCTGGCTAGTGGGGAATGGAAGAGAGATCAAGGTTGGAGAATATCCTTATTCAGGGGCAGGGGAGAGATTCAAACTCTCAGAAAACCTAATCACAAAATTACGAAGCTCTGGGATCCGAACCCTAAACCAAGCTTGTGTATCTACTCCACAAAGGGTAACACTATGGAAGAGCTTGGAAGATTTAGAACTAGAGGAAGGACTAAGGGAGGAATGGGAGGAATACATTTCTCTCCTCAAATCCAACTTTATTCTTTTATAAGAGGGGAGGATAGACAAGCTAGTATGGACTAAAAACCCAGTCAATGGGGAATTCATGGCTAAATTCGACTACAAGTATTGGGCATGGGGGAAACACCAGGGAGTGAAGGAGAATTGGTGGAAGAAACTTTGGAAATCCAAAGGACCCTTAAAGGAAAAAATTACCTTATGGTTAAACCTCAATGATAAGATTCTAACTTGGGAAAACTTATAGAAAAGGGGTTGGAATGGCCCAAATATTTGTGCACTCTGTCATTCAAACGAGGAAAATATATCTCATTTGTTTAATCTCTATCATTATGCAGATTCAGTGTGGAAGACTACTTGCAGAGAATTTAAAGTCCAAGGAGCATATGAGATTTCTCTGGAACACAAAGCAAAAGCTTGGTGGACAGAAAAATCGGTACGTCTCTACAGTGCTTACCCATCTCTTTTCTCCTTTGGAATATGGTGGGCCAGAAACATGGCCATTTTAAATAAAAAATTAATTCCATTTGAAGTAACTTCATCCCTTGTGATACAGTGGGATAGAGAGTACAAATGCCAAGAAAAAGAGCCAAAGGTCAGAGTACTAGTTCCTCCATAAATCAACAAAGGTATTCCATGGGAATATTTTGATGGTGCATGGCAAGGGGACCCCCCACTCGGAGGTTCAGGAGGGGTACTATATCTCTTAGTGTTCCATAAGATTCAAGCAAAATTTGGACCCGGGCACTGTACAAACAACAAGGCCGAACTTTCATCTTTACACATGGTACTGGAATTAGCAATAAAAAGAACATATCACAACTACAAGTATTTTGGGACTCAAAGATGGTGGTAGATTGGGTCAATAAAAAGATACATATTAACGCCCGACACCTGCGGTAGCTACTGAATGCAATAATAAGACTACTGGAATCATTCTCTAACCTCATTATATCTCACATCTACTAGGAGTTGAACATGGAAGATGACAGAATATCCAAGCCATCTCTCCTACTTGAGCGAGGCAAGCTAGAAACAAAGGAAACTTCAGAGAAATAAATTCAAAATGTTAACAGAAGATGTATAAAGGACTAAGAACATGAACAGACTGTGGTATAACAGGGTGATTTTTTGCAATTTTTTAAATTATTTCAATATGTATGATGACGAGAATATTTTGAGTGTTCAGTAATGAAAGTTCTAGGAACAGTTCACAAGCATTCTTTATTTACAATGGTAGCTATTTTTCATTTGGAATATATATATTGTATTATGTTATACTTATGTATTTATTGTTGTTAATATTTAGGTATTCAACATTGCCTCTTTCTTAGAAAGGATTTGTCCTCAAATCCTTATAATGTGTTCGTATTGTTCCTTGTGACGTCGTAGCTGATGAAACATGTTGATACAAACTTCTAAGTGTAGAGCATAACTTCTTATATGTTGACAGATCAATCCATCCCAAATTGATTTGTTGTCTATTGTTTGGATTCCCTACTGATCTGTCATCGGGAGATTTGATCACATTAGTACCATTATATTTCAATAATTCCCACTTTTGAGGATACCCATTTATATGGTTGGGGTGTCGATATAGAATTTTGACAATGTTATTTTCATTCATTAGCATCATGTTTTGAGCATTGATATGTGTTGGACATTGTATTTTTACTAGTTTCGATTCTTTTTGAACTGTGACAAGGACTATATTTGTATTTGATTATTTTTCTGATGAATACTTATCATTCTTAAGGGTCCTTAACATTTCATCTTGCACTTTCTCATAATATTTAAGCTTTAGAATGTGATCTATTAAATATTGTTTACGCTTCTTAAGGTGATTATTCTTTTTTATTTTTTCTAATAGTTTTTTCTGAAGATCTTGATTCTCCTCAAATAGATTTTGATTGTATTGGTCCTTCTCCTTCTCCTTCTTGATTTGTAGAAGTAATTTATGGTTATGATCTCTTAGATGAGAGATCCGTTCTTCTTTACCTGCAATAACCTTGTTGAAATCGTTCTATATCGTCTGTATTGATTTCTCATTCCCTTGCAACAACATCTTTGATAGTTCTTTTAACTCTTCAGATGATGTGACCTCTACTTTTGTCTTCATGTTCATGTTCGAAAATGTGCTTTTTTTTATTTTTGTAGGAGAATTTCAAAAAAAAAAATTTCAACATTTAAGATAAAATTCCCCAATTTTTTTAGCCATGGTAATAGAAAAACTAGGTCATTGTTACCACTCCACAAGGATTTAACTATAAATTTTGAAATGCCATTATAATCTCCAATGTTACATTGTAAAATGATTATTGCATACTCTTTGTTATTCGAAAATTTTAATCTTTTAGTTATATTTGTCCTTGGAATCGCTAAATCATTGGCAAATTTATAACTAATATAATTATTTCATTCACCGGGAGAAATAGAAATATTAATGTCTTTCCCTCTAATTGTTCCTTTTATTTGGAGTAACATTGAAACATAAGTTTGTAAAGTGCTTGGAAATCTTCCTTGTTTTTCTTCATGAGATTCCATTTTGTTATGCTTCTTATCCCAAGATATATCAAAGAAAGACATATTTTATCATGTATAGTATAGTATACTTTTCAATAATTAGTCCCTTCCCCTAAAGTCTTCTTGTAGATTGGGTGGTTGGGAGGAATGAGTTTTACCTTCCCCACCTAAGTTCAAATATCACTTTTTTGTTTGTTTTTTGGAGAATAGACCCAAACCCGCTTATTAAGAAACCACGTGTGGTTTCACTTTTACCTTTTGTTTTGTTTTACTTTTACCTGTTTTTCTGGGCTATGCTTTTACCTTTTTAATTTTTCCTTTTAAGGACAAGGTCCTATTTTTTAGGGAAACACTAGAATTTCAAATCGTACCTTTGGTATATGAATAATAGATAAGTGATGATTTACAAGATAGACTTTCCCATATATATAATCATTTAAAGGGTGTATAATTCAACTCTTCATAAAGAGGTACACCTTTTCACTAATTAATATTATATTATTATTGTTTGGAGTTACTAGGATTAGCTATAGGGTTTGTAATATA
>LPNX010794157.1:130940-167860 GCA_001517045.1 Pseudotsuga menziesii | reverse complement strand
AAACAATTTCATATATATATATATATATCAAAATGAAAGTTATATAAATACACATGCACATTTACAACAATCCAAGTTATTCCAATGAAACCTCACTTTAAATACAAGACTACAGAATCAATTTGACCGAAATATTGGTGCAAGAAAGGCTTGTTCCCATCCTCGAATAGGCCTACAAGAAGGATTCGATTATAGATCATCGGGAGCTATTCCTTTGGTTTGCAGTTGATAGTTCAACTTGCATGTTATTTGGAAACAACGACGGGTGCAACGTTTCCAAAATTAGTAAATATTTTTTTTAAATAAAAATTTAACTGTAATTATAAAGGATAAATAACTTAATATAATCCTTCACTTATGCTTAGAGTTTTTATCTTTGAACAATATTGTAATCAAATGTGTCAATATTAATGTGCAATTTGTCTATGTTGAAATACATTACTTCTTGTTTAAAACGTGATGATCATCTTTTAAAGTTACGACAGTTACAGTTTGGTGAAATTTGCTACTTCCGTTCTAGAATTAAGTTAAACCCCTAACATAGTAAGCAAGACACATTTCTAGTCAAAGAGTAATAACACAAGTGTTTTTCCTAAGTCACAACATTCAAACTCTACACATATGATGGCAACCAAAGAAATAATTGTGGGTTTTCACAACTATAGCAGTTTGGGGTTTTGGTGAAATATACCTAAGCATGTTAAGAACCCACTTTAACCCTTCTCTTTATTTTGTTGGACGCACATGCTTTGTAAGTCTTCCCATTAGTATGTTGTATTATCCCACATTCATGGAGATTAATAGTTGATGTTAAGTCGTCCAGTTAGTATGTTGTATTATCCCACATTCATGGGAAGTAATAGTTGTCTAGATTAGAATTAGTATATAAGCAAGTGTTGAGGCCAATGAAATCATTGAAGAGTTATTTTGTATTGAGCTTGCTCAAAGGAGGTTGCCCTCTCAAAGTGGGCCTGCGATTAATAAAAACTCTTTTGTGATCCATAAGTTATGTTATATTGTGCATTTTCATTGTTTATTACAGGAGGTTCTCCACATATGGTATCCACATATGGTATCAAAGCACTTTCCTTGGAACAGGTGACATTTTTTTTTTCTGTTCTCTTATTTTTGGCAAAAAAAGGGAAAAATTAAATGGTGACTTTCATATCTATTTCTGAAACTTTTTGCACAGAATCAGAAGAAAAAGGTTGCATATCTGAATTTATCTTGCAAAAATACGTAGTTTCAAAAGAAAACCCATCTCGTTTGGAGTTCCAGAAGTGGAGATATCGCAGATTTAAAATCAGCAATTTTTTCAGAATTTCGGTGATGGCCATGGAAATTGCAGAGCAAAAATATTTTCACCAGGTCCTTAGATTTATATTCTGATTGCCAGGATGGAATTAGAGTGGTTGTTATAGTTCCAAAAACAAGTTATATTAGCGATTCTGAGCAACATAGATCAGGTTATACTAATTTTAAAATTTCATGTCAAAACCCTAGCTCCAATTATGATTTTTTTGGGGCATCGGGTGGAATTTTTGCAACATTTTTTCTTGCACTGTGATTATTGCAGTAGTTCTTCTTCTTAAAGTGGTACTATTGATTCGGACTAGGGAATAAACCCTATCTGCTTAACTGTGGGAAGTACTTGGGCATAGCCCTAAAACTCATTATGAGGAGTGCCACATGAACCCTGAAGTAACTGGCCATTGTGAGAACCTGCCAAGTGAAAAGGGCAACGACCCCCACAAGATTGACTAGATTCGCATCCATGAGGAAAACCAAAGAGCTATCATTCTTTGCCAAGCGGTTAGCAGTTTTACCTGCACCGTGAAGTGAGAGGTACTGCCCCAATACTCAAGCCTCAGACAACCTTGGTGGCCGAGTGACTACCTTTGAACCATTAGGAAGCCGAATATACCTGGGGTCCATATCTATTTACTGTTGATAAAGCATATAATTCCACAATTGTCATAGATCATTTATTCCATTTCAAGTTGATAAAGCACAACTTTTTAGCACCGTCACAGGTCATTTCTTTAAAAAAAATGAGAATAAATTTCTGTTTTTTTAACCATATCTTCCTTGATTTAGCTCCATTTCCCTTGAAAATTCAGAGTCACCCCTCTCAATCTATTCTGCATATTTCATTCATTGAGGACCCTATCCCAAATTCCACTTCCTGAAGCTCGAAATTCCACAGTTGTCTATGTTTACGGTTTGTCATAACTTCTTCAATTCTCACCCAATCACATTTCAAATTTTTCCGCAATGTTCATTTCTGAATTCTGCTTCATTGTCCCTCTTTGACAAATTTTCTCATTCTTTCACCCTGCTTCTGAAATTCACATTTTCTGTTCCTTGCCCTTCAAAAAGTTTCCCAAACCTAATAAACCCCAATTATCCACTCACATCTTTCCCAACTCAAAATTTTTCTTTTCTAAAAACTTCTCTGTTTTTCTTTTTCATCCCCCCCCCCCCCCCAAAAAAAAAAAACAAAAACAAAACAAACAAAAAACAAAAATACAAAAAAAAATTCTTGGTGTTTTCACCCGCACAGGAGAAAATAGACAAATGGAAGAAAAAATTGTCACCCACGTAGGAGAAAATAGAGAAATGGAAGAAGAAATTGTCACCCTCAAGACCAAACTCACATATATAGATCAAATATTTCTTGACCTCCATCTTCAGCATTCAGCCATGACCAACCGACAACAGCTTAAGTCTTCTGCAGACACCGAGTTCTCTTCTTCCAGCAATTTTCGTGGGCCAAATATTGATTTCCCTCACTTCAATGGTGATGATCCAACTAAATGGATAAAGAAGGCAAAACAATACTTTAATATGCATAACACTTTTGATGTCACAAAATTCCCACTTGCATCCTTTCATTTGGAACGTGATGCCCTTCAATGGTTTTGTTGGTACATCAAGGACCATGAGGAGCCCCAATGGAAAGATTTTCATCAACTCCTTTTGCAACGATTTTTCCCTAATGGTTTTGATGAATTCACAAGAGAACTCACCAAACTTCGCTAGATTGGCACTATGAGAGAGTATCAAACAAAATTTGAGAAATTAGTCAAGCACACAGAAGGATTTTCTGATGCATTCTACAGGAGGTGTTTTATTAGTGGGTTTAAGGATACAATCCTCTCTAACATTAAAATATTTTGTCCCAACATAATGATGGAAATCCTAAATTTGGCTAAGTTGGTGGAGGACAAGATCAGGGCTCAAAAACTCCCCAACTCCACTTTTGTTCCATTCATAAATATGGTTTCTCAAAGACCTCCAATCCCTCAAGCTCCTATAACCACTCCTATCAAGCAATTGTATGAAGCCGAGTTGTGGGCACATAGGGAACACCGGATTTGTTATAATTGTGATGAGAAATTCACCCGTGGACATCAATGTGCTGAGAAAAATCCCTATCTCTTGGATGTGGCTTCTCCGCCTGCACTTGAAATTCGTGCAGCTTCTTAGGATCCAGTAGATGACCAAGTTGGCATTCAGCAACCACCTTTTGATCCTCATTCTCATGATGACCACCTAGAGATATATCTCCATGCATTAGCTGAAGTCACCACCCCACAAACCATGCAGGTCAAAGGGCTCTTCAAGAAGATCCCTCTTACACTAATCATTGATTCTGGTAGCACCCATAACTACATTGACCCTTAAATAATCAAACATGCTGATTGTTTCTTCTATCCTTGCTCCAACTTTAAAGTCATGATTGCTAATGGGGGCACCTTACCTTGCAGGGGAAAGTGTCACAATGTGTGTATCTCTATTGGATATTATACATTGCGCTCTAACATGTTTGTCACGCCCTTAGGAGGTTGTGATGTGATTTTGGGCACTCAATGCTTACGCACACTTGGAACCATCTTATGCGATTTTGATGAGCTGTGGATGCAGTTTTCTGTCAATGGAAAAAAAAACACATTGAAGGCTTACAACCAGAGTCTCTCGGCATCATCAGTTCACATCGCATGGAAACAATCCATAAGAAGAATTCACATGGTGTCATCACTCAACTCCATTCCTCTTAGATGCAACCATCAGTGGTCTCCACTACTTCCTTGGTTGTACAACACATTTTGGATCTATATGCATGTGTCATTGCTGAACCAATGTAATTTCCAACTTCAAGACCAGGTGACCATTGTATTCCACTCCTTCCTGGACGCATCCCTCCTAACATCAGGCCCATCCCTACACAGGTTTGAATAGATATATCGATCGATTTAATTGAAGGGATCCCTACATCTGGCGAGAAGATAATGAGCTTGGTTGTGGTTGATCGCCTCTCCCCATATAGCCATTTTTGTGCCTTTATTTCTCCCATGTATTTATATTGAGCTTTGTAAATGTTTTTTGCAGGAGCTTCGACCATGGTGGATGCAATGGGTAAGGGTTGGTCTTCTAGGAAATAAGGCCATTGCTCTGGTAAGACCTATTCCCATGCTCCTTCCTCCTTGTATCCTGAACTTGGTGACCCCATTGCTTTGTGGCTTCACATTTCATGGATTGGGAATCCATTCCCACGTTTGTATTTTGTGGAAAATGGTAAATACTTCAGTGGTTTCGATACCATGACATTTTTCAGTTTATTGTTTAAATTGTTTTCCATTCAACCATGGAGTCTTGAAGGGGTATGTATTGTAACAGTTTTTAGTTTATTTATGAAAAGTGAGCTCCTCACAAAGCCCTACAAAATGAATGTTTTAATGGTGGAAAGTACTAGCGTTGTTGGGGATTTAAAACAGAGTTGTTTGTCGTTCTTAAAAATTGTAACTGTTTTTTTTCGAAGGGAATCCCATGAGGTTTTATCATTGTAATTACACATCTTATGTTGATTGTGAAAGAATTTACCAATGTCATTCTTTTCCTTCAAATTAAACTCTGGAATTGTAGTGTTTGTTCTGCTTCGCGCTCTATTATGTATGTATAGTAAGTTTTCTTTTTAAAGACAATCTAAGGCCATAAGGCCATTGTAATACTTAGTTGGTTTATATATAAAAACAAAGAGTAGTTGTCTATGTTTACGTACTGTGAGTTAAAAATGGTTTTTAATCCATGACCTATTGATAAGAAAAGTAATAAAGCCATAAGAATATTGGTAAGTTCCTTCTCAAAGGTTCTACTATTTTTTTTTAATTTAATGAATTAAATAGTGTATTATGATGGTCGTTAGCCTACAACAAGAGTTGTGGCATGTCAACATCCTTGACTTAGTGTTTTTCCTTGGGTAAATACTTGTAATTTTAGATGGGTCGAGAAGCCTCAACAATAGTAACCCTATCATCATTTGCAATTTATTTGTATATATATTTAACTGTAACATCCCTAAATTTCATAAATGAATAAAAAGATTATTTACTGCATGTAACTTTAAAAGTTCCTAGGAAATAATTCTGAGAGATGTTATATTTCATAATTATTTTGTTGTAATGGTAATGGCTTTATTAATAACTGCAAGATTTATGTTTTGATGTGAGTGTTTATCATTAACATGCTTTGTTTGACGATCCTTTTGGCGATATTATGCCATACAATATAGTTGATACTATTTATGTGACAAAATTGTTGTTAAAGACTCCGTTGGTTACAAAGTAGCAAAAGAAAATGCTTGTTGTTCCTTGAGGTTGCTTGTCACTCCTTCAGTTTGTTCCACTTATGATCTCTTTAAAGAAAAGGGTCATAGTCTTACTTATTCTTTATGACTAATGCATGAAACTTCTTTTTTACCTTTGTGCAGGTGGATGAGATCACCCTTAAATCTTGTCAAGGAACAATCCTATGCTAAAAAGAAACAAAGCGATAAGGAAAGGCGATCCACCTTGGTTTGGGAAATAACCAAATCCTTAACCTAGTTTTGATCTCCAGGCTATATACTTATACCCTATCTATCCTTATCATGCAAATGTTCTAACCAAAACATATTCTATATACCTAAACTATGACATACGCTTTGAAATACTTTACCTTGGATAAAAGATATTGCAAGAATTACGATAACCCTCCACATTACCATATGTTATAAGCTCTAAAGTGGGGAACAATATGCATAGAGTTTTGGTTTTTAACTATGATGTGACTAAAGGCATAACCCTTGGAACAAAATCAGTCAAATCAATATGCAAAGGATGTGACATAAAAAATTCTACATGCAAGCCATGTGGTCGCATTAAAAACCTCCAGTTGGTGAAAAAAGGTGTCACATCCCAACCCCTCTACTTGGCGGTTAGAATGCGAATAACATAGCTGCTAGATATCTAAGCCAAAAAATAAAACCCCATGAACAAAATATAAAATGCATTGAAATAAAAACATTGACAGATGGATAAAATGTAATAAATAGCAGAAGCATTTTCATTCATCCAACACATTTAAACATGTTCATAATAATTCATTAAGAAAATACAGTGCAGAGATTAACACAAAGATACTTATCTTATGAAGAAGCTCGTCTACAACCAGGTACATCGTTGCAATGTTCCACCCAACCATAGGCTAGTGCGCTCATCAATCTCTCAGCAGCACTACTATCCTCGAGCTGGGCATGATTTCCACAAGGAATAATGGAACTCTTGCAGACTCACATGTAGCCAAGGATACACAAACTCACCCAATCCAACACAGTTGGGTTTATCAGGCTATATTGGAGCTAGAAATGTTGACTGCTAAGCTAGTGAGCTCCCCAAAGAGCTATGGATACCTACACCAGAATTGGCCTGAATTCTAAAACATCTACACCACCCAACACAAGGAAGCATCCCCTTCTCTACTACGCAGTCCCTCGGGCTATGCCTTTCCTTCCAGTGCTATTTAGGGGGTGCAGAGAAAAAACTCAACTCTCTAGCTCTATCTGTGAGGCTCCCACACACACTAGGTTTGTCAAGCAAGCTCATACCCCATTTCCACTTTAACAATGGTATATACACAACAAATAATAACTATGGGATTTAAGGGGAAAACAACACAAAGATCGAGATCGGAAAAGGAATCTGGGTAAAAACCACTCAGACTATGACAATTGATTTTCTAGAGTCATTTATGGCCATAATGTGGCCAAAATGACTCAACAAAACCCCTAAATTCGTGGGGAAGTGAACAACGACCTCTCTGTTTGCATAAGAGGAAGAACACGACCCCTCTCGTGAAGGGAATTACACACACAGATAAAAATCAGGGAAGATAAACCGAACACGAATGTCTTCTTACGTGAGGAAACAAAAATAGCTGTCTGTGCGAGTGTAGAATGGGTTCTCTCTACCCATCGTGACGAGCTGAATGCGATTTCCCATCCTTGGGGCATTCATGGGGTCAAGATCTGATAGCCACCTGCCAGCATTGATACTGCCCATGCATACGTTTCCCAAAGGGAATAACTGCCCAACCAACTCTCTGTAATTAAATTGGTTGGTGGATAAGACAAGGAAAGGATGAATAAGACAAAAAAGTGGTTGGCAGCTAGATGGGTTCATCTTTTGAGACATGAAAGTTCCCCAATGGATCAGATGTTAAACACCCCCCCTCCCCTTATCCTTAGTAAAATCATGCCCCTTCTAATTATTGTTGCGTTGACATAGTTGGTTGTAGGTTTTTAATTAATTTTGCACATCTACATGGTGTCCAACATTATATTGTGCCTGGCTAGCACACAATACCATCGGCATCGATTTTAATCGCCGAAACATAAAATGATAATCCATGATGAGGATTTTTCCTTTAGCTCCTCACCATGATTAATTACAATATATACATCATATGCATTTTAATGAAAACAAGGTAAAAACTGGGGTGTTACAAAAGGACAAGGTGTAGTAAAGACTAAAATCCAAGTAGTAAAGACTAAAATCCAAAAGATCTTTAGATAATAACAATTTTTAGATTGGAAGTATAGATAAAAACAATAAACTACCCATATAAGAGTTGCACATACTAAACATACTTCCAAAGTACACACATATAATTAAATCATCATTAAATAACAACAGTTAGAACCTCGATAATGTTCTGAAGGGGATAAACACCCAAGGGATACCATTCCACCCAACCGTCTCCTAAAGCAACCAAATTACTTGCTTAGGACCCCCATTCCTATTCACTGAATCATTAGAACGAAGATATCTGACTATAGCCCTCACAAAAAGCTTATTGCAACTTATCACCCAGAAGCAGACTTAGCTCAATAATTCCACTTTATCTATCCCCTCATCAAATTCCTCTTGTTCCTAATGTTTCAGTTTGCAGCAGTCACAAGGTTCATTCCCTTAGAAATCAGAATGAGTAGTGAGATTCCTTCTCAATTTGATGGTATATATAATATTTCCTAGGTCTTTTGGTCAATTTTGGAATTAAATGAGCCACCAGCTGAGTTTCCCTCTCTCAGGGAACATTGTCAAAACCCCAAATTTTTCGAAAAATTTAAAATTTTGAAAATATAGAAAATAATCAATAATGCAGTCTGCTACAGTTACAATTACTGATTTTCAGATTAGTTATTACATAATCTGAGTTATTTACTTGGTTAAGTTTAGCTTAATGAATAATTCTTTTTCTTTTCAATTTAATGATTTTTTTTTCTTTGCGACAAGAAGGTGGAATTGTCTTGGATTTTGGGGCTTACTTAGCTTCTTAGCTAACACAGAAAGTTTACCTGTCTTCACAGATTCATAGGTAAGAAAGATCCAGTGCTGCCTATCAATATTCATAAAGCATGCAGATATACGTTCGTTGCAATTTAAATAGCTCGGTAAAACATATATGTAAGTTGTTTATTTTCAATTTTAAATGCTTCTATGAGGTAAAACAATCAGTTTATTATTATTTTTAAAGATTCCAAAGATATATATATATATATAAGAGGTTATGTCCTAACTGTAATTGGCGACAGTTGTTATCTCTCTCTAGTTTGTAATTTATAACTTTCTTGCAAACTAACTTCTAAGATATTAAACAATATTTACCTAAGTCATCATGTGTATAAAGATTTTAAACTTCCCTTACATCTGGGTTAAAGACAACGGGGTTTATAGTTTATGGGTTTAACCTAAACTATATCCATAAACGAATTCATGTCACGACATAATATTGTTAACTTTTGTGATAAGAAGATAATGCATAGTAGTTAATGAGATTTTATGCTATTAACCTAGCTTATAAAGCTTGAGGCTTAGAGATGATTCTCTCTATACTACTATAATGCTACCAATTGGTTTAAGTGAGTAGCGAGGAACTAAAGTTACTTTATGCATAACATACTTGGAAAAAGAAATTAACCATTTTTGTTATTACTACCATCAAAAGTTTATTGACAAGCCTAAATAATATAATAAGAAAACTATAAGGCTTAGCACCTTCGTTTGCAAACCTAATAGTGTTTAAAAGGTACTCATATGGCATATCGAGGATATGATCTAGCATGAAAAAAATATAAGGTTTATGAATTTTACAAATTTTATTGTTGGCATAACCCTTGATAGAATTATAATCATTTTTCAATGAATACTCTACTTGGCATAAGGTGAAAGGTCGTGGCATTTTCCACGCCCATGATAAATTATGTTAACCTTGAAAATAGTAACCAAATCAATTGATACTAAAGCTTTTTATTGTTTGCAGCATACATCACATGGTTGACTCCGGGAGTGTAGAACCTTGTGGAATGTTTTGTCCATTAAATGATTGAACAAAAATCATTTTAAAAAGATAGTTATTTGATTGCATGCAGGGAATATGTAAGTTACCCATTGCATGGTAAATTATTTGCACGTATATGTGGATTCACCGTGGCCAAGTGTTGCAACAATAAAATGAAACTGTGAACCTTAGCCTTTGTCATTTTCTTCTTCGTTTTTGGGCCTCCGGCCACTCTTCTACTGCGTATTGACCGCCATGTAGATTCTGTGTCTGGTTAGATGTTAGCTTCCCATCGTGGTTCTTGCCTCTTGTACCTCGTAATATTGTCTTGCAAACTTATGGAGAAGAGCCGTAAAAAAATATTAGCTTCTTACACTATGGGTAGTTGCTTTCTTTTAGGGTTAAACCTTCATGGCTTGCTCACTGAAAGGGTTACCAGACTGTAAAAAAAAGTCTTTTTTTCTTTAACCCGACAGCAGGGTAATGAGAGTCGTGACTTAAAAACTCATGGTCTGGTTTGTCTTAGGGTTTCTAGAAGAGTGTAATCTCTAGTTGGGAAGTAGTGACAGTGCATGCTTTACTGCCTGCCTGGCTTGTCACTCCAAATATTTGGCTCTCACTGGTTGTTGTTGTGCTTGTGTAGCCTCCCTCTTCCTCGTAAATGATGAAGGGTTTGTTGATCCTTGTGTTGGTGGCGGCTCTTCTGTTTGTGGGTGGCTACGTTACTTTGAAAACTAGTTAAAGAAAATTACTCATTTTTCTATTTCTTTTATATCTCTGTTAAACTATAAATATAAATTATTAATAGCAACATGGGTTGTCTCACAGGTGACAGCCTTGTCCTCCTATGCAGCCAGTGCAAAGCTTGGTCGAAATATTGCTCACGGGTAAGCCCTGGTTATCCCATGGCAGTTCATCCTTATACATCTCCCTATGGAACATTTTTTGGTTGGTCACCGTGGCCTACAAAGACCCTCGTGGTTTAAGTTTTTCTGGGTTAACTTGGTTCGTTGTTTTAGTTTGTTGACAAACCCTTGCTACATGCACGGCTTCTGGCTTAGGCCGTAACTTGTAAATTTTGGTTTTGCTTTTGGTTTTGTGTAAAGCTTGTATAGAATGGTGGAAGGCCTGTCGATCCATTCTCTGTTAACTTTAAAATGCAAAGAGGCATCAGTATAGAGCTTAGACTCGCTTATTTTGATACTTCTATTGTAATTTTTTTGATACATTATGGTTTTACCCTAACCTTGTTGTATATAGATGTATCTATTGTTTTTAAATTATCCTTTTTAAAGATATAATACTATGTTTTGTTTTGCTCTTTCTTGTATAATAAATTTTGTTTCTTTTAGCTCAGTTAATTGAGCATGTTTGGGTTATGTTTAAAAAAAAATCCTAAAATACATACTAATTTATTTTGTATGTTATTTTAAATAATACATGTTTATATACTTGTATGTTATATATAAGAATATTTATGTTGTCTTATTCATTTTTCTCAAACCTTATGGAGTTTGTAATAATCATTTTATACATGAAAACTTCAGAAAAATACATAATCCACCGCTTCAGACTCGTACTTATGTAACTATATTGTTACACCTTTGAAGTACATGATTTATGCTTATCTGGAATGATATTGTAATGTTTTACTATATTTTATACTATTTTGACTTGTGAGGGTTTTGACCGTGTTAATATTTTTTTTGTAATTGATTTGTTAATTCAAATAAATATTAATTATTCATAAATAAATATTATCTCTATATTAACATTACACTTAGTCTATTTATAAAGTGTACAGATGAGATAATATCTTATTGTTATGCTATTATGATTTCTATCTTTAATAATTTCTAAGAACCATTTTGTATCTATATTACCCTATCTAGAACATGACATTAGAAATTGTTAAACAAAAGAAAATAAGGGTAATAAACAAATAACTTAATTCCTTTCCTTATAGAAAAATAATAGTATTTGTTAAAATTGAATCTTTTCTTAGGAGACAGGTTAGCAACTTTAGATATTACAAAAGTACAGTTGAATAAAATAAGTAAATTATTTACATTATCAACATCAATAAAATAAACCTAGCTAACATTCTTAAACCAATTAGTTTTATCATTAGAATTAAATCAGGGTTTTCTATCCTTACTTACAGTTTAAGTTGTTGTAGATAAAATAGTTATCCTTATTAGGAAAAGAAATGGACTACAGAGCTAAGGAGACATTTTTATTTAACCTGCAATTTAAGCAGTCAAATTCTAGTTTTATTTTCTTTCTGTTTCTATATAGAATAATGTATGGAGAAGTAAATACTGTGTAAAATAATGATTCGCATACCAGAACATACTATGGTTAGTATAATGGTATGATTATTTCTTTTTAAATTCTAACATATACAGTCTAGATATAACACCACTCTTTGAACAGATTAATATTTCCTCTGGTATTTAATTATCTAATGAAAGAAAACATTTCGATATTCATAGCTAACATTTGGTTTTATATTTACATCATATTTCATTTAGTTTAAATACACTACCTGTGCTAGAGTACAATTTGGATTACTCCAGATGGGGAAAAACACAGGTAGGATTTATTTTTCATCAAGAACAGATTCAACACTAAACAAGCTAAATTATTTTACAGTCTACAGTTTAAACCTATAACATACATCATTTTCTCACACACAAATATAACTATAACACATAAATTAAATATGGTAGAACATGTTCTTAAAGCTGGATGACAACAGCAATGGGAGGCCATTCCTCCCTACCAACTCTTGAAGAGCGCTCAAAAAGTGACTTCTCAGGACACTCGAGCCTACTCTTGTCTCCTTGGCTGGAACTAGGTGGAGCAATAAAAAAAGTACTAGTCCTTAGACTCAATACCAAACTCTGCACAAAGCAGTAAGATCTCTCAGCTGAAAAGATGTACTAGATCAAGTTCCTGCAGCTTAGCCCTCAAAAAAACCTTCCTTACAGTTTCCCTTTCCCAATGAATTCCTTGAAGTGCATTCACTCGAATGATTCTTCTCTTGGAATGAGCAGCCCAGCTCTTTACATTGGGCACTTTTAATAAGATTGCCTAGGTCTTTTTGGGTTACTTGTCATTAATTGAGCCACCTGCTCTGATCCCACTTTCTTGGGGGATCATGACCCGAAATGTAGGGAAGTTTCCACCTGCAACATAGGAAGTGTTTGAGGATGTTTCCACTTGTATTTTTTTCCTCCACCTAATTCCTTCCACCAACTTGACCAGTACACTCTTTTTAACAGCTCTCCCAAGCTGTTGTCTCCACTTTAATTTATTTAAAATAAAATATTCAGAATTACATTCCATAACTTTTGACTCTGCTGAGTCATCAGTTTCAACTTAGCATTAAATTTAACATAATGTCTTGGAATCTAATAAAAAAAAAAACATTATTTTACAAAATTGGGGCACGTGACATACACACCCCCTTAGAATATGATCTCTCCTCAATGTTACTTATTCTTCATCCTCCGAAGTCCCCTGGAACAAAATTGGATATGCATCTCGCATCTTACTTTCCAATTCCCGGGTGGCTTCTTCAGGACTAAGGTGCTTCCATTACACCTTCACCTGTCCAATGGTGTAGTTCCGAAGCGTAATTTCCCTCCTCTCGAGGATACAATTCGGTTCCACCAAAAATTATCCTTCTGGTTCCACCTGTACAACATTCCAATTAACCACATGAGTAGCATCATTAACATATTTCTTTAAAACAAAAACGTGAAAAACATTATGCACTCTTAGATTAGGTGGTAGTTCTAATTGATAAACTACTTGACCAATCCTAGATAGAATTTCAAATGGACCACAGTAACGAGGTGCCAATTTTGCACAAATCCCCAGTCTTAGAGAGCTCTTCTTGGGCCTTACCCTTATGAACACATGTTCACCTACCTGGAACTCCTTTGGAGTTCTTTTCAAGTCTGATTGACTTTTCTGCCGATCCTGTGCCACTTTCATATTTCCCTGCACTTGTTTCACAATTTCCTCCATTTCTTTCAACAATTCTGGACCTAATACCAATCTATCTACTGGATTACTCCAAGAGATAGGAGTATTACATTTTCGTCCATATAAAATTTCAAATGGACTGAATCTAGCTGATGTCTGATAATTATTATTATATGTGAATTCTACTAGATGTAAATAGTCCTCCCACTTACCTGGCCGATCTTTCACATGCATTCTGAATAAATCTTCCAGTACCTGGTTTACCCTTTCAGTTTGTCCATCTGTTTGAGGATGGAAGGAAGAACTGAAATTCAATGTTGTATTTAATCCTTTAAACAAGGACTTCCAAAATTTTTCTATGAACTTAGGATCCCTGTCTGATATTATGACCTTTGCTACTCCATGTAATCGAAAAATATGCTTTAGAAAAATATCAGCTATATTGGCGGCCTTGTAAGTAGTTTTAAAAGGTATAAAATGAGCTTCCTTGCTTAACTTATCAACCACTACCATAACAGATTCATTCTGATTCTGATTTCTAGGCAGTTCAGTAAGAAAATCTAGACTAATCACTTCCCATTTCCAGCTGGGAATAGGTAAAGGCTGTAGCAAACTAGTTGGGTGTTGGTGTTCGGTTTTTACTTGTTGGCATTCTAAACACCTTGCAATATATTCAATTATTTCAGTTTTCATATTTGGCCAAAAATACTCTTTTCTTAGCATGGTTATAGTCTTTTGATAACCTGTGTGACCTGAATATGGTGTTTTATGGATTTCATCCAAAATCAATAGCTTAACCTTAGGTACGTTGGGTACGTGACAGTTTATCTTTATATAGTAAAAAATTATTTTCATTTAAACTGTAACGTTTTATTAATCTTTCTGCAAGGTTTTTCTTAGCTTTAGTTTGTAATTTTTGATAAATTTCATCTTGTTTTGCCCCTTCTTCAAGTTGTTCATCTAAGTGTGAAACGTAAGTGCTAATTGCTGCTACAAAATTCAGCTTTGTGTTCCTACTTAATGCATCAACAACCTTATTTTCTTTACCCTTTATATGCTGGATTTCAAAATCATACTCACTTAAGAAAGCTAACCACCTAGCTTGTCTAGCATTTAAATTAGGCTGATCTAGAAGATATTTCAATCCTTTATTATTAGTCATTAAAATAAATTTCCTGCCAATTAGGTGATGTCGCCACATTTTTAAGGCGTGTATTACAACTGCTAGTTCCAGATCATATGTTGCGTAATTATTTTCGTAAACTTTTAACTTTCTAGACTCATAGGAAATAACATGCCCTTCTTGAGTCAAAACAGTGCCTAAGCCATCATTACAGGAATCAATACACAAAACAAATTCTTTATTAGGATCTGCTATTATTAAAATAGGTGCACTAGTCAATAAAATTTTTAACTTCTTAAAGCTTTCTTCACATTTCGGGTTCCAGTCGAACTTGTTTCCTTTCTTTTGCAAGGAGGTTATCGGATTTTCTATCCTTGAAAAGCCTTCAATGAACCTCCGATAGCAACCGGTAATTCCCATGAAATACCTAACATCCGTCACATCCTTAGGAACCGACCAATCTTCAATTGCCCGTATCTTTTCAGGATCTACGGAAATTCCTTCCTTGGTCACTACATGACCGAAATACTGAATTTTATCCTTAAAGAAGTCACACTTACTAAACTTTGCGAAGAGTTGATGTTCTTGCAACTCTTTCAAAACAATTTTTAGATTTTCTTTATGTTCTTCTTTAGTTTTTTAATAGATTAGGATGTCATTGATAAACACGACCAAAAACTTATCTAAATACTTATGCATTATGTTGTTCATTAAACAGATAAAGACAGCTGGGGCATTAGTAAGCCCGAATGGAATTACGACAAATTTGTAGTGTCCATATCTTGTTCTAAAGGCTGTCTTGAAGATATCTTCATCTTTAATCCTCACTTGATGATATCTTGACCTTAAATATATCTTAGAAAACACCGTGGCTCCACGTAGTTGATCGAACAGATCATCTATGTGGGCCAACGGATATCGATTTTTGATAGTCATCTTGTTTAGCTGACGGTAGTCTATGCATAATCACATAGTTCCATTTTTCTTTTTAACAAAGATGACAGGTTCCCCCCAGGGAGACACACTTGGTCGAATATACTTTTTATCGATTAACTCTTTTAATTGTGATTTTGACTCATTAAGTTCCAATATGTTCATTCTATAAGGGGCCTTTGAGCTAGGTATCGCACCTAGTACCAGCTCAATGGTGAAATCCAATTCCCTTTTTGAAGGTAATATTGGAATTTCTTCTAGGAATACATCAATATATTCTTTTAAAATAGGGATATCTTCTATTTTTAACTTATCTATTTTAGTTTTACTTTCCTCATCTGTAATGGTTACTTCGTAAGCTTTATATCTTTTTCTAACAGCTCTTTTAAGTTGTAAAGCAGAAATCTGCCTTACCATAGTTTTTCTAGGAATACCCTTAACAGTTACTGGTTGTTCATCACTATTTAAGCATGCGAAAGTTTTATCTTAACAGTTTAAAATTACTTTATGCTGTTCTAACCAGTCCATACCAATCAACAAATCATATGAGCCAAGTGGCAAAACATTAAGTTTAACAATAGTTTCAAATTTATCCATAAGTAAAGCACATTCTTTCACAAAACAAGTTACTTTTCTTTTATCCCCAGTGGCTAACTGAACTAACCATGAATTCTCAAACTTATCGACAGACAACTTACATTTTTCCACTATCTGAGGTGCAATATAATTGAGACTAGCTCCTAGTTCAATTAAAATAGTCACAGGGATATGATTAATCATACCTTCTACTTCCACCATGGAAGTCTGATATTTAGCTTGTCGGTTCTCCAAAGCTACGTTAATTCTGGGCATGCTCCTTGCTAGTTCCCCAATGGTCATCTCCTTTTCTACGGTATGAATGTTATTAACAGTCTTCTTCAGGTTTGGATAGACTGAAGCATAGTGCGGGCCATTACATTCCCAGCACTTAACAGGCTCTTTACACTCAAAACTCTTGGTAAAATTTCCATGATTATTTGCAGTTTCTTTACCCTTAAAATTGTTCTGATTGTTGGGTGTACGATTCCTATTTCCTGGAAAATTCCTATTGTTAGAATAGTTTTTGGCCTTACTATTCTTAAAATTCTTATTAGGCACAAATTCCTTCTTCTTGAATTCAGACTGATTATTATTTTTCTTGGCCTTCTGGTTGGCCAAGCCTTCCTTCTTCTGATTTTGGTCAAAACAAAAGTTATCCTTCCTCATAGCTTCCTCCAAGGTCTTTGGGTTATCATACTCAATTCTATCTTTAATATGGTACGGTAGACAGCTAAGGAATCGTTGTACTTTTGGTTTCTCATCTACAAGGTAAGGTACATACCTAAGTAGACTTAAGAATTTGTTGTTCAAATATTTCATTGTCATTGAACATAATTTCAATTCGTAAAACTCTTTAGCTCTTTCCTCATAATACTGTTCAGATAAGAATTTTTTTTTGAAATACCTCTTAAAGGTACTCTAATTAACTTCTTTCTCTCTTATACTCTTGACTCTCTTCAAGTCCTGCCACCATATATCAGCTTTTCCTCAGAGGTTATATAGAGCCATCCTAGCCTTTAACTGGTTAGAATAATTATATATTTGGAAGTGCTTCTTCATCCCGGACAACCAGGACTCAGCTTCCTCCCCCTTCTCAGTCTCTCCATTAAAATTTGGTGGTTTTATCTTTTTGAATTCCCCTGAAATTTCCTCATATGGTTTGTATTTTCTATTCTTGTCATACAGATCATCATCACTACTACCACTAGTAGTATGGTAACTTTGTCGTTCACCAAACCCTTCAAACGATGAACTACTTTCAGTTTTTGCATGCTTCATCTTTTTAGATTTTCTTTGATGACTGGCATCTTCAGATTCTGACCTTCTACCCCTTGCTTCAGTTTGAAAATTTTCCATTAGGATCTGATTCAGTTCTTCCTGAGCCTTCAGAATCCTTTCATTTTCCCTCTTTACAGACTCCATTGCAGTTTTTAAATCTTTTACAGTCTGTAACAGCTCTGAGGAGTTTGCAGTCACATCTTCTTGTATAAGATCTCTCGGTAAATTTCTTGTTTCTGTATCCGGAAACTCCTCCTGTGCATACTCTCCTAGCCCTTCCATACCTACCTGTTAAACTTCAAAAGACAATTCTCTATTACGTTAGAAAAATATTTTAATTCACTATTTTATGAAAGCTAGTTGGGCTGCATCAAGGTCTAGTGTTTGAACCTTGTGCTTTGATACCACATGTCAAAACCCCAAATTTTTCAAAAAAATTAAAATTTTGAAAATACAGAAAATAATCAATAATGCAGTCTGCTACAGTTACAATTACTGATTTTCAAATTAGTTATTACATAATCTGAGTTATTTACTTGGTTAAGTTTAGCTTAATGAATAATTCTTTTTCTTTTCAATTTAATGATTTGTTTTTTTTTTAATTTCTTTGCGACAAGAAGGTGGAACTGTCTTGGATTCTGGGGCTTACTTAGCTTTTTAGCTAACACAAAAATTTTACGTGTCTTCACAGATTCACAGATAAGAAAGATCCAGTGCTGCCTATCAATATTCATAAAGCATGTAGATATACGTTCATTGCAATTTAAATATCTTGGTAAAACATATATATAAGCTATTTATTTTCAATTTTAAATGCTTCTATGAGGTAAAACAAAGAGTTTATTATTCTTTTTAAAGATGCCAAAGATATATATATATATATATATATAAGAGGTTTTGTCCTACCTGTAATTAGCGACAGTTGTTATCTCTCTCTAGTTTGTAATTTATAACTTTGTTGCAAACTAACTTCTAAGATATTAAACAATATTTACCTAAGTCATCATGTGTATAAATCCTTTAAACTTCCCTTACATGTGGGTTAAAGACAATGGGGTTTATAGTTTATGGGTTTAACCTAAACTATATCCATAAATGAATTCATGTCACGACATAATATTGTTAACTTTTGTGATAAGAAGATAATGCATAGGAGTTAATGAGATTTTATGCTATTAACCTAGCTTATAAAGCTTGAGGCTTAGAGACGATTATGTCTATACTAGTATAATGCTACCAATTGGGTTAAGTCAGTAGTGAGGAACTAAAGTTCCTTTATGCATAACATACTTGGAAAAATAAATTATCCATTTTTGTTATTACTACCATCAAAAGTTTATTGACAAGCCTAAATGATATAATAAGAAAACTATAAGTCTTAGCACCCTCGTTTGCAAACCTAATAGTTTTTAAAAGGTACTCATATGGCATATCGAGGATATGATCTAGCATGAAAAAAATATAAGGTTTATGGATTTTACAAATTTTATTGTTGGCATAAATAGAATTATAATCATTTTTCAATGAATACTCTACTTGGCATAAGGTGAAAGGTCGTGGCATTGTCCACGACCACGATGAATTATGTTAACCTTGAAAATATTGAACCAAATCCTTTGATACTAAAGCTTTTTATTGTTTGCATCATACATCATGTGGTTGACTCTGGTAGTGTAGAACCTTGTGGAATGTTTTATCCACCAAATGATTGAACAAAAATCATTTTAAAAAGATAGTTATTTGATTGCATGCAGGGACTTTGTAAGTTACCCACTGCATGGTAAATTATTTGCATGTACACATGGATTCACCGTGGCCAAGTGTTGCGACAATAAAATGAAACTGTGAAACCTAGCCTTTGTCATTTTATCCGTCTTTTTCGGGCCTCCGGCCGCTCTGCTACTGTGTCTTGGCTGCCATGTAGATTCTGTGTTTGGCTAGATGTTAGCCTCCGATCGTGGTTCTTGCCTCTTGTACCTCATAAGCTTGTCCTGCAAACCGATGGAGAAGAGCTGTAACAAAATATTAGCTGCTTACACTGTGGGTAGTTGATTTCTTTTAGGGTTAAACCTTCATGGCTTGCTCACTGAAAGGGTTACCAGACTGTAAAAAAACATCTCTTTTTCTTTGATCCAGTAGCAGGGTGATGAGAGCCCTCGCTTAACAACTCGTGGTATGGTTTGTCTTAGGGTTTCTAGCAGAGTGTAATCTCCAGTTGGGAAGTAGTGACAGCACATGCTTTACTGCCTGTTTGGCTTGTCGCTCCAAATATTTGGCTTTCACTGGTTGTTATTGCGCTTGTGTAGCCTCCCTCTTCCTCGTAAATGATGAAGGGTTTGTTGATCCTTGTGTTGGTGGCGGCTCTCCTGTTTGCGGGTGGCTACGTTACTTTGAAAACCAGGTAAAGAAAATTACTCGTTTTTCTATTTCTTTTATATCTCTGTTAAACTATAAATATAAATTATTAACAGCAACATGTTTTGTCTCACAGGTGACAGCCTTGTCCTCCTACGCAGCCGGTGCAAAGCTTGGTCGAAATATTGCTCACGGGTAAGCCCTGGTTATCGCATGGCAGTTCGTCCTTGTGCAGTTCATTATGGAACATTTGTTGGTTGGTCACTGTGGCCTGCAAAGACCCTCATAGTTTAAGTTATTCTGGGTTAACTTGGTTCACTGTTTTAGTTTGGTGACAAACCCTTGCTACATGCAGGGCTTCCGACTTAGGCCGTAACTTGTAAATTTTGATTTTGCTTTTGGTTTTGTGTAAATATTGTATAGAATGGTGGAAGGCCTGTCGAACCATTCTCTGTTAACTTTAAAATGCAAAGAGGAATCAGTATAGAGCTTAGACTCGCTTATTTTGATACTTCTATTGTAATTTTTTTGATACACTAAGGTTTTACCCTAACCCTGCTGTATATAGATGTATCTACTGTTTTTAAATTATCCTTTTTATAGATATAATACTATGTTTTGTTCTGCTCTTTCTTGTATAATAAATTTTGTTTCTTTTAGCTCAGTTAATCGAGCATGTTTGGGTTCTGTTTAAAAAAAAATCCTAAAATACATACTAATTTATTCTGTATGTTATTTTAAACAATACCTGTTTATATACTTGTATGTTATATATAGGAATATTTTTGTTGTCTTATTCATTTTTCTTAGACCTTATGGAGTTTATATAATCATTTTATAAATGAAGACTTCAGAAAAATACATAATCCACTGCTTCGGACTCGTACTTATGTAACTATATTGTTACACCTTTGAAGTACATGATTTATGCTTATTTGGAATGATATTGTAATTTTTTACTATATTTTATACTATTTATACTTGTGAGGGTTTTGACCCTATTAATATTTTTTTGTAATTGATTTGTTAATTCAAATAAATATTATCTCTATATTAACCTTACACTTAGGCTATTTATAAAGTGTATGGATGAGATAATGTCTTATTGTTATGCTATTATGATTTCTATCTTTAATAATTTATAAGAACCATTATGTATCTATATTACCCTATCTAGAACATGACATTAGAAATTTTTAAACAAAAGAAAATAAGGGTAATAAACAAATAACTTAATTCCTTTCCTTAAAGAAAAATAATAGTGTTTGTTAAAATTGAATATTTTCTTAGGAGAGTTAGTAACTTTAGATATTACAAAAGTACAGTTGAATAAAATAAGTAAACTATTTACATTATCAACATAAATGAAATAAACCTAGCCAAGATTCTTAAACCAATTACTTTTATCATTAGAATTAAATCAGGGTCTTTTATCCTTACTTACAATTTAAGTTGTTGTAGATAAAATAGTTATCCTTATTAGGAAAAGAAATGAACTACAGAACTAAGGAGACATTTTTATTTAACCTGCAATTTAAGGAGTCAAATTCTAGTTTTCTTTTCTTTCTGTTTCTATATAGAATAATGTATGCAGAAGTAAATACTGTGTAAGAGAATGATTCGCATACCAAAACATACTATGGTTAGTATATTGGTATGATTATTATTATTTTTTAAATTCTAACATATACAGTCTAGATATAACACCACTCTTTGAACATATTAATATTTCCTCTGGTATTTAATTATCTAATGAAAGAAAACATTTCGATATTCATAGCTAACATTTGGTTTTATATTTACATCATATTTCATTTAGTTTAAATACACTACCTGTGCTAGAGTGCAATCTGGATTACTCTAGATGGGTAAAAACACAGGTAGGATTATTTTTCATTAAGAACAGATTCAACACTAAACAAGCTAAATTATTTTACAGCCTGCAGTTTAAACCTATAACATACATCATTTGCTCACACACAGATATAAATATAACAAAAAAATTAAATATGGTAGAACCTGTTCTTAAAGCTTGATGACAACAACAATGGGAGGCCATTTCTCCCTACCAACTCCTGGAGAGCACTCAAACATCGACTTCTCAGGACCCCCGAGCCTGCTCTGGTCTCCTTGGCTGGAACTAGGTGGAGCAATAAACAAAGTACTAGTCCTTAGAATCAATACCAAACTCTGCACACAGCAGTAAGATCTCTCGGCTGAAAAGATGTAGTAGATCAAGTTCCTACAGCTTACCCCTCAAAAACACCTTCCTTACAGTTTCCCTTTCCCAATGAATTCCTTGAAGTGCATTCACCTGAACGATTCTTCTCCTGGAATGAGCAACCCAACTCTTTACATTGGGCACTTTTAATAAGATTGCCTAGGTCTTTTTGGGCTACTTGTCATTAATTGAGCCGCGTGCTCTGATCCCACTTTCTTGGGGGATCATGACCCGAAATGTAGGGAAATTGCCACCTACAACATAGGAAGTGTTTGAGGATTATGTCATTTGTCTTTTTGTCCTCTAACTAGTTCCTTCCACCAACTTGACCAGTACACTCTTTTTAACAGCTCTCCCAAGCTGTTGTCTCCACTTTGATTTATTTAAAATAAAATATTCAGAATTACATTCCACATCTTTTGACTCTGATGAGTCATCAGTTTCAACGTAGCATTAAATTTAACATAATGTATTGGAATCTAATCAAAACAAATAACATTATTTTACAAAATTGGGGCATGTGACAAACATGACCACATTTTTAGGGATTATGCTTCTTGCAACAGCTAGAAAGTTAAATGCTAGTGCTTCTAGTTGTCAACCATCCTTCTGCAACTGCTCATTCCTCTTACTGGGTTAGTGAACACTCAATCATAGTCATCCTTGACCAACTTGGTCATAAAACTTTACAATAAATTTAACATAATGTTTTTTTGAAATAAATAATAAATATTTATTTTTCAGTTTTGGGTATGTTACAAACACCCCCCCTTAAGCTCAACATCATCCTCGATGTTGCTTGAGTTATTTTGTTTCTTCTTGGAATAGAGTTGGATATTCCACCCACATATCTCTCTCCAATTCCCAGGTTGCTTCATCTATACTGAGGTGTTTCCATTGCACCTTTACCTTTCCAATGGTGTGATTCCGGAGAAATTTTTTTCCTCTTGTCGAGAATATATTCTGGTTCCACCGGAATATCTCCTTCTAGTTCTACCTCAATCACATTCTATTTAATAACATGAGTATCATCATGTACATACGTTTTTAAAATAGAAACATAAAAACATTATGTATTCTAAGATTAGGTGGAAAAGCTAACTAATATGCCACTGTCTCCACTCTTGCCAATATTTTGAATTGTCTGCAATACCTGGGTGTTAATTTAGCATAGCTCCTTAGTTTAAAAGAGGCCTTTCTAGGTTTTACCTTAACAAAATCATGCTCACCCACTTGGAATTATTTCAAAGTTATTTTAAGGTCGACATGACTCTTTTGTATGTCCTGAGCAGTTTTCAAATTGCTTTGTACCTATTTCACTATTAGATCCAGTTCTTTTAACAAGTCAGATCCTAACATGAAACGGTCAACTGTATTATTCCCTATAAAAAGAGTACTACATTTTATACCATATAATATTTCAAAATGACTAAGCTTTGTTGACGTTTGATAATAGTTATCATATGCAAATTCAACTAAGTGAAAATAATCTTCCCACTTCTTGGGACAATCTCTAACATAGATTCGTAACATGTCTTGTAATACTTGATTGATTCTTTCTATTTGACCATCCATTTGTGGATGATAAGCAGTACTGGAATTTAATTTATTATCTAGTCCTTTAAATAAAGATTTCCAAAAATTTTCAGTAATTTTAGGATTTTTGTGAGAAATTATTACTTTTGGAATTCCATGCAAACAAAATATCTCTTTCATAAATATGTTAGCAATGTTAGCATTTTGTGAGTTGTTTTAACAGGTATAAAGTCTATTGCCTTACTTAGTTTATCCAAAACTACCATTATTGAGTCATTTTGTTTCTGGTTCTTAGGTAAGTGAGTTATAAAATCAAGACTCATGACTTTCCATTTTCAATTTCGAATTGGTAATGATTGTAAAAGACCTGTTGGGTGTTGGTGTTCAGATTTATCTTGTTGACATTCTATACACCTAGCTAGAAATTTAGCAACTTATTTTTTCATATTGGGCCAAAAATACTCATTTCTCAACATTATTATCATCTTTTGATACCCTTGGTGTCCAGAATAAAGACTTTTGTGTACTTCATTCAAAATCTATAGTTTAACTTCTCGTATTTTTGGAACATAAAGTCTGTTTTTATACAACATTAGACCTTTTTCATTTAAACTGTAATCTGTATTTATATTTTTTGATGCATTCTGAATTACTTTTTCTTTTAAACTATGGTATTATGTTTCCAATTTTATTCCTTCTTCTAATTTATCCTCTAATTCAGTTTTATAATTGTTAATGGCAGCTAGAAAACTTGTTATTGCATTTGTTTTTAAGGCATCCACCACTTTATTTTCTTTCCCTTTAATGTTTTTGAGTTCAAAATCATACTCGCTAAGGAAAGCTAACCATCTAGATAGACTTGTGTTTATATTTTGTTAATCAAACATATATTATAGGATTATGTTATGAGACATTAGCAAAAATCTTTTACCTATTAGATGATGGCGCCACATTTTTAGAGCATGGATTATGGCAACCATCTCTAGGCCATAAGTTGTGTAATTATTTTCATGTGTTTATAATTTTATTGATTCATACACAATTGCATGACCTTCTTGTGTCAGTACTCCACCCAAAAATTCGTTGCATGCATCAGTGCATACAATGGAATCTTTGTCTGGATGTCCTATTTTTAGAATGGGTGCAATGGTTAATAGTCCTTTTAATTTATTAAAACATTCTTCCCATTTTTAATCCCAGAAAAATTTCTTGCCTTTTTTCTGTAATGATATTATAGGATTTGCAATTTTTGAAAAACCTTCTATAATTTTTATGTAATAACCTGTTATTCCCATAAAGGATCGTACATCAGTTATGTCCTTGGGAATAGGCCAATCAATTAATGTTTTTATCTTATCCGGGTCTACCAATATCCCTTCTTCCGATATTATGTGCCCCAGATATTGTATCTTATCTTTATAGAATTTGCATTTACTAAACTTAGCATATAGTTGACGTTCTCTTAATACTTCTAGTATTATCTGCAATTATTCATTGTGCTCTGCTTTTGTTTTAAAATAGATTAATATGTCATCTATAAAGAATACTACAATTTTTCTACGTACTTAATTAGGAAGTTCATTAAGCACATGAATGTTGCTGGAGCATTAGTTATCCCAAAGGGAATAACCACAAACTCATAGTGCCCGTACCTAGTTCTGAACGTAGTTTTAAAGATATCTTCGTCTTTAATTCTGACTTGATGATATCCATATCTCAATTCTATTTTGAAAAATATCGTCGCTCTACGTATATGATCAAATAGATCATCAACGTGAGGAAGATGATACCTATTCTTAATTGTTATTTTATTAAGTTGATGGTAGTCTATACATAGACATAATGTACTGTCTTTCTTTTTAACAAAAAAGACCACTGCTCTTCAAGGGGATACACTTGGTCTTACATAGTTTTTATCTATTAATTCTTGTAATTGTAATTTTAATTAGTTTAGCTTCAAGATTTTCATTCGATAAGGAGCCTTTGAATTAGGTACCTTTGTTGGTACTAATTCGATTATAAATTCCATATCTCTCTTGGGAGGTAATCCTAGAATTTCTTTCGGAAAGACATACGAGAAATTATGTAGGATTGAAATATCCTCGCATCCTGGTTTATCTTCTTTAGTAATTTTTTCATTATTTATTATGTGTACAAGAAAGACTTTACATCCCTTTCTTACAACCCTTTTCATCTGTAAGGATGAGATTTTTCTAAGTGAAATTTTCCTAGGTGTTTCTTTGACTGTAATTATTTCTCCTTTATCATTCAAACAAGTAAAAGTTATCTGAAAACAATTTAAAATCACTTGGTTTTTTTCCAGCCAATCCATACCTATTAGGACATCATAATACCCTAATGGTAACACATTTAACTTGACTTGCATTTCAAACTGACTCATAAGAAAATTACAATTTTCAACATAATTGACCACTTTCCTTTTAGTTCTTCTAGCTAGCTGGACCAACGAATATTTTTGAAATTTTATTAAAGATAAGCTGTACTTTTCTACTATTCTAGGTGATACATAACTTAAACTACCACTTGGATCAATTAAGATGGAAACATACTGGTTTTGTATCATACCTGGCACTTCCACCATAAAAGTATGATGGTCCACCTATTGATTCTCCAAAGAAGCATTTATTATGGGCATTTAATTTGCCACATCTCTAACTATTTCCTCTTTTTGGATGGTATGCACGTTGTTGTAGGTCCCCTTTCTGTTGGGACAATACTTGGCATAATGCGGTCCTTGACATTCCCACCATTTCACGGGTTCCTTAAGTTCATTATTTTTAACAAAGTTGTTAGGCATATCCATGTCTTTTGCTACTGTAGTATTATGTTGTTGTTTATTTTTAAAATTGTCTCTCAGATAGTTATTCTAGGAGAAGTTCTGAGACTTACTCCCAAAACTCTTATTTGATTTAAACCCTCTTCTTTTTTGGTCAATCTGACTTGTCTTCTTATTCTTCGAGTTAGGTAAACTTTCTCTCTTCTTACTACGTTCATAACATAAATAATCTTTTCTCATAGCTTCCTTAATAGTCTTCGGGTTATCAAACTAAATCCTATACTTGAAGCTAGCGGACAAACAACTTAAAAATCTTTGTATTTTAGGATTTTCATCAATTTTGTAAGGTACATATCTTAATAGACTTATAAATTTGTTACTTAACTCTTTCATTGACATTGAACGAATTTTAATTCCTATAATTCCTTAGCTCTTTCCTCGTAGTACTATTGAGACAAAAACTTTCTTTTAAAATATTTTTTAAAAACTCTCCAGGTTAAGTACTTCTCCTTAATATTTTTGACCATTTTTATGTCTTACCATGAGATATCATCTTTTTCGGTTACATTGTAAATAGCCATCTAGGATTTTAGTCTGTTAGAATAGTTATAAATATGGAAATATTTCTTCATTCCTGATAGTCGCAGCCTTGACTTCCTCACTTTTTATACTTCTCCATTAAACATGGGAGGATTTATATTTTTAAATTCCCCATAAATTTCCTCATAGCGTTTATAATTCCTTCTCTTAGGTTTACGGTCACTTTCACTACTGTCACTTATGTATGTATACCTTCCCTTATGTGACCTAGCATTAACCTTTGAAGAAGATTCACTATCAGAATATTTTTCTTTCTTTCCTTTATGTTTGTAAGGCGTTGTCTTAGGATCAATTTCATAAACATTTCTTTTATCTTTTCCTCTGTTATACATTTTGTCTAATAACATCTGATTCATTTTCAGAATTCTTTCATTATCCATTTTTACAATTTGTATTTCATCTTTTAAATCCTTAACCATTTGTAGTAACTCTGAAGGTGGATTATTTAGTTCTACATAAATATTATCTGGATTGTTGTGTTGAGACCCATTTTCAGCAGATGATTCAACACCTTCCATTTTCCTGCAAAACAAATTTTTATATTTATGTACAGAAATAAATGTAAACAAAATCATTATATTTGTTTTCTTACTTGTATGCGAGTGAGCCAATCATTCCTAGCATTTGGAAACTCGCTCTAATACCACATGTAAAATTCATAAATTTCATAAATAAAGAAATTTACTATATGTAACTTAAAAAGTTCCTTGGAAATAATTCCGGGAGATGTTATATTTCATAATTCTTCTATCGTAATGGTAATGGATTTATTAATAACTGCAATATTTATGTGCCTATGTCAGTTTTTATACTTAGCATGCTTTTTTTTATAACCATTTTGGCGATATTATGTCATACAATCTAGTTGATACTATTTATGTGAAAAAATTGTTGTTAAAAAAGATGTTAGTTACAAAGTTATAAAAAAAATGCTTATCGTTCCTTCAGTTTGTTCCACTTATGAGCTGTTTAAATAAAATGGTCATAGTATTACTTACTGTTAATGACTAATGCACAGGCCTTCTTTTCCCTTTGTGGAGGCGGATGAGACTACCTTTAAATTTTGATAAGGAACAATTCTATGCTAGAAAGCAACAAAGCGATAAGGAAAGGTGATCCACCTTGGTTTGGGAAATAACCTAATCCTTAACCTAGTTTTGATCTTAATGCTATATAATTATACCCTATCTATCCTTAACATGCAAAGATTCTAGCCAAAACATATTTTATATACCTAAACTATGACATACACTTTGAAAGTATTCACCTTGAATAAAAGATATCGCAAACATTACGATAACCCTCCACATTACCATATGTTATAAGATCCAAAGTGGGGAATAATATGCATAGAGTTTTGGTTTTTATCTATAATGTGATTAAAGGCGTAACCCGTGGAATTAAATCCATGAAATCAATATGCAAAGGACGTGACATGAAAACCCCCACATGCAGGCCATGTGGTCGCATTAAAAACCTTTAGTTGGTGGGAAAAAGACAAGGTACAAAGCTCTAGGGTTTTAATGTGTCTAAATGGCCGAGTTTTTCTTTTCAATGGGGTTCTGGTTGATGTTAATTTATTTATCATAATGTATTTTAGGAGTTATTTACAAAAAAATAACTTTTAGTTCCTTAAACCTTAGACTAAACATAGGATTAAAAAAATAGATTTAGGATGAACTGAGATGTAAATACTTATAAAAAAAATGTCGAGAACAAGAATAATATCGTTCTAAACTTAACCAAATATCTTATATTAATTTCAAATTCCTTCTCTTTAGAAGTAGTAAAGACTAAAATCCAAAAGCTCTGTAGCTGATAACAATTTTTAGATTGGAAGTGCAGATAAAAACAATAAACTACCCATATAAGAGTTGTATATATTGAACATACTTCCAAAGTATAGACATAGAATTAAATCATCATTAAATAACAACAATTAGAACCTCAATAATGTGTTGAAGGGGAAAAATAATCAAGAGAGAATGTTCCAGCCAACTGTCTCCTGAAGAAGCCAAATTACTTGTTTAGGACCCTCAATCCTGTTCACTGAACCATTGGGATGAATATCTTTGAATATAGACCACACAGCAACCTTCTTGCAACTTAGCACTCAGTAGTAGAATTAGCTACGCAATTCCACTTTAGCTATCCCTCATAAAATTCCTTGTGTTCTTGACTCTTCAGTTTGCAACAGTCACAAGCTTTATTCCCTTAAAAATGAGAATGAGTAGTGAGCCTCTTGCTCAATTTGATGGTATATATAATATTGCCTAGGTCTTTGGGTCAGTTTTGAAATTAAATGAGCCACTAGCTCAGTTTCCCCCTCTCAGGGAACATGACCACATTTTTAGGGATTATGCTTCCTACAACAACTAAAAAGTGAAATGCTAGTGCTGCCACTTGTCAACCAGCCTTATACAGCTTTTCATTCCTCCTAGTGGGTCAGTGAACACTCATTTAAAAACCCCTTTGGATAGGTGTCTCTTTTATTTAATTATATAAAAATTATTCAATTACAGTCATCCTTGACCAACTTGGTCATAAAACTTTACAATAAATTTAACATAATGTTTTTCTGAAATAAATAATAAATATTTATTTTTCAATTCTCGGTATGTTACATTAACATATATAACTTAGTCCAGTTTTAAGATCGAATTATAGTTTAGATTTGAGGTTGTAAAGCCTATATATTGTATAAGACTTTTGGCTAACGAAGGTTACACGCTTTGAACCCTCGATTGGTTATTCCTTTTAACTTTGATGTTAATTAGTTTATATGTATTTTTTCCTAAATTAGAAGGGTAAAAAGTGTAGTTTTTAATTGTTTATGTTTTTACAAAATTAATCTTGAGAGATAAATATTTATGGAATAAATAATAGGTATATAATTACTATAATATATATACATATTCGTTACAGAGTAAGACTTAATCTTGTATACAAATGCATGAATTCTTTAGTTCATAGTTTCGTTTCTGTGTAAAACTAACTTTGTCGAATGTAAAGGAAGCTATAGGAATAAAGTTTCTGATCTTTAACATTCTTTTGACTAGTAAATAAATGTGATAATAAAATATTATATGAGTGATTTCGATTATACTAACTAGAACTAAATGAAAGGTAAAATGCATTGTTTATTTAACAATGGTTATCCTAACTTATAACTATAACTATTGAACTAAATGATTCAACTCACTCATTCAATTGAAGGAGAAATAATTAAAGTAATGAACATAGTAAACTGTTATAACATCATACAAATTTCCTTTTAAGGTAAAGTTATATTTAATACAATTACTAATAAAATTCGATAGAGACTAGACATACTTCATAAAAAAAATCCACAGTCCTAAAATCCTTTTAACTTGTTCTACCTAAAATGATAACTAATTCATAGACTTTATCAACATTCATAAGCTTCAAGATACTAATTTAGAAATAGATTACACATAATAAACAAACATTCTTAGAACCTGGATAATTTGCAGAAGGGGGACAACCACCGAAATGAGATCGTTCCTCCCAACCGTCTCCTGAAGCAGCCAAGATTACATGCTTAGGAACCTTGAGCCTGTTTACTAAACCATTAGGAAGAAGATGTTGTGAAACAAACCACACAAAAATATTTGCAACTTAGAACTCAATAGAATACTTAACTCTCAGCAATTTCACTTTAGTTATCCCCTCATTGAATTCCTTGTGTGCCTAACTTTTTAGTTTGCAGCAGTCATAAGGCTCATTCACTTGGAATAGAATGTAGTGAGCCTCCTGCTCAATTCGATGGTATTTATAAGATTGCCTAGGTCATTGGGTCAATTTTGAAATTAAATGAGCCACCTACTCAGTTCCTCCTCTTAGGGAACATGACCACATTTTTAGGGATTTTACTTCCTGCAATAGCTAGAAAGTGAAATGATAGTGTTGCCACTTGTCAATTATCCTTCTACATCTACTCATTCCTTCCACTAGGTTAGTGAACACTCTTTCAACAGTCTCATTTGGATATGTGTATCTCCATTTAATTATTTAAATAAAATAAATATTCACTTATAGTCATCCTTGACCAACATGGTCATAAAAAACTTTATAATTATTTTTAACAAAATGTTTTCTCAAATAAATAAAAATATTTATTTTCCAGTTCTAGGTGGGTTACAAACACCCCCCCTTAATTTCAACATTGTCCTCGATGTTTCTTAAGTTTATTCTGAGTTTTCCTGAAACAGAGCTGGATACGCCTCCGGCGTATATGACTCTCCAATTCCCAAATTGCTTCATTTGGACTAAGGTGTTTCCATTGCACCTTTACCTATGTAATGGTGCAATTTCGAAGAAATATTTTCATTTTATCGAGAATACAGTCCAGTTCCACGTGAAAATGTCCTTGTAGTTCTACCTGAATAACATTCCAGTACATTACATGAGTAGCATCGTGCACATACGTTTTTAATATGGAAATATGAAATACATTATGTATTCTAAGATTAGGTGGAAAATCTAATTGATATGCTACTGGTCTAACTCTTGCCAGTACTCGGGTGATAATTTATCTCAAATCCCAAACTTAAAGGAGCTCTTTCTAGGTTTTACCTTGACAAATACATGCTCAGCTACTTGAAATTATTTCTAAGTTCTTTTAAGGTATGCATGACTCTTTTAACTGTTTTGAGCCATTTTTAAATTACTTTGTACCTATTTCACTATTAGTTCCAGCTCTTTTAATAATTAAGGTCCTAACATCAATCTGTCAACCATATTACTCCATGAAATGAGAGTATTACATTTCCTACCATACAATATTTCAAAATAAGTAAGTTTAGATGAAGCCTGATAATGATTATTATATGCAAATTTGACTAAGAACAAATAATCTTTCGAGTTCTTGGGATAGTCTCTAACATAGATTTGTAACATGTCTTCTATAACTTGATTGACTCTTTTTGTTTGTACATCCGTTTGTGGATGATGAGAAGTACTGCAATTCAATTTGGTATCTAGTCCTTTAAACAATGATTTTCAAAAACTACGAGTAAACTTAGGATCTCTGTCAAAAATTATTACCTTTGAAATTCTGTGTAACAGAAAAATTTCCTTCATAAATATATTAGCAATGTGCGGCAGCCTTATGAGTTGTTTTAACAGGTATAAAATGTGTTTCCTTTCTTAGTTTTTTTACCACAACCATTATTTAATCATTTTTTTGTGATTTTTAGGCAATCCAGTTATAAAATCAGACTGATAACTTCCCATTCCCAATTTGGAATTGGCAATGGTTTCAAAAGACCTACTGGGTGTTGGTCCTCAGCTTTAACTTGCTGGCATTATATACACCTAGCTATGTATTCAACAACTCTGTTCTTCATATTATTCCAAAAATACTCTTTTATTAACATTGTTATCATCTTTTGATACCTCGGATGTCCGGAATAAGGAATTTTATGTACTTCATTTCAAATCGACAATTTAATTTCTGTTATGTTAGGCACATAAATTCTATTTTATACAAAAATAACCCTTTTTCATTTAAACTGTAACCTGCCTTCAAATTTTTAGATGCATTATTAGTTACATTTTCTTTTCGATTTTGGTATTCCTTGTCTATTTTTATTCCTTCTTCGAATTTATCATCTAATTCTGGTTTGTAACTGCTAATGGCAACTATAAAATTCATTATTGCATTTGTTCTTAAGGCATCAACCACTTTGTTTTCCTTTCCTTCGATGTGTTTGATATCAAAATCATATTCGCTAAGGAAATCTACCCATCTAGCTTGCCTTGAGTTCATATTTTGTTGATCAAACAAATATTTCAAGCTTATGTTATCAGACATCAACAAAAATATTTTGCCAATTAAATGATGGCGCCACATTTTCAAAGCATGAATTATGGTGTCGAGCTTTAAATCATATGTTGCATAATATTTTTCTTGTGCTTTTAGCTTCTAGGATTCATAAGCCATTACGTGACCTTCTTATGTTAGTACTCCACCCAAACCTTCATTGCATGCATCAGTGCACACAACGAAATCCTTGTCAGGATATGTTATTTTTAGTATAGGTGCAGTAGTTAATAATGATATTAATTTATTAAAACTTTCTTCACACTTTTGATCCCAGACAAATATTTTTCCTTTTTTCTGCAAGGATGTTACGGGATTCATGATCTTTGAGAATCCTTCTATGAATTTCCAGTAATGACCCATAATTCCCATGAAATATCATACATTCGTTACATATTTGGAAATATGCCATCCCATCATTGCTTTTATCCTCTCTCTTTCTACTAGTATTCCTTCTTTGGATATCATGTGACCTAGATATGGTTTTTTAGCTTTGCAGAATTCATATTTACTGAATTTAACATACAGTTTATGTTCTCTTAGAACCTGTAGTATTGTTTGAAAGTGCTCATCATGTACTTCTTTCATTTTTGAATAAATTAATATGTCATATATGAAGATGACTACAAAGTTATCTAAGTATTTACTTAAGACATTGTTCATTAAACACATAAAAGTTGTTGGGCTGTTTGTTAGCCCAAAGGGAATAACCACAAACTCATAGTGCCCGTATCGGGTTCTGAAAGCAGTTTTAAAAATATCTTCGTCTTTAATTTCGACTTGATGATATCCAGATCTTAAGTCTATCTTTGAAAATATCATTCCTCTTTGTATTTGATCAAATAGATCATCGATATGGGGAAAATGATATCTATTTTTAATTGTCATTTTGTTTAGTTGATGGTGGTCTATACATAGACGTAATGTACTATATTTCTTCTTAACGAATACGATAGGTTCTCTCCAAGGGGATACACTTGGTCTTACATAATTTTTTTCTATTAGTTCTTGTAGTTATAATTTTAATTCATGAAGTTCTAAAATGTTCATTCGATAAGGAGCCTTTGAATTTGGTACAACTCTTGATACCAACTCAATAGTAAAATCCACATCTCTCTTTGCAGGTAATCCCAGAATTTCTTTCCGGAAAGCATTTGAGAAATCTTGTAAAATTGGAATATCGTCAAATTTCAAGTTATCTTCTTTATCCATGTGTTTTTTATTTATTATATGTATAGCAACAAAAATACAACATTTTTCATTTGTAAAGCCGAGTGTAATGTCCCTCCTGTATGCCCCTAAATATTTTGTAATTTTGATTATTATTGTACTAGGGTTTTCTAGTGAGGAGCTCAAGGCCAAGGCCCCACTAGAATAAACCTTGTAAGTTAGGCTATTAACTTCCTAAGTCTTAAAACATCAACCCAACTTGGCTGTGAGAAACTGGAAAACAACTAAGGTTAAAAGCGAAGGGGGCAGGGAACCATCTTTTTGGTACCATAGTATTACATATTGTCTTTAACCTGGTAGTGTCAGGAATAAGGCTTGCCCTATAGGGATTTCCTCCTTCGACAAAAATTAGCAAAGCTAAGATAATAAAGCCTAGTTATTTAAAACTACGATTAATCCACGACAGAGGAGAATTAAAATCATTTTCTAACTTTGACATAAGAGGGTCAAGTAGTCATAGTTTTTTCTTTTAGTGGAAAGAACAAAGAGAATACTACCCAAAGGAGGGCGACTACCTAAGAAAGGGGAAACTTTATTCCTTTCTTCGGAAGACAAGATACTTCCCAAATTTACTGGTGCTTTTCCATCCACATAATGGAGCATTTAAAATTTACACTATATATATATATATATATATTGGACAGCGGGATAAAGGGGAAAAAATAGGCACGCTGTAGAAAATCTGGGCAGCATGCCTTGGTTATTGTTGATAACCTTATACCCTTCACTGCGAGAATTTAAGTTCAACATTTATTTATATCTAAATTTGGACTAAGTTAAACGGAAAAAAATAGGCACGCTGCAGAAAATCTGGGAAGCATGCCGTGGTTATTGCTGATAACCTTTATACCTTTCACTGCGAGAATTTAAGTTCGACATTTATTTATATCTAATTTTGGACTACGCTAAAAGGGAAAAAACAGGCACGCTGCAGAAAATCTGGGCAGCAGGTCGTGGTTATTGCCGATAACCTTTATATCCTTCACGGCGATACTCTTGACGGGGGGTGGAATGGCAATCAATTTTCTGAGGCGATTTCTGAGTCGAAATTTGGAGAATGGCACACGAGGGTTGTTCCTATCGGCGAGAGTATGAGCCTACCACTTGCTGGTTTCTACGTTTTGATCAGGACATAACGCGCCTGCCCTTGGGTTTCCGTTCTTATGCTGAGTATTTTAGAATCGATCCCTGGTTTTAGAGAAATTTCGTTGTAATGGATCCAAGAACTGATCCCCGCTTGGATTGCAAAAGCTGTGTACTTTTGGATCTTAGAACCGATCCCTAAATTTGTAAAAAGATCTCTGGAAATGGAGGACCAGGAAAGAGGCGTGACTCTAGGAGGAGGGGGGAATTCCACCAGCCTATCATGGCGAATCAAAACTGGTGGAGATGATATGTCCCACTACATTCACATTGCTGGTATCATGGAGCTCCTCCATCGAGTACTGCACATAACATAGTTGAAGGATGCGCCTTCCTTTTCTGCATGGAAATTTCCTCGGTCGAGACAGAACATTGGTTCCTACTTGGGTAAGGTTAACTTCACCATCCACGCTTTGGATTTGTCTTTATCCTTGTAAGCATTTGTAAACAATGTATGGGGTTGATGGCCAGTATAGATCCCGTTATGCTTTATTAAAACATTGTCTGCATTTGAGTTGATAAATAGATCTAAGTGTTATGCATGGAAATCATGATATGCCTGAGAGTGAATGTGATAAGCAGATATGAGAATAGATGCATCGTTAGTTAGGAGTTGAACCCATCTGTGTGTGGTTTTGAGTACATAACTAGCACACGTGCTTACAATTGAGATCTCCTTGCAAATCTAGAAGAAAGCTATAGATGCGTCGCTTATACCTAACTGTGTGTGGTTTGGAGTGTATATCTAGCACCATGTGTCTTTCTTTCAATAGTTCTTGGTTGGATTTTAGTATGGATCAATCAAGTCATCTTTTGATCTGAAATATTATTATTACCTGCGATCTGGAAACTAGCATCTCCTTTCATCTTTTTCCAGCGCTTCTTAACATATGGGTCTCTGTGATAACCAAACTAATTCCCCACTACCAATGATTTTGGTATGTTTTGTGGATACAGAGAATGGTACTCCATGACAGCATGCTCAAATGCTTGATTTCGTTCTTTCCTGGAGATGCGATTTGCAGAACATGTATTATGTCTGCGTTTCATTTTATTTTATTTAACCAATTGCCTCTATCTCCCCTTTGAGATGCGATTGCAGAAGAGTATTATATCGGCATTTGGGTTTTTCCTTTACCCCATTACCTTGGATTGGCCTTGGAGGTGTGATTTTTCCAAGGAGCCAGATTTCGATCTTTAGGGTGCCTGCGTCTTTGAGTCTAGCATTGCCAGGTATACCCTGGTCTTACCTTCAAGTTTCAGTGTACCGAAGGGGTAATATCATTGTGTATTGTGCTTTCGTATTGATTCTTTTTCCCTGTTACTATGCGACTTGCCAAAATATTGTTATCTGTGTCTTAACGGAACGCATAGCTAAGTTGCTGATTTAATATTGTTGTATATTTTAATTGATATAACCATATTTTTACTGTGAACTAAATTACAGAAGTGACTGGCCAAAGATATAAAGTTTTCTATGTGGGAGAAGATCAGACATGCATAGCGACTATGCGTTAGGGTCATGGATAAGGTATACCTATTTTCAAAACTAGATGTGTTCGCCCATGAGTAAATTTTAAGGAATGATGGCTGTCTATAAAACTTAAATAATCCTATGTGTAAGAAC
>LPNX010794157.1:23985-122785 GCA_001517045.1 Pseudotsuga menziesii | reverse complement strand
TGTAATCACCTTATGTGCCTTTTATGTATCTTTTACAATGTATTGGTAATGTATTATGCTTCGATCTTAACCTCTCTAGGTGTTTTTAACTAATGGTATTTATTGATGCAATGGTACCATGGTCGATTGTTCCATTGAATGTTTTAAGATGTTAAGCAAGTTTATTTATGTGTTNCTTAGTAATTTGGAAGCAATTTGCATGCTTGTTTTTATCGAGAATAGGATGGACGTAACCTATCAAATGATTGTTGCACACTGTGCTTATCTTTGTCATCATCATATTTATTTGGGACATGTTTTCCTTGAAATACCATTTTTCATCTAACACTAACAGGGTTGATTCTTTTGTAGTAGCAGTGAATGGAAAAATTCACCATTTTTCCACACCTAATGGCATTAAGGTACAGGGGTACACTACAAAAAACATGAGTATATTTCATGAAACATAAATCTGATGCATTTAGTTGTTTTCAGCAGTTCAAAGCACTCACAAAGAACTAGAGTAGACACTGCATCAAAATCCTAAGGACGGACAGAGGCAAGGAATATGTTTCAAATGAATTTCTATTTTTTTGCAAAACCCATGACATACAGAAGCAATTCACTGTGTGGTATACACTTCAACAAAAGGGTGTCGTAGAAAGAAAGAACATAACCATTATGGAGATGGAACACAGCATGATGTCAGCCAAACATTTGCCAAATGAATATTGGGATGAATTAGTCACAACTACTTATACATTATGAACCGATGCCCAACAAAGAGCATGAATAACAAGGTTCCTCAAGAAGCATGGACTAGTATGAATCATAGTGTTTCTGATTTAATTTTTTTTGGTTGTGTCGCATATGCTCATGTTCCAGATGAATTGAGAAAGAAGTTAGACAACAAGGGATGGAAATGTATTTTTGTTGGCTATTCTCAAGACACAAGAGAATACAAGTTGTATGACCCTATCGCAAAGAAAGTAATCATCAGTAGCAACGTTCAATTCGTCGAGAATGAATCATGGGAAGGAATCATCAATAAGAATGTAAAGATTGTGTCGAATGTTGAGCATGATGACATGATGGAGGAAGTGGTTCAAACACCATATGTAAGTCAACCGGTTGTAGCACCGTCGACTCTCATGGCACCGCGACATGGTTCAGCACAAGGAACATCAACACAAGTCCTAGATCAAGCTACACTGAGAAGCACACCAAGAGGACAACAGACTCCATCAAGCATTTCGACATCAACAAATCCAGTGAAGACAAGAAGTCTACATGTAATATATGAAACTGGTACACCAAATTCATTCTCTCTCTTTGCATTATTTTCTCAAATAGATGATTCACTAACATTTGAGGAAGTTGTTGAAGAAGAAGTATGGGAACAAGCCATGGATGAAGAAATAGAATGCATTGAGAAAAACCAGACATGGGAGTTGGTAGATGTACCAAAAGATAAAGATGTAATCAGCGTCAAATGGATTTACAAGACCAAGCAAGATGTTGATGGGAATGTGCAGAAGCAAAATGCAAGAATGGTAGCAAGAGGGTTCACAAAGAATCCCACTATAGACTTCAATGAAACATTTGCACCAGTTGCATGCATGGATACAATCATAACATTTTTGGCCATCGCTACACAAAACAAATGGCTTGTTTATCAAATGGATGTTAAATCAGCATTCTTGAATGGATATCTCGATGAAGAAATATATGTGTAATAACCACAAGGATATAAAGCTTCAGGACAAGAAAAAAAAATGTACATGCTAAAAAGGAAGTCTATAGTTTTAAGCAAGCTCCGAGAGCTTGGTACAATCGCATTGATTCCTATCTCATTAAGAGTGGAATTCATAGAAGTGAAAGTGAGCCAATGTTGTACAAAAAAGTGAAAGAGCAAGGTAACATGTTAATTGTCTTCCTGTATGTAGATGATTTAATATTTACTGGTGATTTTGACATAAACGAATTTATAACAATCATGGAAAGTGAACTTCAAATGATTGATTTGGGTTTCATGAAGTTTTTTCTAGGCATTGAATTCCAACAGTCTAAAAGTGGTATTTTTATATCATAGTCCAAGTATGCAAGTACAGTTTTAAAAAGATTCAATATGTATAATTTCAAGTCAATCTCAACACCAGCAATTATAGGTTTAAAATTGAGCAAAGATGATGATGGATCAACGGTAGATCCTACATTGTTTAAAAGGCTTGCTGGCAGCCTTATGTATTTAAGAGAAACGATACCATACATCATGTATGGAGTAATTCTGATCTCAAAATTCATGGAGTTACCAAAAGACTCTCATTGACAAGTAGGTAAAAGAATTCTGAGGTATGTGAGTGGCACAAAAGACCCTAGAATTATGTATTCAACCTCAAAAAATTTTAAACTCATTGGATACAGTGATAGTGACAATGGATCCAGCACATATGACATGAAAAGCACATCTGGGTACACATTTCATTTTGGTACAGGTTTTTTTCCATGGGCTTAAAAGAAATAACCCATAGTAACTCTATCTTTGGGAGAAGCAGAGTATGTTGTAACTACAGGAACTGTATGTCAAGCTATTTGGATGACGAGAATGTTAAAAGATCTATCACAGAACAAGTAAGAACCAACAACCATTTTCCATGGAAACAATTCAACCATTTCCTTGTGAAAGAATCATGTGTTTCAAAAGAAAACCAAATACATTGACACAAGGTATCATTTTATAAGAGAATTGGTGAACAACAAAGAAATTTGTTTAGAATTTTACAACTCTGAAGATTAGCTTGCAAACATCTTTACAAAAAAATTTTCAAGGGATACATTCCAGTATATCGAATTTATTTAGCAATGACAACTTCTGCACAATCAAAACTGTCATGAACCAAGCAAGTTTCAGCTCTAAAACATTTTGTAATATTTTGTTTTAAAATTCTGATCTTCTCATAATTAAGGGGGAGTGTTGGAAATATTAATTACTCAATGGTCCAAATAGCATATCACCTGACTTTGTCAGAGTCTGTAGAAGGTCAGTCTATGTCAGACAATCTGACATGCTGAATATTTCATGTCTCTTGTATATAAGCTAGTTGAATTTAATTATTAAATCTAATTTTATAGGTAGATAGTTATTACAGTCTTTAATGTTAATTCAGTAGATTCAGAGGGAAGCAATTTTAGTCGGTATAAGTTTCCTATATGAAGAAGATTGTAAATATATACTATACATAGATAGAGAATGCACAAGCAGAACAATCTCAAGAAATGGTAGAGGAGAAGAGAAGAACATAGCAAGTGTGTGGACAAGAAGAAGAAAAACTCTGTGAAGAATTTGAAGCTCAAGCTTCTTTGTTTTTTGAAAGTGTTGAGAATCGAAGCTTTTTAAAAGGTGAAAAGTCATTGTAATTTCTAAATTTGTATTTACGGCTGAATTCACTGTTATATCATTAGAAGAAATATAAATCCCTAGTTTATGGTTTAATGAATGTTTTTAGTTAGCCGCACATCTTCTCCATATTTACCTAAGTGAATGTTGTCTACATTTATTGTAAGTGAAAGACACAAAGAATCCATTTTTATTTCACACAGAGAAGTTTGATTTTTTATCCACATAAGGGTTCGACACAAATCTTATTTAATATTTGGTTATATAATATTATCAGTGCATTGCAATATAGTTGTGTCACAGTTAATCCCAAGTAACCGAAGCTGAAAATTGTTTTTCATATTCCTAAGTCTTTAAGACTAGGAAATATAAAGCTAGTCGCAACCTAAATCATGTCGCAATAAAAGTGAGTCGAAGCCAAGTAAGTTTTTCAAGGTAAAACTGAGTGGGATGAAAATTAAGTCGCAGTAACTTTGTCGCAGTAATTACATCGCAGGTATATTGGTCACAAGACTATTTAGAAAAATTAAAAAGGGAAAAAAATGTTGTGTTGTGCGGTAAATCAAGTTAATTTCAGTGGGTGCCATTTTCTCAAGAAATCCTGACACTCCATTGGAAACAACCATTGTGGTATTCAGGTTGTCGTTCCCATTAAAATTATTAAATGCATGCCCATTAGTATTCCTGTTCATGTTAACATATGCATCACTATACGAATGTTCATTTCCATTGATGCAAAATTCATTTGTTGTTGCTTCCCCCATTTTATATGTTGTAAAGGTGGGAGAAGTCAAAAGGTAGCAAGAAAATGCTAGACATGTTGGAAACACAAAGTAGGAGAGAAGGGTGTGTTTGAAGATGAGAAAGTGAAGGGGTATTATAATAATGGGGAGGGGTGCTCAACCTTATTATAGCATTATTGTTTGGCTATGATGTGAGAGTACATCCACTTTTACATAGATATTTCCTGAACAACTCCATTCTCTGGGCTGCCATGCCAAGGGTAAACGGGGAAGACATTCCAATGGTTAATGCCTGCAATGGTTAATTCCCTTTTCTACCATGAGAAGGGTAAAAGTTGAAGACATGCCAATGGTTAATGCTCAAATATTATGACGGCTACATCCTGACTCCATTCTATGGAAACACACCCGTTTTTAATGCTTGCAAACACCAAGTTGTGAACAACTTTGGGGAAATACACTAGCTTTCAATGCACACAACAATATAAATTTATTCAACCCACTTGCAAAGTTACATAACCGTAAATCCAACCAATATGGCAAGAGAATATGCAGAAACAAGAGGTGGGTGGCATGAAATGGATGACACACACTCCGCCGTAAAAGTGGGAAGGAATTCCTACGATACACGTCATCAATTTAGCCGAATCAAAACCTAATAAATTAGTTTTATTTTAAAAAATCATATAAATAATTGTTTTGAAGTATAGATTGACCACCCAAAACTATAGGCCTAGAAAAAATTTATAAACATTATGTGCAAATTAATAGAAGTGACCCATTTATATATATCCCTTGTCGGGGACATAATAAGCATCTACGAGTTTGCTCGTTTAATAATGGAAGTTATGAAGGGTAATATTATTCACAATATTTATGTTAATAGAAACCACTGAGGCACATTTATTTACATAAGGATTTTTATCAACCTAGTTACCTTTATGAATCAAGGATAAGCCAATGTCTTTGCTAATTGTTCTTGATTTCGTAATGCGACAATTTATTACTTATAATAGATAAAACACATCATCACTTAAATATAAAGCCAATAAACATAATAAGCATTCATGTTGATTTGTAAGTATTAAATCATAACAATGCCACGTGATAGCACTTTTTTCATTAAGACAACATACATTTACTAGTATCAATTAAACATACCAAATGATACAATACATAGGGGATAATTTATAGATTTCAACAAATTCAAGTGATGCAAACATACTATTAAGTAGATATGTATATGGATTAACTTTTGGGTGACTAAAAGCACAACTGCAACATTCCACTCAATCGCAGGTACTCTCTCGAGCCTATACTCTTTCATTTGAGAGTCCACCATCGAGCTGGAAAATGTGTCCACTAGATTAAGGGAACAATTATAAACTATTTTACTAGGTTTCCTCAACATAACCTGAATGCTCAACTCACCACCATGTCTAGGCTCATTTGGAGAAGAGAGATCAACTCCTAGTTATAATTTAACCCATATAACATCATAAATTAGATAATTTTGTTGAATGTTTGGGTTCAATCATTCAAGATCTTGGCTCACATCAATTAATCAAGTAAAATTAATTCTCAACGTCTAATTAATAAGGAACCCTCGACTCTCTTCGATTAATCAAATAAACTTAATTCTAATATTCTAAATAGTAAGGATCCCTTGGCTCTTGGCATCTAAGCCTCTAACCTTCTTGTAGAGTATATGATAACTACTTATTTTTATGGTAATTTCTCTCTATATGTTGACTATCAAGCAAAATTTTATAAGGGATATGGAAGACCATGGAGAGGTCATTCCTTCCACACCATGGTGTAATACAACAAAACATGAATGGAGTTCAGCTCTCTACGAGACCTTGATTTCAACTAAAATCAATTATAAAACCATTCATAAAGTATAAAATATTCACCACTCTTCCAAGAGGCCTTCTTTCTTCAACTTACAAAAGACAGAATATAGCAATGAAGCTATATTTGTAAATACATATCCTTCTCTATTTAAATCGACCATCCTTCTCCAAAGTTTAAAATAAATAACATAAATAAATCAAATAAAAGAGGTGGAATGAGTTAGCTCTCCACTGTGAGACAACCCTCCCTCTTCACACAACCATAATTTTTTTTAAAGGAAGAATGGGCTTGGTCCTCCTATAGGCCACTCCTTCTTCTGCTCATCCACCATATGTCCCTATCATAACCATAGCAATGAGAAAAAGGTTAGGAACATTTATGTTCTTTGCCAAAATCCTAAGTGTCAATATAAAATACTAGTTTTAACTATAACCACTTATTTAATTTATCTTTCAATAGGAAGTGAAAAGCCTAAAAGAATTATCTTTCTCTCTCTCTCTTCTATGTATATGTGTATGTATGTATGTATATGTATAATCTATGGATGTATATAGGTATGTTTATATGAGTATGTATGGATGTGCATATATGTATGCGTGTATATGTGTGTGTGTGTGTGTGTGTGTGTGTGTGTAGACAAACACACTCACACATATGTGTATATGTATATTATTAAGTTTTTAAAAGTTGTTATACCAAAACAAAGGATCTCTGAAAGAATAACAAGCATAGTAGAACAAAAGAAAACAAAAGATTTATCCTCGGAAACCCTCGTGGGGAAGAAAAACCAGCAAAAATTCCTCTATATAGACTTCAACTCAGTACAGTGTGAGAACCAAAGAATAAGACTAGACCGCTTCCTCTCCTCCAGATGGGCTGTCCCTTCTCTGTTTACTGCAGTTGCTTGAGTGTTCTACTTGTCCAAATGAGGGAGGTGTCTCTCGTATTTATATGTCTCATTAGCTAAGAGGTGCCTCGCTATGGTTTTTTCCCATATTTTGTTGATCATGGACTTCCTTTCTTGTTCATTGACATCGTAATCCCAATCCATGTTGAATGCATTAATGAACTACCTCAGTGAAGAAAAAAATTTGCAAGGAAAGTCCTCATAGAAATTTTTTATTGACAAATTGTCCTCTAGGTGAAGAGATAACAAAAATAACCTCATCATGATGTCTTCATGCATGATGTTACTTTCCTGGATGAATTGCACAAATGCTTGCACATGGAATGTTGCATGGTACTTATACTGCTAGAACAATAGGAAATGTTCCTTCTCACCATATTTAATGGCATACTTGTGTGGGAAACCGGGAATGCATGAGAAGTCCAATATGTCCATCCACAATTCATAATTGGATGCGATCTCGTCGGGCTTCCCTTTCCTTATAGAGTACTTATTTTATTTTTCTTCGATTAGAGTCATCGAGAGAAACCTGCCAGGTTAGTTAAGTAAATCTCGCCAAAGTACTAAATAAAACAAGGGTGTACGTGATAGATGGGATGGAATGAGATATTTGTGGAGTCAATAGGTAATCGTGTAGGTTAGTCCTTAAAAAAATGTAGGCAATCATATATAATTAGGACTTCAAGACTTACCAAAGTGTTAATCCTCGTTAGGCTTTTCTTTGTGGATTCATCACGTAAGATCTCCAAGATTAGTCTTCAATAATATTTTCAAAATACCCAAACAGAATTACCTCAATTTTTTCTTTCTAGGGTGTGAGTCACCTCAACAAGTTTGAGGTCCCCGACAATAGCCCCAAAATTTTACGAGTTGAAATGGAAAGTATAGCCACAAGTATGTTAGACAAGTGACCACTGTCACCTTAATCACTTATCCCTAATTGCTTTGGAATCCTAAGCCTCTTAGGAGAGAGCCCTATTTTGATCCTACAAAGACACTTAAACGCAAAGATAGACCTAGCATATATGTGTTAGTGACTAGTGCCTAATGGAAAAAGTCGAAATGATAAGAATATTGCAAATGTTGTGTTAAGGGTGTACTGAATTAATTCAATGGTAAGTAAGAAAACAAAATCACACTATTGTGTTATTGAGAAGCTATTACAAACACATTATACAACATTAGATATAACATATTCATATTCCTTCATAATAGACTTAGCATCATTGGTTATGTGAAAATGTTGAATGGTAGTTAGTAACTTACTCCTTTACCCAAGTGTTACTTAACACATTGTCCTACCATTAACATTAGAATCGTAAACTATGCATAGCCGTATGTATAAGCTTAGAAATATTTGAACAACAACAATAAATAATCAGTAGACGAAACATCACCCCCTTATGATTACAACCATGCAGGTGTTAGTTTACCAAGTTAATTGAAGCATGGACGACAAAATGATGTCAAGAAGGTTGGAGTGACAGGAGGATGACTATATCAACCAGGGAGGTTGCCACTGCAAAGGCCTCCACCGATAATTGTAGGGGCAAATTTTAGTAGAGTGGGCTATTTTTCCATGTTTTTCTCCCAAAAAAAATTTACCATTTTGCATTTTTTGAAGCCTTGTTTCGCCCAATTTTGCTGGAGTAAAATTCCCCCCATAAAAATCCTCAAATTATTATATAAATCATATAAAATCCTTGGAAATTAATTTTTTTTTAAAATATGGCCAATCATTTTATAGTTAGTGTTTTAAGAATTGGTAATATTCGTCAACATTTATACATTTTTAAATAAGTATGGTTCCTTAAAATCATGGGTGAAGGCCTCTCATCCAATGTGAAGGCCGTGAAGATAGATAGCAGAGGTTTGTCGGGTGTTTAAGCACCGGTCTGCGAGTTGGTGGATGCTCTTGCGAAGGTTGGAGACGAGGACGGTGTATGGGCAACCATAGGCTGATAAGGAACGCGAACTGTGAGACATGCGGGTTAATACCTCCGGGTAGAGAGACCGAGGATGTGGGCATAGGGATGGAAAGGAAGTTTTTAGCTGCATGGAAGAGGCAACACGAGCATAAGAAGAGGATGATCTAAGGTCGAGAGAAGAGGCCGCTAGGGCCGTGAGGAAAGGAGCGTTATGTGGACACTTGGGAAAGCGGGAGAGATGCGGAGGGCATCCAAGCTAAGGAAAAGGCTGCGACAAAGAATGGTAGGGGTCGCGAGATGTATAGAAAGGTAGCGACGGTATATAGGTCCTCACGACGAAGGAAAGGGGATTTAGGTTAGCGCGAGAGATGAGGGATAATATAGGGGAAGGGAATGATCAACGTTTGTAGAGAGGGATGCAAAGAAGAAGAGGACGCGAAGAGGATAGCTCGAGGAAGACGCGAGGGTAGGAGAAGACCCGCGAAGGTGCTGGAGCAGCTCGGGTGGTATGAAGGCTGCAGTGGCAACAAGGTTAAGAAGAGTGGGATGAAACCAAGGTAAGCTTATAGAGGTTATGGCGGAGGAAAAACTAATATAACCATAAACTAACCTAGAAAACTAACCCTATGATAGGTCCTTTAGTAACATAAAACTAAACTAACCTAACAAAAGACCTACCAACTAGCCATGAGATTAAACCTAAGATTAACCTATATTAACCTAAGAATAAACCTAAGAACTAACCTCACACTAAATTTGTGAAAAGGAAATAGTGTGAAAATCTAGGGAAAACCCTAGCACAAGCCCTACCCAACCTAGGGTTTTTGAGGATGAGCGAGGAAGGGTTCTAGGTTGAGAAACTATCCTAGAAAAAATAAGGCGAAACCCTAGGAACCCTCACAAGGAAGGCAAAGAACTTTCCTAGAGCAAAGTGCAACTCTAAAGTATCCTAGAGCAAAGTGTAGCTCTAAGGCCACCAATAAGATTAGCACTTGCACATCCACCAACATCCAACAAAAAGGTAAGAACCCTTACCTCCTTGTGCTTGTGTTCATCCAACAAATCTAAGCATCACCAAAGCAGAGATTCACGAAAAAATAACCAGAAAATAAGCTTGCATTAACCAGAAAACATCTTCTCTAGAATTCATCCACAGAAAAAACAAGTGCACATTGATTTATTTTATTTACAAATGAAATTGACGAGATTTATTTATATGATTTCACATTCACTTTTAAAAATAAAACACATGCCTTAAAATAAGTAAATTTGTAATTATTAGATGTCAACTTAAAATTAAAAAAAAATAAGTGCAAGAGGATATAAAACTATGAGACCCAGTAGTCAACCCTTAAGGCCCATTACACCAACCCTGACATCAAAATCTTCTTTAGAGGGCAGTCAATAGTGTCATTAAACCATAGTACCCTTAAAGAATGGCCAAAGAGTCCAACCATGACCTCCATAGCTCAATAAAACCCATCGTGGAAATTGGGCCTCTATCATGAAGGTCGAGTGGGTATAAATGTAGCCTAACACACTCCTTCCGAAAGTCTAACTGTACATTACACTCTTCGTACTGAACTTTGCGATTGATCATGATCATACAATATCAACGGTAAAATTTTTGGAGATCGGAGATTAGTCTTATCGAGAAATTCCCTGAGACTGATCGTTAATTTCATCACAACCGCCATGGCTTTCTGGGACGAATATTTGGGGATTGTTTTCCAGAACTGTTTGGTGTTTGTTTTTCTGGCACGGACTTTGCTGATGGTGTTCGGCTTTCAGGCGCAGGTTTTGCTGATGGTGTTCGGCTTTCAGGCGCATGCATTGATGGTGTTCTTATATTTCCAGGCACAAGCTTTGGTGGTGTTGCCATTTCGAACAATTCATTTGTTGTTTGCTTGTCAATAACACCATTAGATTTTGGTTTTGTCAATAACACCATTAGATTTTGTTTTGCCTTGGGCTTTCCCTTTTCCAACGTACCCACTGATTTTGGTTTTCCATTTTCTAGGGAAGCATTTGATCTTGATTCACTCGATCTCACTTTCAAAGATTTAAGTTTTCTGGATTCAAGATCTTTGTTGAGAGAATGCAGAGCTGTCTCCCGTTCTTCAACTCTTTGAATCCTTTCCTTGGATTCATTCAACTCGGATTGCAAATCAATCTTTTCTGTTCTATATTTCTCTAGAACACTAGCATTTTGCTCCATCTCATCTTTCAAGTCAGCCAATTTCGCATTATGTTCATTCAATTGGGACTTCAGGGACACTACTTCAGAGCTTAGCTCTCTATTTTTCTGACCCAGTAATCCCCTTTCACTAGCAAACGCCTCAACCTTTGTTTGCAGCTCCGCAACATTGTTTTCCAAATTTTCTTTTTCAGAAAGCCACACATGTTTCTCTTCAAGTAATTCCCGTGCCCTTGAATTAAATTCATCCATCATGGATTGCATTTCAATTTTTATGCCCTAGATTGAAGTAGGGCTCTCTCACTTTCAATGGACATCTCTTCAATTTTTTTCTTATATGCGGCCAATGAAGAGATGTTCAATGCTTGTTCTGCCATTTTGTTGCTTTTAGCCATCTCCTCCTGTCTTGCTGCTACAATCGTTGATGAAAGCTTATCTTTTCTAAATTCTTTCTCGACTCCCTTCAAGTTGTCAATGAGCTGTTTCCCGACTTTCACTTGCTCCGTGAGTCCCCCGTGCAGATTGTCAAGTTTGGACTCGCATTTTCCTTCAAGGTTGGGAATGCGTGATTCCAGTTGAACGAGCTTCTCTAAGAAATAAGCTTTTTCTTGTTGTGAGATATTGAAATTTTTAACCAGAGATTCATTAAGCTCCCGCAACCTGGAAATTTCCTCTTCTTTGCCTATGGCCGTTCCCACCGGGGAGGAGGTTTTATGATTTTCTAAGCGTGAAACTCGGTTCCTCCTGGATTTGCCCATTTTGTTGACGCAAGGAATGCAAAGGAAACGGCGGATCATCTTCATCTCTTCTTCCAAATCTTTTCTCCCGAGAGTATTTAGAATTTGCTTCCTTCGTTGATCTTGGAATCACAGTAAAGTAACTGGAATCACACGACCACGATGATCTTGCACATGAGTTTAAGCTATTGTCGTAATTGTGAGTTTCTTCGTTCTATTAATAAGTCATCATTCGTTTACGTTCATGTCCCGACTTTTCAAAAATTCGAAGTCAATTTATCAATCGTATATTTAGGTTATAGGTATGATTATATTCATTGATTCTAAAGATGGATGCATCATCCACGACATCATTCATCCTCCACTGCAGCATTTATTGTGCATTCATCCTGCACTAGTAACTAAGATTGAACTATAGTAAACCAGTAAGACTTTAGTAACCGAGACATGACAATCATTTAACAATCCGAGGTTACTTAAACTATTAATGAGAATCACATAGAATATTCTAGCAGTCCCTATTGAGGGTTGTGTTGGCTACAAGCAAATCCATGTATTCATGAAGTCTTCAATCTTCGGCTTTTGTAAGGCTTTTTTTAGTATGCCAGCTGTAGTATATTTGGTAGTACAATATTCCATACACACTTCTTGTGAACCAAGTTTCGAACGAAATGGTGTTGGATCTCAATGTGTTTAGATCTATCACTAAACACATGATTGCATAATACTGTTTTCCAAAATTAAAGAAGAGTAAGAATCTGTTTCATTGTCATCTAATTCAAAAAATCAATTTTTTAAACTATATTGTTTCATAATTATCAGTGGTTGGATCAATATTTTCAACCTTGGTAGATGATTGGAGCAATAGAAACATGTAGTGTGTTTTTTCAAGAAACAACTTTGGAATTCACACCACTAACCCAATGAACACCTACAAAGTTGTGTAAAATACATCATATTGCTTCATATATCCAAGACCAAAGAAGATAGTAATACTCAATTACTATACTATATGACTCTTTTACCAACCTACTAGATTACCACATTAGGCATCTCCATGACCTAACTTAATCTATTAACTAAATACAATAAGTTAATATGAAACATACACAAAGAATATTACCAACCAATGGATGATAAAAGGTAGAACATTCTTTATTTTGTTCATCGACTCATAATTTCACACAAGGATCCATGGGTGTAAAAATCGGTTTTCGTTTTTCCTATCTAAATTTCTTCAAAATATCCAAAACATACTTTGCATGCCATGAAGATTAGTTGATCTTTCTCCCACCCCACTTCTAAACCCAAACAATAATCAAGGTCACCCAAATCCTTCATTTCAAATTCTTGAGAAGACCCTTTAACAAAGGAATCAAACCATCACCACTCCTAGTTAGAATGAGATCATCTATATATACAAAAAATTTACACTACTATTTCTCTTACTCAAAATATAAAGATTGGCATTAATAGAGGATATTTTTATGCCTTTTACATGTAACTAGTCATCAATTTGAGTGTATGATGAAGGAGGAGTTTACTTAAGGCTATAAATGACCTTTTTCAATTTGCACACAAGATCCTCCTTACCAACAACATCAAACCCTTGTGGTTGTTGTATATGTACTTCTTCATGCATAACAACATTAAGGAAAAAAGTCTTCACATCCATTTGGCGAAGGCTCCAACCTTGAGAGGTAGCAAATGAAAGTACAAACGTTATGGGATTATATATAGAAGATTGCTTGAAAAAATACCATCATAGTCAATATCCCATTTATAACTTAAACCTTTAGTAGAAAATATTCCCTTACATTTTTCAATGGAAGCATGAGGATTATGTTGATTATGCTTCAATTTGAAGATCGCCTACTACCAATAACCTTTGTTCCCTTAGGTAAAGGTTGTACTAAATCCCACACATCATTCTTCATGATGTTCCCATACTCTTTCTGCATAGTGTTAACCTGTTTCATATTGTGCGATGCTTCATCAAAAGTAACACGATTAGGTTATACTATTTTACTCATCAAAACAACCAAATTATCTTCATACATGTTATTTAGGATTATGGTTCAAGTAGACCTTTAGAGAAGTGTTGGAATTCTTGATTTTTCTGGAATATTCAGTTTTTCAACCATCATCCAAACTCTTCACTAACAAATATATTTTCTCAATAGTCTCCTATTGATCTTCATGGTCACTACTAGCAAACCCATCAGATTCATATCCTGTCTTGTCATCATCCATAGCTTCATTGGTATGTTTCCTAGATAAGTCCATGTTATCTTTTGTCACATCTTGTTGCGCCTTCATACAAAGGGTATAAATTGTTATTATGACAATATTTGAGACAATTTTTGTGTAAATTGTTTCAACTTAAGACAAGAAAAACTATGTATTTTCTTAAATATTTCCTTTAAGCGGGTGTCTTAAACTAATGTATTGAATGATTGTCTTAAATTTAAGAGAATATTTTAAGACAACCATTTAAGAAAATAGTTTAAGACACCCACTTAAAGACAATATTCAAGACAATGCAGAATTTTTCTTTTGTCTTAATTTGAGATAATTTACACAAATATTGTCTTAATACCCCCCTCTATGTAGTAGTCTTAGGTTCGTTTAGAGAAATTGTCATGCATGTGAGTGCATAGTATGGAGAAATGAAGGCCCAATCTAAGAAGGGTTGTTTAGATTCTCACTTGGAGGAGGAATTTCTTCCATCATTTCTCAAAGGAAATCTGCAAATTGAACTAATTGTAGACTATTATTTTCTTGAATAATATGGCTCAGTTCATAACTCCCAATAGAATTAACTTAATCTAAAAAAAATATACTATAGAAACAACTATGATTATTAAGAAAATTCCATCACTTTTCTCACAAATAGCTATTATTATTTACTACTACTAGGGAAAATGGCTCAAGAGGAATGTTTCTTGAGTCTCCTCCCAATAACTGAAAATGTTGTATACATATTGGCATAGTCATTAAAACCTCATATGTGCAAGGAAAACCAAAATGTCTGTTTGGTTTACATATTATTAGGACTTACCTACCCAACGTGCTCACCGCAGCTTAAGATCTCGTCCTGTCTCACTATCTCATCATACTCTCTACAAACAGAAGAAACTTCATCCCAAGAACTCAATTCCAAACCCTTAAATGCAAAAGAATACCGATCTTGAAAAATATTGGAAAATTGGAGCAAACCTGATTGTACATAGCAGTTGTTGATTAGTGCTCGCTAATTTACCACATCTTGCATGCGACATTGATATTTTGAAATAAATCTCTNAACACTGTGCACTCGGTTTTCATATCCATGAAGTGGGAAGTCCATGCCTTAAAAGTAAAGCTCTAAGTTGGCATGAGCAAGAGCCTTAGTTTTCTAAAGTGAAATCAAAACCTTACAAAAAAGAACCAAATTCATGAGAGCTTGTACCTATGGGAAAAGAGAAACAATTGCTTTGACAAGGATATATACTGTACTACAACTAACTTTAAAATAAGTAGGATAGAAATTGTAGTCTCTCCAATCACTTCCTAGGGTTGGAAAATTAGATATTTAGGACTGTATTTGAACTATTAAAGTTTGACTCAGGCCATCAAAGTGTATTGCGTTTTTATATTGAGAGTATGGGATCGGATTTGGAAACTCAAAGATTCCTAATGCAACGTGTCGATTGATGGAGAGCTTGTAGCTATCACTAGTGTAGCATCATACTCAATAGGAAGAGTTTGATCCTAGTTCAAACTGAACTATTAGTAATGTTATTATATATTACTAGTAATAATTATGATAATAAAGATGCTAAATTGAGGGTTAAGGGGAAGAGATGGTAGGGATATTGACTTTGACACAAGTATTAGACCTATTGGTTTATTTATTGGTTTAACAACATTGTAAACACAACAATTTTTGGCAATGCAACAATATGTTTATGCTCAAAATGGTGTAGCTTGAATACTTAACTCACAAGGCTTACATAGTAGGTTTGTCATAAGTTCAAATTTAACGTGTATTTTTTTTGTCGAAAATTCCATGAAACTTTTGCTTCATAGTAGCTCCTAGAGTTGAGATGTGATCATACGGGTGATGGTTATGTTAGAACTAGACTCATCTATTTCTATCTAATAAAATGACTCTATTGTGTGACATGGTTTTGCTTAGCATTTGTTTTCTATTAGTTAAATAAGAAAGTCTTTAGCCATGAGCAAGCGCATAAACATAGTAATTTTCTAATAATTACATTAACTTGTTAACTTGTTTTAGTAGCGATTAGGTGGTTTCAAGCCCTAAAGTACTAAAAAAAACCACAAAACCTAAAACATAATTTCGATTATAATTGTTTTGGTAAAAGCCATGTTATTATTGTTATCTAGTTCATGATTTAGTTAAAACAAAGGTATTTGCTCACTAGACAACAAATCCCAAATCAACATTAACAACATTAACTTTGATATTTTATCACATTTGTATGATAATGAAAGTTTTTAAGAGTTTGCTTAGATAATCTATGCATTTTATAAAATTATGTAAGCAATAAATCTGCTAATATAAGATTATCGTAAAAAATAAATCTTAATTTACAAAAATATTAATGGTTTTTTAATAAACTTGTAAATTTTTCGTCTCCATAAATAATAAAATATGAATAATTTTGAAATTAATACTTCACGAGAAAGATATAATGATTGGATTAAAAAAAACTGTATTTAACATTGTGTATTAACAAAGAAAACGAATGGAATGCAAATAGATGGGAAAATGACGAAATTGAATTTTTATGTGCAACATACTCATGCCTCAAACCTAATGATCGCCTCGTAACCTTCATCGACTACTCTCTCATCCCCTTCCCTGTTTTCGCCCTTTGATTCCTTAGATCCTTTTCATGGCCTCCTCCACGAGGGGGACATTGGATCCCTCCCTACCATTGTCAGAATATGCCTGCCCCATGCAGCTGTAGGATGACTCTCCATCCTTGGACGACCCTCTCGTCACAGAAATCCTGCTCACTGACAATTTCTTCCAACTTGCACAAATTTTGCTTATGCAAAAACCCATAACCAATACCTGCCTAGCCAAATCTGTAGATCAACCCTGCATCAATCTCCCTCCTACCAGAATCAATGCCAGAATCGAATATATAAAGACCTATGTTCTTATAGGGAAATTCATAGGGATCTCACCAACGGAAAAATCTTTGCTCAACTGGATCACCACGAAATTGAGACCTAAGGCACACTTTAATGTGCAACTTGGATTGAAAGGATTCTTCACCATCATTTTCTCACTTCTTGAAGATAAAGACCGAGTTCTAGAAGGAGGTCCTTATTTATTCAACTTGGCAGAAGTCTTCCTCAAAAACTGGATCGAGCGCTTCAACTCTGATATGAAAAAAGTTCCCTGGGTGCCGATCTGGATCACGATTTATTATTTACCTCAAGATTATTGGGACGAGGAGACCCTCAAATAAATCGGCAATGCCTTGGGGGAATTCGTCAAAGTTGCTGACAAAACCAAGCAAAAAAGGTACACTTCATATGCTCACATCTGTCTTTACATGCACATTTCCAAATCCCTTCTGGAATCTATCATGATGGCACATGAAGAAACAAAATGGATACAAGTGCTAGAATACGAGCATGCACCCTTTCGATGCAGAAAATGTCATGAGCACAAAAATTTATACATCGATTGTCCTCAAAAAAAGGTTGACATGGACATCAAATAGACTCCCCCAACTGATGAGGAAGGCTTCTAGAAGGTTTCCAATAGGAGGAAACAAGGAAGAAAGAACCCCACTATTAGAAAATATTCGATTCCCTCCACTAGAAATAGCTTTGGGATCCTTGGCTCATAGCCCATGGAAAATGGGAAAGACCCTGAAGTGCCTCCCCCATCTCTGAACTGCCCACATCAAGCACAGCAAAAGGAAAATAAAAAGGAGGAATCCAGTTATACAACCAAGAGCAGAGCACCTACAGAATCTCAATATCCAAAAAGCGCATTTCGGGACCAAGAAACACCTACTCCCACTCAAGATTTGGATGCAACAATGGATGAATGTTTGGGAGATGTTGATCTTAAAGGCCTAGACCTATTTTGTGAGGAGGAAGCGAGCAAGAATAATAATCTACATGCGATCACTCCTAAACAAATCCAACTGCTTACAGATATCTTGCAATCTCCAAGCACCCCTTCCAAACTAAGATTCATCATTGGTCACCTCAAAGAGACAAAAAAAAAATCAAGGAACCCAAGAAGCATGGGTAGAGATCACATATACAGAGATTAGATTCCTTTGGTACCAAGCTAATCAAGTTAGGAAAATACTCCCAGCTCACTGAATTCTTCCCCTCCAATCCCTCTGTTCCCCAATGAAAGTCATATCATAAAATATAAGAGGAATCAACAGCCCTAGAAAGTACATAATGATCATGAAAAAGATCCAACAATAAAAACCCATCATCCTAATGTTACAAGAAACCAAATCCAATAGCACCACTGTGCAATCCCCATTCCCTTGGCTATGGCGAGGTAGTCACTGCATATCTACTGATTCCTTTGGAGAATCTAGGGGTTTAACCATTGTTAGGTGTGTTCTACTATCTTAAATACACCTAATATTTAATTATCGATCAGGGTTGGTAGGATTAGAGTTGCTACAAAATATATGCAAAGGTAGACGAGTTCCTAGGGCGTTGTAGAAATACTTTACTAAACAAAAGATTAGAAGATATTTCAAAATGAAAAACCAAGTCAAACTCCTAAAAATTTAATTATTAATGTGATTAAAGAAAAACGACATACTAAGATAATATCAGACTACTCATTAATTAACTCTTCTTCTTCTTAATCTAAGAATGGGAAAATTTTCATAAACAACTTCAGAAACCAAGAAAGGTCTAATTTATGAATAAGTAAAAAAATAAAAATAAAGAAGAAAGTAGAAAACTTAATAAAGAAAACTTAATTAAGTTGACTTCTCTAATTCTCTAACCTATAAGCATTTTTAGTAAACATACAATTCAAGAAATAAACCCTATGCTAGTATCAATCTACAAAGTATTGGTGTATTTTCTAGAAATTAACATGTCTAATCCTAAGTTCAATATAAACAACGATGAATTAAACTAAACCAAAGATACAATTATTAGATATTACAGTGATGATAAATGATGAAGTCAAAGACAAAGGAAGCAAATCATATCATAATTCAAAAACATACTTTGGTTGAAAAGAAATACAAAAATGGATTTTAATAAGTACTTAAAAGTAATCTAACCTATGTTCCCACAGGTTGATGTAACTATTACCTAATTACCAAAACATAACAGAATTCAAAAATCCAAAGAAATAAAACTGAAAACAGGTTAAAAAATAAACTAAGAACACTAAAGGTCAGATGGAAGACTCGACGATAGTCTGGAAGGAAGGTCCGAATGAGATTCCAAACACATGGTTCGAATGAGAGGCTGCATATAGAGAATAATAAAAACAGACCTAAATGATTTAATTATCACCTGATTTTGTGCATATGAAAACAAAATGCATAAAGGACATAATTTAAACTTAATTAATTATTAAAATAATCAAAAGGGATTACTAATCTACGGGTATGAAGAAAATTTTTCGATTATAAAATAAAACAAACTGAAACATAGCTGAACTAATTTACAGTTTAGACAAAAAGCAACAAAACTAATCTCTAACTATAAATTATACCTAAGATTCACATAATATTAAACACTAACTTGAAAGGAAAGATAAAAGGAAACTAGAAATAAGTTGTATGTGGTTGGCCACTTTAATTCTATAAATGAGAACTACATTAACAACACACTATGAATTATATTAACTAGCGCATGAGCATCTTCCCCCTTCAGCATAATCGTGGCATCTTCAGCATGAACATGGCATCGTGGTGAACATAGAAGAGCACACATTATAGGTTTCTAGAATGTGGACGCTTCTTCAATTGAACGTGTGGGATGGTGACATGGTAATAAGAAACAGCATTGTGACAGTGACAATCCTCTAGAATGTTCCCTCCTTTGAATGTGTGAGCAATGAAAATAGGATGGTGAAATCAATGCACTGACGATGCTTCTAGATTGCTGATTATGCTATCAGCTGGGCACGTGGTCAACAAAATAGTTTACAGACTTATTCAACATTTATTGCCTGATATTGGATGTTAACAACATGTAACCTAATTAGCAAGTTGGATGAGAAGTTGGACAATGAGCTGCATGATGAGCTAGACACCGATTGCACATATCAGGCTGAATGGTAGGCTGAATGCATTTTGTTTATAAATTTGCCCAAACATACTACATAACCTATAGAAAAATACACATATTAATTAATATATCGAATATGATTTAAATAATATAGATTTGAGTTAATAAAATCATAAAAATGATATTAATAACGAAAGTTGGACAAACATTAAATTTTTTCTTACCTTGTGTTGAATAACAATCTACATGACATAAATTATGCAAAAACATAATAAAACATGTATTTAAATGCATAATTTGAATTCCAAAAATGATAGCAAAATGAGGTTCAACATTCCCCAAAACCAGAGAAATGCCAGGTCCCATTGAGTAAAGAAAAATATAAGAGATCATACTATCAAATTGAACTTTGAAATGTGAGCCAACAACAGGCATATGCATGAATGAGTGAGTTCATAAATTTTATAATTAGTTCAACCATGTCCAAAGTAAAACTTTTGACAAGTTGAACATATGAAACAAAAGGTATAAAATTAATCATTTGATAGCTTACATACATGATTGAGTGAAAGGATAGAGTTACTAACAGTGAAATGATAGCTAAAAAACTTTTAAGGCCAAAGAATTCTCATGGAGGTAAAAACTATTTGCGAGAAACAAAATTTGGTTATCAAATTTTAGTCACAAGTGCTATAATATCACCAAGTTTATATCATCATGTGGTATCTCGGATTATCCTTTGATCGTTCATATAGTCCTCCATATTGATCTTCTGTAAAAATATACTTCATGCTATAACCAAGTTCCATTGCTAATTTATCGTGAAAAACACTTATAATTTTGTGAGAGAAAATAGATATGTCATAAATAATGAAAAAAAAATTAGTCTAATTTTTCCTAATCCACCCCCCCAAACCAAAGGTATGGCATGCCCTCGAGCCTTGAGAAAGAAGATTCAATTGTTCCATATAAAAAGAGTGCTATCATGCGGTTTTATTATTTTGTAAAAAGAAAAACTAACTAGTAAATGGAAATGATTCAGATATGTATATTCATGAAAAATATAGCAATACTTTAAAATACTACTTAAATGTCGACAATAGAACTGAAAACATGACAAAGGAAAAGCTAGTCATCTGTGCCTTATTTTAAGGATATCTTGTCATCATAAGATATTTTGAGTTTACCTCAGAGTGTGTGATATTTTATAGCTATGGGTCCCATTTCTAGGATAATGAAATCCTAGGTATTTGTTGAATTAGATGGCTAGGTCCAATCCCAACTTACAGCAATTCTCAAATGACATCAGAAACAATTGGCCTTAAAATAAAATTTGACAAAATTTCTTCATATTTATCATTATTCTCTGAATCATGTGCATAGTAGTGCATTAACCAAATCTCTTTTACTCGATATTTCCCCACTTCCAACAGACCTATTCAGTACCCTGACAGGTTTATCTTGGTACCATGCAAGCATAGTCCTGCTACCAGCAGGATTGTTCAGTTCCCCGACGGGTTTACTTGCATTTATCGAGCTTCCTTGTTTTAAGTTTTTACTTAGCATTAACCCGCTGCAAGCAGGCCTGTTGAATACCCTGGCGAGTTTCTCTTGTATAATTATATTAAGTATATGGAATCCGATTGGTACTACAGCATGATAATCCCTGCTAAAACACATAATTCAATTTTGCAAAAATAAACGTACATATACTTTTTGATACTAGCCTTAATCATAAATCATGTCAAAAGAGTATAACTTAAAGTTGTTCTTTGAACTTACAATCCTTCTTCTTGAAAGATAAATAATGTTCCCCACATGCAAAAATTCCACCTACTGTCGAGTTATCACACAAAGATACTTTAAGAGACAAGTTTTGATAACAAGTATAGGATAAACTAGTAATCCATAGGTATACGGTGAGATTCGAAAAAGATAATAATGAGAGTAAGTCTTATCACGCAATTGTTTAAAATAGAAAATCGTAGATATACATGTCTAAATCAAAATACCAAAAACTATCTGAATCATAAAAGGAAGGGTTAAGAATGATGTACACAGAATTGTTTTTAATTATTACTATAAGCTGCAATTTTTAAGAAAGGTTTAAGATATATTACGACCATAAATTGTCTTTTAGATAATACTCCATGAGCTTCGTATAGATAAAATTCTTATAATCAGAATGCAAAACCACTTGTTAGATGATTCATATTTATTTATAAAAACATATATAACATTATGGAAAGAAAACGAGTCACCTATAGTAACTCTTATTTATTTAATAAAACAAAAATATATTTACATAATATCCTATTCTACTGAACAGAAAGAAAACAATTCAAGTATATGAATTCTTCCAATGTAACCATGTTGAAAGCAAAATTTGAAATATACCTTTATTCACATATAAGAAAAATATTACAATGATTTCCAAGATAGGAAGAATCAATCAAGCAGTTTGATTTAGCAGAAATAAACATTGAAGAAGAGGATGGTACCGTGGCTTGGTTATCTCTTGGAACCATATTTCAATGTGACTTATGTATTCTATGTTTTCTTATTCATTTGTTATGTCACGAGATATTTCATTAAACTATAGGATGTATAAAGAATCTAAATTTGATGATGGGGAATACTCAGGTTCTAATGTCCCTCCCTCATCAAATGAGAGGCATTCTAGGTTGATATTGTCTTCTTGTGGAAAAGGCAAAGTAGAAACTTCACTTTCTTTTGTAGTCTTTACAATCCCTTGATCTATAACCTCTCGAAATCTCGTATGAATTTCTTGTAATAATTGTAATAAACCCACCGATACCTGAAAAGCTATAAGACATTCAAGAAGTCTGCAAAGTAAAATTTTAGTAATCTTTCACCAATTAAAACATTTACACTGCATTCATAACCATCAAGTAAACAAAGAAAATAATCCAACACAACAAAATAACACAATGAGACAACCATCTTCACGTGGTTCACCTCGTCCATGAGGCTACATCCACCAACCTATTTGTTCTTTTTATTTCTTTATAAAAAATATAGCACTTACAAAATCACGGCTCATCCATGGCCGGTTTTATCTTTCCTCAAGGTTCTTTGCAGAGAAACATTCTTGTAACTCAATGTCCCTATTTAGGACCCTTATAATCAGTTCATAGAAGAAAAAATGTTAACAGCCCCTTTAGCACATGATGAACAACATTTAGGTACCCTAATAGGTGGGTGTCTTGAATTTATTACCTTATACTCTGTCAAGTAATATTAGATTTCTTTCGGTTAATATTTTAAGGATACTTTTACTCCTGAAGTACTCATTATGTACCTTCTATATTATTCTTGAGATAAGCTCATTCTCAGCCAGACAAATCGCAGTCTATGCATGTGTTCTTAATCATCAAAACAATTTATCGTCTTTATAACCATGTTCGTTTTCAGTAAATATCTATGCTCATTCTCAGCAAGAAAAATCGCAGTCTAACTAGAAAACCCTATCAAGACAAATCACATGTCCAATGGGAAAAATTTATCAAAATTCATCGCTTACTTTAATGTGCAGCTTTTTAGTATACAATGCAGTATTTACATCTATTTTCAAGTTAATATGACACCTCTCTATCCTTATATTTTTTCAAAACCTTATTTATTAAATGTTTTAGGTATAGGTTTTTCGTCAACTTCAAAGAGATGATTAGTTGTGACATCTTACCTATGGGCAGTACTTTGCAAATCTCAGCGATATTTCTACAGGAAAACGCAGTGACGTCTATGTTCTATATGAAAAATCGCAGTGATATCTACAGGCAAAATCGCATACTCATTCTTAGGTTAAGTAGTGGAACTATTACGTTTGCCGGATCCTAAGCAATAGCCATACACTAACGTAGCAGGAACATGCCAAAACAACCACAGAAAAAGAAGGGGCAATCAGGGGGCCACACCTGGTGCTCCCATTAAGCTCAAACGTTTCTAGGAGATTGCTTAAACTGATCAAGACAAGCCTTCAATCTATATCCACAGAGTTATATAAATAATAAAACTTCTATCATGACATACAACAAATTATTACATTTCTAATGTGGGGTGAGTTACCTCCGGATAAAGAGAGCCAAAAACCCTAAGCCGAGCCTTCCCTGGAATAGCTGGTGCCATTCTCCTATCATAATCCGAAAAACCCTACTTCAATACCATAGACTATCGACTCAGAATTCGATGCCATTCAGCGCCTCCCCCAAGAGAGCCTAATACAGGATTAAATAAGGCTCAACCCAAGATTCCCCATGATGTGCATGAATTTTGAATTAAATCTGGCATCACTCATAGTCAGGATGATTTCCCTTTAATTTCGTTGTCCATTAAAGACCAACAATCAGTTACCATTCTTTATTTACGGTGCGCAGAGATCCCTTCAATTAAGGAATTGAATTTGCCTTCATTCTTGCTGGGAAAACTCCTCCTTTTGAGGTGTAGTAATCAAATGGAGGCATGCGCCCAACCACCCCTACCTTTTTGCAGCTCTTACTGAAGAGGTGCTAAAATCTTTATTCCTTTTAATAAATGAAAAACTAAACAAAACTTCCCTTTTTTTGTTTCGAGCAATTCACCCTAAATTAATAAGGGTAACTTTGCTAATTAAAGATCTATTTCAAAAGTCTTAACCCCTCCTTGAGTCTTAAGAATGAATTAATCCATTACCTAGACTTTATAATAATTAAACCTGTCCTTTTAACAAGACTTAATGTCTAAAAAGGAAATGAATTCGTCATTTAGATTCTAAGAAAAATAACCCTTGTCTTTCTTAAGGATCCTGTCTATCATTCTATGATAGATTATTTACCATCAATTTCTCTTTTCTCATGGTGGTTTTTTATTAATCATGCCCTTTTGCCAAAGGACTGTAAATCCATTTAATTACTTAGTATATATATGGGTTTGTTTTTCAATCAGTGCCTTTTAAGACTGAAAACTATCGTTACCTTCCTCATCAGGACAGTCCATGTATTTTAATGTGCCACTTCCTTTCCATCGAGGAATTGACCTTTTCCCCGAATTCCTTTCCTCTTAGGATGTCACCTAAGTCGTTAAAAGAATTTTGTTATATTTTCTTGTATTTACTTAGGTATGTCAAGCCTAAGTCCCTCTTTCCCTAGACTCAGATATTAATATAGATGTGAGATATGCTAGCGCCGCTATCTCTCTTATGGACTCTTTAATCATTTTCTCTTATTGCCTTTATGCTCCCTAAGTTTTTTACTTATATAGGTTGCAAGCTTTGTTTTCAGAGGGGCCTTGGCCTTGAGCTCCTCGCTCGGAGACAATTACAATAACACTTGAATTTACAATTATCTAGGGTTCTCTTGAGAGGGTTGTTACATCCTCTCCCCCTTAAAATAACACCGTCTTCAGTGTTCTTATGTTTAAGCACTTTCATGCTTCCATTCTGTTGCTTTCTTATCCTCGTCCTTCATCATGATCCTTTTCGATCTTTCCATATCTTCTCAAGTCGCTAATGTTCATAATTCTGTAGTTTTCCTGCAACAAATTCGGGTCTAGCCCAATTTTTTTGCAGCATATCAGATACAAAATAACAATACAATTTAAATATCAACCATAGAATCTTTTGCAATCTGCAATTTTTCTAGTGTTCATTGGTGCCATATTACCCAATTATTTCCATAATGCATTTGATATATCAATAAAACATGACTATAAGCATTGAAATCCCATTATATCAATAATGTCAATGCTAGAAATCCATTATACAATTTTTTATAATCCACAATGGCTCCAATATATACTTGTCAGTTCTATCTGTCAATTAATCAACATATTACCTCATCGGTGCAAGTTTACCTGCAATGCACATACATTTTTCCGCATTGTTCCTTTCTTTGTATGTCCTCCATCCTAGCACATCAAGTGCCAACAGTACTCCAAGTACCAATTCAAGCCACCCAACACAAGGATGATACCAACCCTTCGTGTATCTCCTCTGTGCTATTTAGGGTGCTTTGTCATTATTATTTTCTCTGGATGTTCCTTCATCCCATCACACCAAGTGCCAATTCAAGCCACCCAACACAAGGATGATACCCTGTACCCCTCTTAGCGGTATCTCCTTTTTGTGCTCTTCAGGGTGCTTCACCAAGCTGAGGCACTCCATTCTCGCACACCTCCACAGCGCCTAGAGGTTATTCTCTTCACAGAGTCCCCCAACTCATGTGACAATCCTCTAATGTGTGCAGAACGAGTCTTAACCAAATGTCTTACATCTCGATGTCCCCAGAATGCATAATGGTCCCTCGTTGGCCCGGGGGAAAACAAGGTAGATTTTAACCACTACCTCCATCACCACTCCCTCTTCTGGTGATAACTTTATACACATGAGATTTAACTCATCATAGTCCTAGAGCTTTATCCTTTTTCATGGCCATAAATCCCCATGCCTGCACGCACTTTATAGGTGGTCAGTTTATCATATTATCAATTCAAAGAACATCAAACTTTTAGCATAAATCATGCCTTACCCCCATTTCTCATTCATTGGTAAGAGCCTTTTCAGTTCTTTTAACACCAGAATTGATAAGTAAGCATTCACACAAAGCCACAAACCTTTCCAATTTATAACAACACAATTCGCAAGATGCCACATATAACTTGGGAAAATTGACAATGCAAACAACACCTTACACATTAACAATAATAAACTCAACATAAAGTCACAAGGGTTAAGTGTAACAGATATTACTATGTGATGGTACTAGCCATTTTTCCTACTGTAACTAAAAACATATACTTCCTTCAATTGTCCTTTCAAACCTTTTGACTTACATGACCAAAACCATGAATTACAGTATTTTTCAAAAACTCTGCATTTATGTTCAACTAGCTTTGTTATCTACCTTTCATGTGTACCCGAAGTTCTAGTTGATGAAGTACCTACAATTAGTTTTCTTTTCACAAATATGTAGTCGCACCGCATGACCTCTTATGCAGGGCATGTTCTTAATGTGTTCCAGGGCAACAACAATTTAGTTATAGAAAATTTTGTGGATCTCTCAAATCCCAAAGCAATCTTTTGAATCTCTCAGTATAACCAATACATTGTACTTGCTTAAGGAGCATCATAAATGATTCCAGAAAATAATTCGCAGAATTTTTACATTTCTCGGAATAAATTATTCAATATAACTAATGGACGTAAATTGCATAGGCACACATTCATCAATAACATTCCAACTCAGATCGATTATTCCAGAGAACAACAAACAATATCATTCCAATCAGATCGATTTTCATACAACTACCAGATGATTCAACAAACAGCACTAGGGCAACCATCATGCAAATTCTCTAGATCGGTATAATAACAATGATTTCATCAAAGCTTCAGGCAATCTCCAAAAATAAGAGTGTTTTTATAAGCATAGATCAAGTTATGAAGCATACACTAGATCGATACCCTTCCTGCAAAACGTGGCATCAATCAGAAATTTATACAAATAATAAAAGTCAAAATCCAGATAGATACCCTTCCAAGAAAGAGTAGAGAGGCTCCATGCTCTCTCTCAATATGCAAGTCAGTGACAACGAAAATAATTACAAGCAAAGGCTTACAATAATTGAATAAAATAAGGAATCGTCGTAGCCTTCAATACACTTTCTCCGTATGCCGTTCCCATAACTTAGATAAACAATTAAACTTCTTCACAACTATAAGCAAGTATGTGCTGAATTTCCAAAACCTATTAAATCCAAGCCATTGGTTTTCCAAAACCCAACTGAAGAGACACTAGAATCCAACAAAGAAAAAAAACTTATTGCCAACAAAGAATCCAACGGCTGAAAAAGATGCAACACCAGCAAGACTTGACGGCTAATCGATTGCTGGAAAAAAGGTAACAAAACAGTACAATAGAAGACAATTGCAAGTCAAACCTACAAAACTGCTTCCACTCACAGTCAAGGCATGAACTGTGTTACAAGCTCTAGGATATAATTCAAGCCAGAATGTTCTAGTTTCGACAAGATAACAAAAACTTAGTATATTGTATCAGCACTGCATTTCAGAAACCAAATAAACAGAACCTAGAATCCAACCAAACAATTTCAAGACAATCATACAAAACTGCCACCTGTCACAGACTCTAGTATCTTTAACAGCTCAAGTCTCAAACAGACCATAATATTTTTCCTAAAACCTATGAACCCTAATATGGCATAACAGTTCTACATCAAACGTCTAATGGATAAAACCAGCCAAAATATTAAAATTAAGAAACAAAAGAAAAATAACCAACAGAAATACCTTAGCTGACTTCTGCCACCTTGTCATCCCACTCTGCACAAGTGCCTATATGCAAAGAGCTTAATATTTTTCAAACAAGTAATCTAACCAAGATTTTCCTTACAACGATATGAAATAGAAACACCAAAATAGGAGACTGCGTGTTTACTTATCCCTTATACATGCATAACTAACCGCTGGCCGTTGACATCAACCTAGCAAATTTATTTTTAACCCTATATTCCCTGTCATGACTACTACCAGAAATCAATTTTCAAATCTTCCTACGTGGCTAATGCTGTTGCATGAACGCCCAATATAACCAGATCTCACCAGTTAAAATGTAGTATGAACTACAAGAGGCACTACAGTCTCCTAAAAAATAAAATGTTCCAAAAACAACACTCCATCATTAACCTATCAGAAACCAAATTAAACAAAACTGTTTCAAAATCATCCACATACATACCCTAATCAATGCACAGTCATATATTAATTGGATTCAACAAGTTAGCTAGACAAGACACCATATAAAATAATTAAATATGATTAACGATGAAGACATTACAAAATTCAACTTTCTTTCATCCAAATGAGAACTGCAGATTACAATATGTTTAACGATGAAGAAATTAATGCCCAAAGAAGGCGATGACAGAGCTATTGGAATAGCTGCCCATTAAAATTTGATAAGAATTGACTTATTCTTTCAAGTTTGAAATATTGTTTATTCTTTTAAGACAGTCACATTGATATATTCAGAAAGATTGGGATGTTGTTTAAGCAAACCCAGAAAAAAAAAACGGCTCATTGAACCAAAAACGATTAACAAAGAATTGAACCAAAAACGACCTTTTTCAACTGATTTCGCTTGAGTAATGGATAGAGTTTGTATCTATGAATCACTGTCATAAATTCATTTTTCAAATCCAAACACAAAAAGGAAGATAATAAGAGATCCACGAATTTGGTTTTTTTTTTTTTAAATCTATCATTACCATCGATTTCACAGAGTCGTGGAGGTTTGTAAGGATCAAATGGGGTTTGGTTTCCTTTGACCTTACACAAAAACAAGACGCAAAGCCCAGCCGTAAGTAAAATAATAGCCCAGATGGAATCCAGATCTTTGTTCGAATGGAAAATAATGAGATTTGGAAATAATAATATTAAAAGATTACCTAGCTGCTGATACGAGAGTCACAATCAGAACGGGAGAAAAGATGACTGCTGTAAGAATTATCCTTATTTGTATTTGTTAACACTAGGCCGCCTACGATCTGAGCACTATGCAGAGGTGTGCCAATGCTCTCATTTCCACAAATGACAAAAAGAAAGAATCTGTAATCACTAATCAAACTTTCCACGTTATTGATTAGCCAAATAATTCAATAAAATACATAATACTAATTGCAAAGTTACAAATCTGTAGAAGGCCCAACAGCTCCAGAGTTGTAACCTCGCTCTGATACCATATGTAATAAACCCACCGATACCTGAAAATCTATAAGACATTCAAGAAGTCTGCAAAGTAAAATTTTAGTAATCTTTCACCAATTAAAACATTTACACTGCATTCATAACCATCAAGTAAACAAAGAAAATAATCCAACACAACAAAATAACACACTGAGACAACCATCTTCACGTGGTTCACCTCATCCACGAGGCTACATCCACCAACCTATTTGTTCTTTTTATTTCTTTATAAAAAATAGAGCACTTACAAAATCACGGCTCATTCATGGCCGGTTTTATATTTCCTCAAGGTTCTTCGCAGAGAAACATTCTTGTAACTAAACAACCCTATTTAGGACCCTTATAATCAGCTCATAGAAGAAAAAATGTTAACAACCCCTTTAGCACATGATGAACAACATTTAGGTACCGTAATAGGTGGGTGTCTTGAATTTCTTACCTTATAATCTGTCAAGTAATATTAGATTTCTTTCGGTTAATCTTTTAAGGATACTTTTACTCCTGAAGTACTCATTATGTACCTTCTATATTATTCTTGAGATAAGCTCATTCTCAGCCGGACAAATTGCAGTCTATGCATGTGTTCTTAATCATCAAAACAATTTACTGTCTTTATAACCATGTTCATTTTTAGTAAATATCTATGCTCATTCTCAGCAAGACAAATCGCAGTCTAACTAGCAAACCCTATCCAGACAAATCACATGTCCAATGGGCAAACTTTATCAAGATTCATCGCTTACTTTAAAGTGCAGCTTTTTAGTATACAATGCAGTATTTACATCTATTTTCAAGTTAATATGACACCTCGCTATCCTTATATTTTTTCAAAACCTTATTTATTAAATGTTTTAGGTATAAGTTTTTCCTCAACTTCAAAGAGATGATTAGTTATGACATCTTACCTTTGGGCAGTACTTTGCAAATCTCAGTGATATTTCTACAGGAAAACGCAGTGACGTCTATGCTCTATAGGAAAAATCGCAGTGACATCTACAGGCAAAATCGCATACTCATTCTTAGGTTAGGTAGTGGAACTATTACGTTTGCTGGATCCTAAGCAATAGCCATACACTAACGTAGCAGGAACATACCAAAACAACCACACAAAAAGAAGGGCCAATCAGGGGGCTGCGCCTGGTGCTCCCATTGAGCTCAAACGTTTCCAGGAGATTGCTTAAACTGATCAAGACAAGACTCCAATCTATATCCACAGAGTTATATAAATAATAAAACTTCTATCACGACATACAACAAATTATTTCATTTCTAATGTGGGGTGAGTTACCTCCGGATAAAGAGAGCCAAAAACCCTAAGTCGAGCCTTCCCTGGAATCGTTGGTGCCATTTTCCTATCATAATCCCAAAAATCCTACTTCAATACCACAGACTATCGACTCAGAATTCGATTCCATTCAGCGCCTCCCCCAAGAGAGTCTAATACAGGATTAAATAAGGCTCAACCCAAGATTCCCCACAATGTGCATGAATTTTGAATTAAATCTGGCATCCCTCATAGTCAGGAAGATTTCCCTTTAATTTTGTTGTCCATTAAAGACCAACAATCAGTTACCTTTCTTTATTTACGGTGCGCAGAGATCCCTTCAATTAAGGAATTGAATTTTCCTTCATTCTTGCTGGGCAAACTCCTCCTTTTGAGGTGTAGTAATCAAATGGAGGCATGCGCCCAACCACCCCTACCTTTTTGAAGCTCTTACTGAACAGGTGCTAAAATCTTTATTCCTTTTAATAAATGAAAAACTAAACAAAACTTCCCTTTTTTTTGTTTCAAGCAATTCACCCTAAATTTATAAGGGTAACTTTGCTAATTAAAGATCTATTTCAAAAGTCTTAACCCCTCCTTGAGTCTTAAGAATGAATTAATCCATTACTCAGACTTTATAATAATTAAACCTGTCCTTTTAACAAGACTTAATGTCTAAAAATGAAATGAATTCGTCATTTAGATTCTAAGAAAAATAACCCTTGTCTTTCTTAAGGATCTAGTCTATCATTCTATGATAGATTATTAATCCTTCATTTCTCTTTTCTCATGGTGGATTTTTGATTAATCATGCCCTTTTGCCAAAAGACTCTAAATCCATTTAATTAATTACTTAGTATATATGTGTGTGTGTGTGTGTGTGTGTGTGTGTGTTTTTCAATCAGTGTCTTTTAAGACTGAAAACTATCGTTTCCTTCCTCATCAGGACAGTCCATGTATTTTAATGTACCACTTCCTTTCCATCGAGGAATTGGCCTTTTCCCCGACTTCCTTTCCTCTTAGGATGTCTCCTAAGTCATTAAAGGAAATTTGTTATATTTTCTTGTATTTACTTAGGTATGTCGAGCCTAAGTCCCTCTTTCCCTAGACTCAGATATTAATATAGATGTGAGATATGCTAGCACCGATATCTCTCTTATGGACTCTTTAATCATTTTCTCTTATTGCCTTTATGCTCCCTAAGTTTTTTACTTATATAGGTTGCAAGCTTTGTTTTCGGAGGGGCCTTGGCCTTGAGCTCCTCACCTGGAGACAATTACAATAACACTTGAATTTACAATTATCTAGGGTTCTCTTTAGAGGGTTGTTACAATAATGTTGGTGAGGTAGGTAAGGTGGATAAATGTTGCAGTTCAACACTGCAAGCATATTGTACTACTTTATTGCTGTTAGAATGTGGACTCGATTGAACATGAGTGTGCGTAGGGAATAGAGGAGATTTGAGAGAAGGTAATTGTGGCAGGTGTAATTGACTAGTTTGTGTGGTTTATCCTTCCTAGAAAATGGGATATTGTTGAAAATATTGTAGAATAGGAAGTGTTGCATCATAAGAGAGAGTATCCCTACGATCATCAAATGGGACAGAAAGGAGTTGTGAACAAGATTGACAAGGGTTGAGATGAGGCTGAGAAGAGGGTATATTTTTACTAGTCTTGAATTTTCCTCTTGAATACCTTCTACATAATTCACAAACATTATCATATGGTAACTGAAGTATGTCACATGTTCCTGTCAGACTTAAAATTTCTAGATATTCATTTTTTATGCCTTTGAGTAAAAATTTTTGTAAGGTATCTTCCCCCAACTGTCTTAGTTTTGATCTTTGAAGGTTGTATTGAAAGAGTTCGACATAATTTTCCAAAGTTTCTTGTTCTCCCTGTGTTATTTCAATGATGTCTTCTATATACATCCACATTCAAGCTCGAAATTCTCTGTGATGGGAAAATCAACGATAAGTTATTACGATTTAGTTCCACAGGTTTATAAAATTTACCTATTTAACGCGAAACAATAGCGAATATTTTCTTCAATTTCCTCTTTATACCAAGAGTAGCGGCATTGTCCGTTCGGAAAGCGAGGTTTCGAATCATGCTGGAAATATTAATTACCCGTTGATCCAAATAGCAGATCAGCCGACTCTATCAGAGTTTGTAGAAGGTCATTCTATGCCATACAGTATGACATAATGAAGAGTTCACATCTCTTGTATATAATCTAGTCAAATTTAATTGCTGAAGATAATTTTCTAGGTAGATAGTTATTACACTGTTTAATGTTAATTCAATAGCTTCATAGAGAAGCAATTTTAGAAGTCTTCCCCCAATATTTGAATCCTTGGTTGTGACCTTGGAAAAAAACAAAGACATGATAGTGTTCACCATTGATGAGCTACAAGCTTCACTCATCAATCATGAACACAGACTCAACAAAAAAAATACATCATTAGAAGGTGCATTTGTAGCACAGTGATCCATAATTCATTGTAGAGGAAGGGGGAGAAATAATTCTAGAGGCAGAGGAAGAAACTTCACAAGAGGGTGCCACAGCAGAATTCCTGCAGATGTCGCTTGTAGAGGACATAATCAGAACCCAAGTCATCCATGTGGTCACTGGTTTGATAAATAAAAAATCCAATGTCATTATTGTAAGAAATTTGGTGATTATGCATATGAATGTAGGAAGAAGCAATATGACCAAGGAATGAAAATACATAGCCAGTTAGTGAAGGCCAACACTTCATCGAGTGCATTGTTGATGGCATGTGCATCCCCAATTGAATGAAATACCATCCAAGAAAGTCTGTTGGACATATGGTATTTAGATTCAGGCTGCAACAATCATATGACTGGTAATTAAATTTGTTTTATAGTCTAGAAAATTCAGTTCGAATAGATGTTACACCTAAAAATAATGTCCAAGTCATTGTTTTGGGAAAATGTACTGTTGGTATTCTAACCAAACTGGGGGAGCATAACTATATGCATGATGTCTATAAAGTGGAAGGTATGAAACACAATTTTCTAAGCATTGGATAGTTGATATAGAAAGGTTATAGAGTCTACATGGAGGACAATCATTATGTGATTAAATACATACACCTAAGCAGCCAAATCATAGGAAAAGTTCCAATGACAAGAAATCACGTGTTTCCATTAAGGATAGTTCCAGACAATACAAGAGTTAGATTCAAGGAAGAAAGCAAAGAAGAATTAGTGGACTGCGACAAGAAATAAAATGACAGCGCCGATTTTTAGGATGTATTTCAAACAGAGGTTTAGGATGATTCCTCGTTTTGGCATTTTATATTTGGACATCTGAATTTTGGTCAGTTGAAGCTTCTGCACATAAAGAATATGGTAAAAGGATTTCCACCGATTGAAAAACCAGGCAGAGTTTGTGAAGGCTGCATTTTTGGCAAGCAGCATAGAGAGATTTTTCCAGTCAGAAATTCATAAAGAGCACACACACCACTTGAGATAGTGCACTCTAATATTTGTGGCCCAATGAAGACATCATCCATTAGTGGATGTATTTATTTTCTTACTTCTATTGGTGACTACTCAAAAAAAACATGGGTATATTTCCTAAAACATAAATCTGATGCATTTAGTTCTTTTTAGCAGTTCAAAGCACTCATGGAGAACTAGAGTGGACACCGCATCAAAATCCTAAGGACGAACATAGGTGACAAATGTGTTTCAAATGAATTTATATTTTTTTACAAAACCCATGGCACACAGAAGCAATTCACTGCACAGTATACACCTCAGCAAAATAGTGCCGTGGACAGAAAGAATAGTACCTTTATGGAGATGCTGCATAACATGATGGAAACCAAACATTTCCCAAATGAATATTGGGCTGAAGCAGTCGCAACTGCTTATACATTATGAATTGATGTCCAACAAAGAGCATGAATTAAAAGGTTCCTCAAGAAGCATGGACAAGTATGAATCATAGTGTTTCTCATTTAAAATATTTTGGTTGTGTCGCATATGCTCATGTGCCAGAAGAGATAAGAAAGAAGTTAGACAACAAGGAATGAAAATGCATTTTTGTAGCCTATTCTGAAGACACAAAAGTATACAAGTTCTATGACCATACCACAAGTAAAGTAATCATCAGTCATGGCGTTCAATTCGTTGAGAATGAATCATGGGATGGAATCGTCGAAAATAATGTCAAGATTGTGTCGAATGTCAAGCATGGTGACATGATGGAGGAAGTGGTTCAAACACAACATGTAAGTCATCGGTCGCAGTACCATTGAATCCCATGACATCGCGATATGGTTTAGCATAAGTAATATCAACAAAATTCATAGCTCAAGATACATCGACAAGCATACCAAGAGGACAATAGACGCCATCAAGCAGTTTGACATCAATAGATCCAGTGAAGACAAGAATTCTACGTGAAATATAAGAAAATAGCACACCAAATTCCTTCTCTCTCTTTGCATTATTTTCTCAAATAGATGATTCAATAAAATTCGAGGAATTTGTTTAAAAATAAGTATGGGAACAAGTCGTGGATGAAGAAATACAATGCATTGAGAAAAACCAGACGTGGGAGCAGCTAGATGTAGCAAAAGATAAATATGTAATCGAAATCAAATGGATTTACAAGATCAAGAAATATGATGATGGGAATGTGCAAAAGTACAAGGAAAGAATGTTATGAAGAGGGTTCACACAATAGCCCGACATATACTTCAATGAAACATTTGCACTAGTTGCACGCATGGATACAATCAGAACAGTTTTGGCCATCGTTGCACAAAACAAATGGCCTATTTATCAAATGGATGTTAAATCAACATTCTTGAATGGCTCTCTAGATGAAGAAGTATAAGTGGAAGAACCACAAGGCTATGAATTTTCAGGACAAGAACGCAAAGTGTATAGGATGAAAAAGGAACTCTATGGTTCGAAGCAAGCTCTAAGAGATTGGTTCACTCACATTGATTCCTATCTCATTAAGAATATATTTCACAGAAGTGAAAGTGAGCCAACAATGTACACAAAAGTGAATGGGTAAGGTAATATGGTAATTGTCTTCCTATATGTAGATGATTTAATATTTACTGGTGATTTTGGCATAACATAATTTAGAAAAGTCATGGAAAGTGAATTTGAAATGATTGATTTGGGGCTCATAAAGTTTTTTATGGGAATTGAAGTCCAAGAGTCTAAGATTGGTATTTTAATATCATAGTCATAGTATGAAAGTACAGTTTTAAAAATATTCAATATGTCTAATTGCAAGTCAGTACAAACACCAATAATTACAAGTTTAAAATTGAGCAAAGATGATGATGGATCGACTATAGATCCTAAGATGTTTAAAAGTATTGTTGGAAACCTTATATATCTAACAACAACGAGACCAGACATCATGTATGGAGTAAGGTTGATCTCAAGATTCATGGAATCACTAAAAGACTCTCATTGGCAAGCATGTAAAATATTTCTGAGGTATGTAAGTGGCACAAAAGACCTTGGAATTATGTATTCAACCTCAGAAAATTTTAAACTCATTGGATACAGTGACAGTAACAATGGAGGAAGCACATATGATAGGAAAAGCACATATGGGTAAACATTTCATTTTGGTATAGGATTTTTTTTTATGGGATTCAAAGAAACAACCCATAGTAACTCTATCTTCGGCAGAAGTAGAGTATGTTGCAGCTACAAGAAATGCATGCCAAGTTGTTTGGATGACAAGCATATTAAAATATCTATCACATAACCAAGAAGAAACAACAACCATTTTCTGTGACAGCAATTCAACCATTTCCTTGTCAAAAAATCATGTGTTTTACAAGAAAACCAAATGCATCGACAAAAAGTATCCTTTTATAAGAGAATTGGTGAACAAGAAAGAAATTTCTTTAGAATTTTGTAGGTCTGAATATCAGCTTCCACACATCTTTACAAATCCATTGGCAAGGGATACATTCCAGTATCTCTGAATTTATTTAAGAATGACAAGTTTTGCACAATGAACTCTATCAGAACCATGGAGAGGCCACTCCTTCCACACCATGGTGTAATATAGAAAAAAATTAATGAAGTTTAGTTCTCTACAAGACCTTGATACACTACCACCAACCCCATTAGATTCATATAGTATCTTGTCATCATCCATATCTTCATTGCTATGTTTCCTCGATAAGTCCTTGTTATCTTTTGTCACATATTGTTTCTCCTTCATACCAAGGAAATAACATGTTATTAAGACAATATTTGAGACAATAATTGTGTAAATTGTTTCAACTTAAGACAAGAAAACTTATGTGTATTTTCTTAAATATTGTCTTTAAGCGGGTGTCTTAAAGTAATCTCTTAAATAATTGTCTTAAATTTAAGACAATATCTTAAGACAATCATTTAAGAAAATAGTTTAAGACACCCGCTTAAAGACAATATTTAAGACAATGCAAAATTTTTCTTTTGTCTTAAGTTGAGACAATTTACACAAATATTGTCTCAAATATTGTCTTAATACAGCCCTCTATGTAGTAGTCTTAGGTTCATGTAGAGAAACTGTCGTGCATTTCAGTGCATAGTATGGAGAAAGGAAGGCCTAATTCGAGAAGGGATGTTTATATTCTAACTTGGAGGAGGAATTTATTCCATCATTTCTCAAAGGAAATATGCAAACTGAACTAATTGTGGACTATTATTTGCTTGAATAATATGGCTCTGTTCATAACTCCCAATAGAATTAACTTAATATTTAAAAAATATACTATAAAAACAACTCTGATGATCAATAAAATGCCATCACTTTTCTGACAAATAGCTTTTATTGTATACTAATACTAGGAAAAATGACTCAAGAGGACTATGTCACATGCCCCAATTTTGCAAAAACAATTTTATATTATTTGAGGACAATACATTAAATTTTATGCTAAGTTGTAATTGATGACCCAATGGGGTCAAGGATATTTAATGTAAATTCTGAATATTTTATTACAAATAAACAAATGAGGAGACAACAACTGAGGAGAGCTGTTAAAGGAGTGTTTACTAGTCAAATTGGTGGAGGAGACTGGGTGAAGAGCAAACTGACATGTGGCAGCATCCTCAAACCACTTCCAACTGTTGCAGGTGGCAACCTCCCTACATTTGGGGTCATGATTCCCCAAGAAAGTGGAATCAGAGTAGGTGGCTCAATCAACAAAAACTAACGCAAAAGACCTAGGCAATCTCTATAAAAAATCCCATAGAAGAGAGTTGAGGCTGCTCATTCTAGAGAAGTGATCATTTAGGTTGAATGAATGTGCTTCAGAGAAATTCAATGGAAGGGAAATATGGAAAGTGTTTGAGGGGATAAGTGATGATTGATCTAGTTGCAGCTTTTAAGATGAACATCATACTGCTGAGAGTAGAGTGTTTTACTGAGATATTGAACTATTCAGTTGACACAGGGTTCTACTGTTTGCATTCTCTACGAGTTCTCATCCAAGAAGACCAGGAACAGGCTCGGGGTCCGTGAGGAAGCATTGTTTGAGGGCTCTCCAGGATATTGGTAGGGAGGAACGGCCTCCTAAAGCTTTTGTCATCTGTCCTCAACAGGTTCTATGTTATTTTATTTACTGTATTATTTAAATAAATCTTAGTTTGACTGTTATATGAATGTTAAAAAAAATCAGTTTGTGAAATGTTAGAAATGGTATTCTTATTAGATTGTTAAAGAAAATGAAATTGAATTAGAGAATACTGTGTTAGAATGAAAATAAATTTATAGACTGTGTTTTTCCACACGTGGAAACCAGGTCGTACTCTAGCACAGTTAGCATTCTTTAAGTAGATGAAAGAAATTCATAAGAGAATGAAAATAAAAGATGGATTTCTGTATCAGTAGATAGCAGAGTAATGTATTCAATGTTTAAATTATTATGAAAAGAACAATGTTATGGTTTAGTTATGTTTACTGTTTTGCTGAGTATAACTAAATAAAAATGTTGGAAAAGACACAGTAGAACTACACTAGAGTTATAGTAAAAAGTATACTCATACAATAAAAGTTTATAGAAGATACAGTTAAGTATATAAACAAGGTATTAACCATATAATTTATCCTTTAAATCTATTAACTAAAATATTAAACTACTACTTAGTATAAATCAGAGTAGGGTTATGTTTACAAACCATCTATTTATAAAAAGTAAATAGAGTTACAGAGTTATTGTTCTAATCTTTACAAAGCTTTGAATAATTTCTAAGTTACAGAATAGTAAACAAATTCAAATGTAACTGTAAAAATTAAATAGAACAAAACTAAGAAATTACTTATTCACGAAATAATTATATTTATGAGACAAGCTTATAACCTATGCAAGATAAATCTGAGGGTCAAAACCCTAGCTTTTCTTTTATCTTTTTATAAATTAATTTATAAAAGTTTTAAACATATTCTATGATAACTGAGTAAACAAATTGAACTAGAAGACTATAAGTTATGCGTTAGACTAATTACAGTCTTATCTCAAAAACTTATAATATATTTATAAATTATTTTATTAAAAACAAAAATACTTCATAAACAAGTTAAATAACATCAATACTCTTATATTAACGAATTAGAAGAAAACAGAAACCAATGCTCAATTAATAATCAATTTAAGAATACATCTATACAAGGGTTCTCTTCGAGTGAACCCTATCTATTCTATCCTAACTAATAAATATAAATTTATACATTTTACTTTATGACTGAGCTACAGTCTTCACAATAACCTTATTTATTTACAAGAGAAATCTTAAACCGTAAATTTATTTCACTCACAATGAAGAAGAATAGCCTAATTTATAGTAATATCATTTATAAGACAAAGTATAAATAACAGTCGTTCGAAACAGAAGTCAATTAAAAACCATGAGTACAGGAGAAACCTCCATATTTTAAGATTCAAAGTATGATATTACCAAGCCATAAGGCTGTAATTCCTTTTACAAGTTAAGAAAATCTAATTACAAGTCATGGCTTATAAGTCGAAGCTACCTTGCAACATGCAAGGATTTTAATAATAAAAACTAAGTAATAAATTAAACTAAGCATCTAAACAATGGAGGAATGAAAGCCGTGCTTCCTTTCCAACTGTAAGCCTTTTTACCTTAAACATTGCAAGTAGGGAGATGCCACGTTAAACTGGGGCTTACCCGTTTTGGTCATGAAGTCAGCGAGCGTTGGAGAGGATTCTTTAAAGCTTGAAGATGAACTGTAACCTGTAAGCGAGACCAATGGCTTTAGTTAGAAGTTGTACTTCCTAATACTAAAAACTATAACTTGAAATTTATAAATAATAGTAGGATAAAACTTTTACCTAAAGGAAAAGAACTCTAGAGCCGAGGAGGTAATCAAACCAGCATGAGGAACAACACCTTGAAGAACAAACCCTTATGATAACCTGTGATAGAGGAAGTGAGTTTCACATTCCATGCTTACACCGACAATGGAGCAGGTTAAAAGCTATGGCAAGGGCAACGCAAGGGAACAACACTCTAAACTACTGACAGAGTAAAACCACTCTCACAGCGACACAATGCTTGCAGAAAGAAACCAAGATACGAGATGTGTATCACTCAACTCTTATACAAGAGTTGTAGCACTTCACTACACACAAAATGGAGCTGTAAAATGAGGACAAGCGAGCCTCTCATGGTCGCGAAGAAACCAGACAGTGCAGAGCCAAACCCTCGAAGAATAATGAAGAAGATAGGGTTACGATGCAAGTTTTTAAATCGATCATTGCATGGTGGAGGCTTCTCCATGTGCACACTAAAATTTTAGTCAAGTTGTGGGTTGAACCATATAGTTTTCATGCACTGTCAGGAAGAACAATATTATTGCCAATCATACAATGTTTTAACGGTAATGATAAGGTTTGGTAACATATAATTGTTATGTCGGATAACATGGAAATCAACCCTTTGATGTAGTCATATATTATATACAACCAACAATATATTTTTGTATAAATTCAGTTCGTTGTATGTGCCTTTTTATAACACTACAATCAATCCTTTGTGAAAACATATTTATAAATTATTATCATTTGCATTGAATAACACTAAGTTCAATCATTGGTAAACGAATATAGTGGAGATCAATATTGACATTTATGCCTTTGAGTTATAGTCAATAGTACTCCTAAAGCTTCTTCACACAAGCCTTATTTTTAAAGAGTAATGCTATGTTTACATTAGTGTTATGCAAAATCAAAGTTGGTAAGGTAAATATCTTAGGTTCCACTTTTTGTAAATAAAAGTTAGGTAGTATTTTCTACACAAGAGTAACTTTTACATTTGCATGAAGTAGATAGTGTTATATATGGGAGACTTCTTGGATGTTAATGATCTTTTGGTTTCCATAAAGAACCAAATTCTTAATAAATCAAACCAATGTTTATATTAGACTTGGTAAATAAAAGATAGTAAGAGTATCGAGGGTTTAAGATAGAATCACTTAGTAATATTATTAAGTGATGTAATTTTGCTACAATACTTGTGACATGATGAAACTCAGAATATCAGAATTATAACTTAAGCACTATTATGCAAGTGAACATTTATAACTGTAATACAATAATAAGTTGATAATTTTTCTCTACTAGTGTAGAATTGAATGTAGAGCTAAGTAATTTATTGTAATCTTTTCTTTGAAGGAGTTAGATTGATATTCATACTTAGAAAGCAAAATTTTAGATACTAGACATAGCAATAGCAGTAAATACTTGTTTCAGTCGAAGCGTCTTTATATAAAATTATGAGATCTATGCTCATCAGTAAAACTTGTTAGTAACTTGGCTTATAACTTTAAAGATGAATTCTTAAGTAGAATTCATGCTCGTGAAAGACATTTAGTATAGCAAGGATATTGGTCTTTACAACATAAACTTAAAATACTGTCGTAGATACAAAGCAAATAAAGAAAAAGTTACTTTACCTCATAGTATCCTTGAACTCTATTAATCAATTTTTACTCTAGAATTTTATAGAAGCTAAAGAAGTACATCTTGATTTAATGCTTTAACAAACTCCTACTTGTTCAAAAATTTACCTGTTGAATCCATAAGATCCAGAAATTTAGGAGAGTTAGCAATTGCGTGGTAAGCCCTAGTTTAGAACATAACGTCTCACCTACTTGACAAAATCAAATCATCAGTATAGCTAGAAGTAACTAAATGCAGGTCATATACATAACATATCAAAATTAAAGTGGTATTAGTTTTTATGTGTTTGAAGTTAATCACTTCATTTGTTAACTGTTTCATTTTTTCCGCTAGGCGCTAGTAGTTATCAAACAAAGCCATTAGACATTTTATATTACATTAAAAAATTTTAATTTTTGTGATAATTTTGGGGTTATGACATGTGTTATCATAGCACAAGGTTCAAACACTAGGCCTTGATGAAGCTCAACTTGCTTATATGAAACAGTGTATTAAATCATTTTGCTAATGTTGTTTTCTTTTAATGTTATTCAACACAGAAATTGGTTTCTAAGTTTAACAAAAGGTATGGAAAGATTGGAGGAATATGCTAAAGAGGAATCTCCCTTTACTGAAAAAAAAAACTTACAAAGATAACCTATACAAGAAGACATAACCACTAATTCCTCAGAACTTTTGTAAACAGTAAAAGAATTAAAATATGAAATGGAATCTGTTAAAAAGGAAAATGAGAGGATCCTGAGAGCTCAGGAGGAGCTGAATAAGATCCTAATAGAAATATTTCATGCTGAGGGAAGGGTTAAAATAGATGATTTCGAAGATATAAGTTACCAACATAAATATAAAAAAGACTAAATAGACTAAAAATGAAAGAAGCCGATCTTCAGAAGTATTTGGTGATCAACATAATTTTCATTCCAGTAGTGATAGTAATGATGACAACCATTATACTAAAAAGAGAAAACATAAACCTTATGAGGAAATTTCTAGGGATTTTAAAAATATTAAACCGCCAACATTCAATGGTGAAACTGAGAAGGGGGAGGAAGTGGAATCCTGGTTATCTGGGATGAAGAAGTACTTCCATATTTATAACTATTCTAACCAATTAAAGGATAGAATGGCTATCTACAATATTTTAGGGAAGGCTGATATATGGTGGCAAGATTTAAAGAGAGTGAAGGGAATAAGAGAGAAGAATGTAAATTGGAGTACCTTCAAGAAGTACTTTAGAAAGAAATTTTTATTTGAGCAGTACTATGAAGAGAGAGAAAAAGAATTCTATGAGCTTAAACTAGGTACAATGACTATGAAATATTTGAACATCAAGTTTTTAAGTCTACTTAGGTATGTGCCATACCCTGTAGATGAAAAACCGAAGGTACAATGATTCCTGAGTTGTTTACTGTTATCACATCAAGGATAGGATTGAGTATGACAATCCAAAAACTATGGAAGAAGCTATGAGGAAAACCAATTTCTGTTATGAACAAAATCAAAAGAAGGCGAGCATGGCCAACTAGAAGGCCAAAAAGAATAATAATCATTATGATCAAAAGAAGAAATACTTTGTGCCCAACTGGAATTATAAAAATAATAAGGCCAGAAATTTTCCTAACAAGAATTTCCAAGGGAATACGAATAATTCACCAAGCAATCAGAACAATCCAAATGGTGAAGAGTCTGCTAATAATCATGGTAATTACACAAAGATATTTGAATGCAAAGTACCCATAAAGTGCTAGGAGTGTAATGTCCCACATTATGCCTCACTTTGTCCTAATTATAAAAAGACTGTCAGTAATATCCATACCATACAAGACGAAATGATTGTTGAAGATTAAGCGAAGACTATGCCCAGAATTAATGCAGCCTTGGAGAATCGACAAGAAGACTATCAGACTCCTATGGTGGAAGTAGAAGGTAAGATAAATCAAACCACTATAGCTATTTTAATTGATCCAGAAGCTAGTCTAAGTTATATTTCACCTAAATTGGTAGAAAAATGTAAGCTGCCTGTTCAAAAATTTGAAAATTCTTGGTTGGTTCAGTTAGCCACTTGTGCAAAAAGGAAGGTAATTTGTTTTGTAAAGAAATGTGCAGTAGTTATGGATCAATTTGAAACTATTGTAAAGCTTAATGTACTACCTCTTGGTTCGTACGACATACTAGTCGGTATGGATTGGTTAGATCAACATAGGGTGATCTTAAACTGTTATGATAAAACCTTTACATGTATAAATAATGATGAAAAATCAGTAAGTTTAAAGGAAATCCCTAGAAAAAATAACCATAAGGAAGATTTCTGCTTTGCAGCTTAAGAGAGTTGTTAGGAAAGGTTGTAAGGCTTATGTAGTAATAGTAACTAATGAGAAAGATATAAATAATACAGATAAATTAAAATTGGAGGACATACCAGTTTTAAAAGAGTATGTAGATGTATTTTCAGAAGAAATTCTGGGACTACCTCTAAAAAAGGAACTAGATTTTACCATTGAGCTAGTACCAGGCGCAATACCCAGCTTAAAGGCCCCTTATCACATGAACATTCTTGAACTTAATGAAATTAAATCACAATTAAAAGAAGTTATTGACAAGAAGTATATACGAACTAGTGTGTCTTCATGTGGGGCACTTGTCATCTTGGTTAAGAAAAAGGACAGAACTATGTGACTTTGCATAGATTACCGTCAGTTGAATAAGATGACTATTAAAAATAGATACCCATTTCCTCTCATAGATGATCTATTTGATCAACTACGTGGAGCTATGGTGTTTTCAAAAATTGATCTAAGGTCTGGATATCACCAAGTTAGGATTAAAGATGAAGACATCTTTAAAACAACTTTTAGGACTCGATATGGCTATTACAAGTTTGTCGTCATGCCATTCAGGCTTACTAATGCCCCAGCTATTTTTATGTGTTTAATGAACAATGTAATGCATAAATATCTGGACACGTTTGTAGTCGTGTTTATCGATGACATATTAATCTATTCAAAATATGAAGAAGAACATAAATAACATTTAAAAATTGTTTTATAAGAGTTATGAAATCATCAACTCTTTGCAAAGTTTAGTAAATGCGATTTATTTAAGGATAAAATCTAGTAATTAGGTCATGTGGTGACTAAGGAAGGGATTTCAGTGGATCCCAAAATGATAAAGGCGATTGAAGATTGGTCATTTCCTAAATATGTAACTGATGTTTGATCCTTCATGGGAATTACCGGTTATTGTGAGAGGTTCATTGAAGGGTTGTTGAGAATTGCGAATCTGATAAATTATTTGTAGAAGAAAGGAAAGAAATTTGATTGGAACCAGAGATGCGAGGATAGTTTTAAAAAGTTAAAAACTTTATTAACCAGCACACCTATCTTAAGAATATCTGATCCAAATAAAGATTTTGTAGTGTGTACTGACGCCTGCAATGATGGTTTAGGTAGAGTATTGACTCAAGAAGGGAATGCTATTGCTTATGAGTCTAGGAAATTAAAAATTCATGAAAAGAGTTATGCAACTTATGATCTGGAATTAGCTATTGTTATACATGCTCTAAAGATGTGGTGTCATCATCTAATTGGCAGAAAATTTATTTTAATGATCGATAATAAAGGACTAAAATATCTATTAGATCAGCCTAATCTAAATGCTATAGAATCTAGGTGGCTAACTTTTCTAAGTGAGTATGATTTCGAATTTCAATACATTAAAGGGAAAGAAAATAAAGTTGCTCATGCATTAAGTAGAAATGCAAGGTTGAACTTTACAGCAGTTATCAGCACTTATATAACAGATCGAGATGAACAACTTAAAGAAGGGTTAGAACAAAATGAAATTTACCAAAATTTACAAGCTAAAACGAAAGAAAATCCAACAAAAAGCTTAAGTAAAGGGTACAGTTTGAATGAAAAATAATTTTTGCTGTATAAAGATAGAATGTATGTACCTAATGTACCTAAAGTTAAATTATTAATTTTACATGAAATCCATAAAAATCCATACTCACACCATCCAGGTTATCAGAAGACTATAACTATGTTAAGAAAAGAATATTTTTGGCCAAACATGAAGACTGAACTGGCAGAATATATCGCTAGGTGTTTTGAATGTCATCAGGTGAAAACTGAACATCAACACCTAGCTGGATTACTTCAGCCATTACCCCGTCCTAGCTGGAAATGGGAGATAATTAGTATCGATTTTGTTACTTGAATTCCTAAAAATCAAAATTTAAATGATTCTATCATGGTAGTGGTTGATAAATTAAGTAAAGCATCCCACTTTATACTTGTTAAAACTATGTATAAAGCTGCAAACATAGCTGATATCTTTCTAAAGCAAATTTTTCGACTGCATGGGATACCGAAAGTTATAGTCTCAGATAGAGACCCTAAATTTATAGGTAACTTTTGGAAATCTCTGTTTAAAGGATTAAACAAAACACTAAATTTTAGTACTTCGTTCCATCCTGAAACAGATGGATGGATTGAAAGAGTAAACCAAGTACTAGAATATTTACTAAGAATGTATGTGAAAGACCATCCAGGTAAATGGGAGGATTATTTGCATCTGGTAGAATTTGCTTATAATAATAAGTATCAAGCATCAGCCAAATATAGTCCTTTCAAAATCTTGTATGGAAGGAAATGTAACACTCCTATCTCTTGGAGTAATCTGGTGGAAAGATTAGTATTAGTATTAGGTCTTGAACTATTGAAAGAAATGGAAGAAATTGTAAAACATGTACAAAATAATCTTAAAACTGTGCAAGATCGACAAAAGAGTCAAGTAGACCTTAAAAGAACTCCAAAAGAGTTTCAGGTAGGTGAAAATGTGTTCATCAAGGTGAGACCCAAAAAGAGCTCTCTGAGGTTGGGTAGTTGTGCAAAAATAGCACCTCGTTATTGTGGTACATTTGAAATACTATCCCGGATTGGATAGGTAGCTTATCAATTAACATTACCACCAAATTTAAGAGTTTATAATGTTTTTCACACTTTTGTATTAAAGAAATATATTCATGATGCTACTCATGTTGTTAACTGGAATGATATACATGTGGAAACAGCAGGAGATTTTCTGGTGGAATCGGACTATATCCTCAGGCGAAGGGAGATCACACTTTCGAACCACACCATTGGTCAGCTGAAGGTGTAGTGGAAGCATATTAGTTCATAGGAAGCCACTTGGTAATTGGAAATTAATATGTGGGATGCATATCCAATTCCGTTCCAGGGGAATTCTGAGGATGAAGAATAAATAACATTGATGACAATGTTATAATTTAATGGGGTGTGTATGTCACATGCCCCAATTTTGCAAAAAACTTTTTATATTATTTGAGGACAATACGTTAAATTTTATGCTAAGTTGTAATTGATGATCCAGTGGGGTCAAGGATATTTAATGTAAATTATGAATATTTTATTATAAATAAATAAATGAGGAGAGAACAGCTTAGGAGAGATGTTAAAAGAATGTTTATTGGTCAAATTGGTAGAGGATACTAGGTGGAGATCAAACTGACATGTGGCAGAATCCTTAAACACTTCCAACTATTGCAGGTGGAAACCTCCATACATTTGGGGTCATGGTTCCCCAAGAAAGTGGAATGAGAGCAGGTGTCTCAATTAATGAAAACTGACCCAAAAGAACTAGGAAATCTTTATAAAAATTCTCATTGAAGAGAGCTGAGGCTGCTCATTCTAGAGAAGTGATCATTCAGGTTGAATGAATGTACTTCAAAGGAATTCAATGGAAGGGAAATATGGAAATTGTTTGAGGGGATAACTGCTGATTGATCTAGTTGCAGCTTTTAAGCTGAAGATCATATTGCTGAGATTAGAGTGTTTTACTGAGATATTGAACTAGTTAGTTGACAAAGGGTTCTACTGTTTGCATTCTCCACGAGTTCTCATCCAAGAAGACTAGGAACAGGCTCGAGGGTTTTGAGGAAGCGTTGTTTGAGCGCTCTCCAGGATATTGGTAGGGAGGAACGACCTCCTAAAGCTGTTTTCATCTGTCCTCAACAGGTTCTATGTTATTTTATTTTACTGTGTTAGTTAAATAAATCCTAGTTTGACTATTATATGAATGTTAAAAAAATTCAGTTTGTGAAATGTTAGAAATGGTATTCTTATTAGATTGTTAAAGAAAATGAAATTGATTTAGATAATAATGTGTTAGAATGAAAATAAATTTCTAGACCATGTTTTTCCACGCCTGGAAACCAAGTCGTACTCTAGCACAGTTAGAAAGCTTTAAGTAGATGAAAGAAATTCATAAGAGAATGAAAATAAAAGATAAATTTCTGTATCTGTAGATAGCACAGTAATTTATTAAATGTTTAAATTATCATGAAAAGAACAGTGTTATGGTTTAGTTATGTTTACTGTTTTACTGAGTATAACTAAATAAAAATGTTGGAAAAGACACAGTAGAAGTACACTAGAGTTATAGTAAAAAGTATACTAACACAATAAAAGTTTATAGAAGATACAGTTAAGTATATAAAAAAGGTATTAACCATATAATTTATCCTTTAAATCTATTAACTAAAATCTTAAACTACTACTTAGTATAAATCAGAGTAGGGTTATGTTTACAAACCATCTATTTATAAAAAGTAAAGAGAGTTACAGAGTTATTATTCTAATCTTTACAAAGATCTCAATAATTTCTAAGTTACAGAACAATAAAAAAATTCAAATGTAACTGTAAACATTAAATATAACAAAACTAAGAAATTACTTATTCACGAAATAATTATATTTACGAGACAATCTTATAACCTCTACAAGATAAATCAGAGGGTCAAAACCCTAGTTTTTCTTTTATCTTTTTATAAATTAATTTATAAAAGTTTAAACATATTCTATTATAACTGAGTAAACAAATTAAATTAGAAGACTATAAGTTATGCATTAGACTGATTACAGTCTTGTATCAAGAACTGATAATATATTTATAAACTCTTTTATTTAAAAAGAAAATACTTCATAAACAAGTTAAATAACATCAATACTCTTATATTAATGAATTAGAAGCAAATAGAAACCAATGCTTAATTAATAATTAATTTAAGAATACATCTATACAAGGGTTCTCTTCGAGTAAACCCTAGCTATTCTATCCTAACTCATAATTATAAATTTATAAATTTTACTTTATGACTAAGCTACAGTCTTCACAATAACGTTATTTTTTTACAAGAGAAATATTTAACAATAAATTTATTTCATTGACACTGAATAAGAATAACCTAATTTAAAGTAATATCATTTATAAGACAAAGTATAAATAATAGAGTATTTGAAACACAAGTCAATTAAAAACCATGAGTACAAGAGTAACCTCCATATTTTAAGATTGAGAGTATGATATTACCAAGCCATAAGGCTGTAATTCCTTTTATAAGTTAAGAAAATCTAATTACAAGTCACGGCTTATAAGCCGAAGCTACCCTGCAACATGCAAGGGTTTTAATAATAAAAACTAAGTAATAACTGAAACTAAGCATCTAAACAATGTAGGAATCGAAGCCATGCTTCCTTTCCAATTGTAACCCTTTTCCCTTAACCATTGCAAGCGGGGAGATGCCACGTTAAACTGGGGCTTACCCATTTTGGTCATGAAGTCAACCAGCATTGGAGAGGATTCTTCCAAGCTTGAAGATGAACTGTAGCCTGCAAGTGAGACCGATAGCTTTAGTTAGAAGTTGTATTTCCTAATACTAAAAACTGTAACTTGAAATTTATAAATAATAGTAGGGAAAAACTTTTACTTGAAGGAAAAGAAATATGGAGCCGAGGAGGTAATCGAACCAGAATGACGAATAGCACCTTCAAGAAAAAACCCTCGTGCTAACCTGTGACAGAGGTAGCGGGGTTCACATTCCAGGATTACATCGACGATGGAGCAAGTTAAAAGCTATGGCAAGGGCAATGCAAGGGACCAACACTCTAAACTACTCATAGAGTAAAACCACTCTCACAGCAACACAATGCTTGCAAAAAGAAACCAAGATACGAGCTGTGTATCACTCAACTCTTATACAAGATTTGCCTTCACTACACACAAAATGGAGCTGTAAAATGAGAACAAGCGAGTGTCTCATGGCCACGAAGAAACCAAATAGTGCAGAGCCAAACCATTGAAGAAGAATGAAGAAGGTAGGTTTACGGTGCAAGTTTTTAAATAGACCATTGCATGGTAGAGGATTCTTCACATGGCCACTGAAATTTTAGTCAAGATGTGAGCTGAACCATATAATTTTCCTACATTGTGGGGAAGAACAATATTATTGCCAATCATACAATGTTTTAACGCTAATGATAAGGTTTGGTAACGTATCATTGTTATGTCGGATAACATGGAAATCAGCCCTTCGATATAATCATATATATACAACCAAAAATATATTTTGGTATAAAGTCAATTCCTTGTATGTGCCTTTTTATAACACTACAATCAATCCTTTGTGAAAACATATTTATAAATTATTATCATTTGCATTGAATAACACTAAGTTCAATCATTGGTAAATGAATATAGTGGAGATCAATATTGAAATTTATACCTTTGACTTATTGTCAATAGTACTCCTAATGCGTCTTCGCACAAACCTTATTTTTAAGGAGTAATGCTACTTTTACATTAGTCTTATGCAAAATCAAAGTTGGTAAGGTAAATATCTTAGGTTCCACTTTTTGTAAATAAAATTTAGGTAGCATTTTCTACACAAGAGTAACTTTTACATTTGCATGAAGTAGATAGTGTCATAGATAGGAGACTTCTTGGAAGTTAATGATATTTTGGTTTCCATAAAGAACCAAATTCTTAATAAATCAAACCACTGTTTAGATTAATGTTATAGCTGATTTTACCACACATGGTGAATCACATTTTTATGGCCTTCCCTATCCCTATGCAGACTCCTTAGACCCCATGGACCATTTTTGTACTTTTTATGTTTCCAAGATCATCCCTAAAAACATGTAAAAATTGCCATACGCGACTTTTAAACCCTTTCTCGTGTATATACGTGAGTTTGACCCCTAAAACTGCGTACATCCAGATGTGTGCAAAAGGCCAAACTCTTTTGGAGTTTACCTTGATGTGGATCTCACTCACTTGTCTCCTAGCCTTCCATATGCCTTGAGATCGCTCAAATTCGACCTTTCATTACCCCATTGAAGAGCTATATAAGAAACCCTTTGGATACATTGAAGGCATGAGGAATTGAGAGTAAGAAAACTATAGTCTAGTGTTGCGAGAGCTTATAATTGAGTCTGCATCCCTTTGTCCCTTGGAGCACTTTTGTGTTCTTCCTAATATTGCCTTTTGCTTGTGAGCTTGCTATCAAGACATGGAGGGTTGAAGTGGTGGAGGCCCAAGTGGGGGACTCTATTTCTCTGATTCACAGATGTGCAGACGGAGGTTGTCTCTATTGTAATATATGTTTTATATTAATAGAAATATCTTTTCTTATCCAATACTGTGTATTTGAATGAATATTTGATCCATGGATGATTTCAAATGCTTATATGTTATTGATTATATATGCTAGAGTAGGTCTAGCATGATTATATATAGCATGATTTTCTTGTTTATTGAATGTTGAGGAAGGAATTTATCAATCCAATCTGGATTTGGAAAGCTCAATGAGGATCTACATCAACCGTCCAGAATAAGGTACGAATTGAGATCATTCAGTGTTAGATATTTGGTTTCTCTTGCATATAGGAAATGATTGATTTCTGAAGTCAAGTTGTCTGTTGTAGTACCCCAAGCCATAGGAATTTCTCTCAGTAACAGAATTGGTGACCCCACTGGGGATTTTCTTTGTTTTTCTTTGGGGTTCGGGGGCACAATGTGCTTGATATTATTAACTTGCTCTTTGTTTCTCCTTGTTTCTGTGTTGCATTTTATAGTATGTTCATCCATTGACACTCCCCTTTATTGGTTTGACCCTTGGCCTACTTTTTACCACTGTCTTCTCTGTATACACATGCTTTTGGTCGTGTACATATGCGGATTTTTAGCCAAAAGTTGCATATACACACAGCTTTTTGGCCAAAAGTCGCATATATATGCAGTTGTTCTTTAAACAGTCATGTACGTCCTCCCTTTTGGTGAGTTTGATGTTGTGGGAAGTTGTTGGGTGGGTTGTGAGTGTGGTTGGGTCTTCCTTGGCTCTCATGTTATCTGTTGGATGCTTCTTTTGTGACCAGAGACCCGTTATTCATTGATTTTTCTTTGAAAGTAGTTTTAGTCATTTATCCTTTTTGTTTTTCCATTAGTGCATTACTCTTTTTTGTCTCGGTGTCTTGCTGGACTTGTGTTTTATACTTGTTGTAGAGACTGAGAGTTTTAGATGACTTTTATTGCATTTTTTGTTCTTTTATATTGAACAATACAAGGTAGTTTCATTTTTTGCATATGGATTTGAGGAGGTACTTGCACTGGATTGCTTGGATGAAAGTTTTATTTAGGATTTCATATAGGAAGGATTGCATTGGCATTGAAAAACGAATATATATTTATGCATGTAATGTAGTGGCATACCCTATTTTTGATTTGACAAAGATTGCACTTAGCATTGTTTGTTATGGTGTGCATATTTACTTCACTGCTGAGTCATAACTTCATTAGTTGCATGATCATTTCCCTTTGAGTAATTACAGCCATTAAAATCAATGCATAATTTAAAATGAAGTACACTCTTTTGTTTTATAGGGTGCACCAACAAGATTAGGTTTTAGGGTCTTGGAATAGTTCATGGTGAGTAAATTATCCAGGACTACTAAACAAAAACATGTATGTGTCTGTACAGGTGAGAGTGTGAAATTCCTTGGTATAATTAGTGTTTCTGAGGATGCTCCTCTTACTCGAGAGTTAAGCACGAGGTAGTGTGAGCGGTTATTGATTGGGATGACCCCTGGTCATAACTGAGTAGCACCAGGGATATTTCTAGGATTGTATTCATATCTGGGGGCTCTTTCGAAAGTTTCAGGATTTGCTACCCTGCCCATATGGTCTATCCCACCTACGACTCTCTACTTGAGCACTGATTATATTGAGGTGAGCTTAGTTTCCTTACCTAAGTATCATAGGGGGTACTTATAGAGGTTATTCTGTAGGTGTCCCATCCAGGTAAAGGTCAGACAGCACAGTAGCTTTATCCATTGAAGCTGAGGATCATTATAATTGGTTAAGTACGTCTGCTTGTAGTGTAAGGGAGTTTTGAGCCTCTCCTGGGCGAGACATACCTGCTGCATTTGGGAGTTCACATATCCTCCCCTTGGTTTGCTTGTATTTTGGCTGTAGATATTCTTAGGTGTGTGCTCTTTGTGCACTAGCTGGACTTTGGGATCATGGTTAATTGATTATATATATGCTCTCTTGAGTTCATGTCCTTTTATTTTCAGCATGCCTCGTATCCTATCACCCGTCCTTGGTCCTAGTATGGAACCTGATGTCAAACTTGGGGGCATCATAGCCCCTTACTGTGCTCATAGATTTGGGAATGGTTATATTCCATCCTCTACTCCATTTCTGGAGGATTTTTATTCCCTTCACTCGGTCTTTACACCATTGGTCACCCTCATGGTGATGGTATTGGTTACGTGAACATTGGGTCTACACCTTACTTTTCTTTTTATGTCCCATCATTCACCACATTGTTTCCTTTGGGTGTAGTTGTCATGATCATTCCTCCCTATATCCTATAGTTTGGATTCTTTATTTACTATTTTGGGTTGTTTTGGACTAATATGGTTGTCATGTAGGGTCCAGTTTTTGTACACTCTCTCTGAGGTTTCGACCCATTCATGCCCATCAGAGGTATCATGTATAAACTAGCATATAGGTTAGGATTTCACATCTACTTGCATTTTGCATGGCTTTATGACCGTTTCATCTTAACCTTAGGAATGAACCCATTCCATGATGTCACAGAACCTTCATGCTATTGTTATAAGTGGTATTGTCCGAATGGTAGAGATTTCCTATACATGGGTGTCCTAGTTAGATCCCTTTTGCATTTGATACCCATGTTGTTAGTCCTCTCTTAGGTCTAAGAGTCCCTTTTAGTCCTACCTTGACTTTGAGAAATAGCTTCATAATCCTCTTGATCTTTACGCTGGTGTGTTTCCTCATGACTCCCTTATGTCAAGTTGTAATTGCATTATCATGAACTTTGCTTGCCTCATTGAGCCATATGCCATCTTCCCTAACTTTGAGTATCAACCATATAGCCCGAGATTGTATCATGTCTAGCCACATAGAGCCATTTTATATATCCTTTGCAGCTTGATTCCCTATTTTTACTGGGAGGGGACTTTCCCTCGAGTGTCTCTATCCTAGACATGTGTCCTTACATTGAGCATAGGGATGTTCCACTACTTGGAACTAGTTTGTTTGCCCATTTGACACTCGTCTCCTCATAGTCTGTAACTTTAAAGTGATTTTATTCTTTTTCAATATTTTCAAATATTTGAAAAAGTCCAAAAAAAATTTAAAAAACCAAAAAGCTCGACAAGAAAAGGTGTTATCTTTGGCAGCAATCAAGTTGTGTCGCCTTCAAATAGAGCACTATATATCACGTCCATTGGTTGGGTTAATAGATTTACCTTAGGAGCTGTACTCATTTATCTGAGTTTATCTCCACCGACTGGTTAAGCTTCTAGTCGCTATGGAGCCTTTGTCGATGCCTCCCGTGTCACAGAGATGTCTTGGTTTTGTATATCGAGTCTATGATTCCTACATTCAGTCACCGTTCGCCTTAATTCTCTTGTTCAAAGGAAGTTGAAACTTGAGTCGGCCATTCCTCAGTTATCTCGACTTTGCATGTCGGCCATTCCTGGTATAGTTATTGGTTCGTGCACCCTATGATCAAGTCCTTCCACATTATACAACTTTGCTAAGAACCTCATTTTGGATGATGGGGGGTGCCTTAATGCCCTCCTTCCAGCGCATTTCATCCCATTGACTTCAGATCATTTATTCTGGGATAGGAATCTCGAGTCATGTTTGAGTGCCTTAAGACTTGCAGTCATCAGTGGTAGGTTCTCTCGTCATCAATAGTTTTTGGGAATACATCAATGTCCCCTGATCGATGGATTCTATCAAGTCTTCGACCTCAATACATTTATTCACACTTGTTAGTTTGCACTCTAGTACCTTGATTCCCATTTTCATTATCGATGGGTGATCTCGTGTCTGTTAATGGTATACATCAATGATCGGTAATCAGACGATGGACTACTATGTTCGACCTTGACACCTCTATTCCCATAGTAGGACATGTACTGGTAGCAGTTTTTGTAGAAGACCTTCTAGATTAGTGGCATCTCTTATATGCTACTTCCTTGATCGTGCCAATGTTCATGAGATTTCAACTCTCATGACTTGATTCCAGTATATGTCAAACATTTCTATCCATTCTGGATATCTTGATCCATTATATATCTCCAGTCTTCATGGACATCATGATCCTTTGTATATATTCATCATGGAGATTCTGATCTATTTATATTGTATATGGCGATGACCACATATGTTATATTGTATCATGCTTATTCATGGCCATTGTACTCTTATGTATCCAGGACTACTATGTCTATTTGCAGTTATGTCCAAAGTTGTATCATTGTACAGTACTGATTGGATGGCTGGTTCTTCCACTGGGTTCTTCATCACTTCACTTCTCGGATGGACTTATAATGTATTTCAGCCATCGTATGACCCCTCTAACCTCACACATTAGGGGGCATTTGTTATAGTTGATTTTACCACACATGGTGAATCACATTTTTATGGCCTTCCCTATCCCTTTGCAGACTCCTTAGACCCCATGAACCATTTTTGTAATTTTGATGTTTCCAAGGTCATCCCTAAAAACATGCAGAAATTGCCATATGCGACTTTTAAACCCTTTCTCGCGTATATACATGGGTTTGAACCCTAAAACTGCATATATTGGGATGTGTGCAAAAGGCCAAATTCTGTTGGAGTTTTCCTTGATGTGGATCCAACTCACTTGTCTCCTAGCCTTCCATATGCCTTGATATCACTCAGATTCGACCTTTCATTACCCCATTGAAGAGCTATATAAGAAACCCTTTGGATACATTGAAGGCATGAGGAATTGAGAGCAATAAAACTATAGTCCATTGTTGCCGGAGCTTAAAATTGAGTCTACATCCCTTTGTACCTTGGAGAACTTTTGTGTTCTTCCCAAGCTTGCCTTTAGCTTGTGAGCTTGCTATCGAGAGATGGAGGATTAAAGTGGTGGAGGCCCAAGTGTGGGACTCAGTTTCTCCGGTTCCCAGACGTGCTGACAGAGGTTGTCTCTACTGTAATCTCTGTTTTATATTAATAGAAATATCTTTTCCTATCCAATAATGTGTTTTTGAATGAATATTTGATCCAAGGATGATTTCAAATTCTTATATGTTATTGATTATATATCATAGAGTAGGTATAACATGATTATATATAGTATGCTTGTCTTGTTTATTGAATGTTGAGGAAGCAATTTATCAATCCAAGATGCAGTTGGAAAGCTCAATAGGGATCTATATCAACCGTCTGGAATAAGGTACGAATCGAGATCCATTAGTGTTAGATATTTTGTTTCTCTTTCTTATATGAAATGATTGATTTCTGGAGTCAAACTATCTATTGTGGTACCCCAAGCCATAGGAATTTCTCTCTGTAACAATTACACTTTGTCAATAAAAGATAGTAAGACTATCCGGGGTTAAAGATAGAATCACATAGTAATATTATTAAGTGATGTAATTTTTCTACAATACTTGTGACATGATGAAACTCGGAAGATCGAAATTATAACTTAACGACTATTGTGCAAGTGAACATTTATAAAGCAACATTTTAGATACTAGACATAGAAATAGCAGTAAATACTTGTTTTAGTAAAAGCGTCTTTATATAAAATTATGAGCTCTATGCTCATCACTAAAACTTGTGAGTAACTTGGCTTATAACTTTAAAGACAAATTCTTAAGTAGAAGTCATGCTGGTGAAAGACATTTAGTATAGCAAGGATATTGGTCTTTACGGCATAAAATTAAAATAGTGTCGTAGATACAAAGCAAATAAAGAAAAAGTTACTTTACCTCATAGTATCCTTGAAAGCTATTAATCAATTTTTACTCTAGCATTTTATAGATGCTAAAGAAGTACATCTGCATTTAATGGTTTAACAAACTCCTACTTGTTCAAAAATTTACCTGTTGAACCTGTAAGTTCTAGAAATCCAACTGAGTTAGCAATTGCTAAGTAAGCCCCAGTTTAGAACATAACTTCTCACCTACTTGACAAAATCAAATCATCGGTACAGTTAGAAGTAACCGAATGCAGGTCATATACATAACATAACAAAATTAAAGTGGTATTAGTTTTTATGTGTTTGAAGTTAATCACTTCTTTTGTTAACTGTTTGTAATGTCCCTGCTCCGTATCCTTAATTTATTATGATTACTAATGTACATTGTACCTACTTCTAGTGAGGAGCTCAAGGCCAAGGCCCCACCAAAAGCAAAAGCATGCAGCTTATACAAGTTAACTACCTAAGTTGAAAACTTAGGAGACGAAAGGTAATGACACAACTTAGCAAAGGGCCAACTAAACCCATGAGGACGAAGATAATGAAGGAGCTTTAAGACTATGGCACCTATAGGGATTCTGATGCTTGCCGTTATTAGCCCAATTAAAGAAAATACCATGGCCTAGTTAATTAAATTCAAATAATATTTATCCATGATACCTCGACAAAAGGGTCAAGCACTTGTCGAAAAAGTTAAAACATCCTAAAGAATTAATTAGTAAGGAACTATAAGATATAGTCACCTCAATAAAAAAAGAGAAGAGGATGTCATCATGACACCTCGATTTAATATTGGGATCATATATATATTTCACCCTCAATATTATATGGAATGATTCTCATTTAAAANTATATATATATATATATATATATATATATATATATATATATATATATATGCCTAATTATTATAAAATTGTAGAGAACTCTTTTTATTCTTTCCAAAGAAAACACGAAGTAACTTCAGAATAACTAAATTTAATTCCTGTATTTCCCCTAGAAAAAAGGAAACAAAAGAGGAAAAAGATCCTCATCGAGGAGAGTTTTCAGGCATGCAGCATGTCCTCTACCTTTTCAGCACTGTTTAAGGAGGGGATCTTGGGCTGCGATGGTTAAATAGGGAAGGAGGCATTAGGAAAAGGGGGAGAGGGATTTCTGTGTCAAGGAGGATTTCCAGAATTGAGAGGGACCTCACCATGCCATTTTTTCTAGCATGAATGGGTTGTAAGAGTTTTCATGACAGAATGATGGAGAGAGGCATAGTATTTTTAAGAGAATGGAATCATAAAGGAAAGAGCTGATGATTTTAATGGTAGAGTGATTTAGTCAGCATTCAGTCTATATAAGACTACCTACAATATCCTTGATGGGGAAGCGATCCTTCTAAGCAGCTGCAATTCCTCTTAGTTGGGGAAGGAAAAAAAACTGCGATGTGCATTTTTTTACATTGGGTTGCTTTCAGCTTGTTTTTTTATTTTTGGGGAATTATTAGACTGGAGGTACTCTTGGTTAGTTGATGGGAATCATGCTAACAAGCGAGCGGATTCTGATCTAGTGTGCCAAGGTATAATGCAACTCGGCCTATGAATCAAACTTACAAGGTATGTGTGGAACTATGTGTATTGGGTTAGGAGTCACCATTTTTTTTTATTACAGCCAGATCCATAGTCGATTGGGTTCGAAATCACAAAAGTCTAGGTCCGTAGTGTATGATATGTATGATATATCTCTGCGTGATGAATTGGAAGACTTAGCTAAACTCTGATCTGCAATCTCATTGTAATTTTTATAGAATCACACTTGTTCGTTTGGAAGAACCTCCATTTTCTTTGACTTGAAGTCGTTGTGCTTATACCTTGTAGAATCCAACCTGTGTATTGGTGAGAACCCTTCCTTTTGGTTGCAGCCACTAGGCTTAAACATTTCATAATGTAGCCACGTTTGTTTGAAATTGCTGGCAATTTGGCCTAACGAACCTCATCCACGATTTGTTGGAAACATGGTGATTTTGAATTAATGAAACCGTACCCATTCTGTAAGAGCTACTTTGATTTTTTTTAAAGTCACTATACCTTTGCTTTTAACACTAGATCTATTTATGAGGTTCTCTGTGATTCGTGAATCAGGATCATTCTAGCCTTTTGGTGGGAAACAAATCCTTTATATTCATAGGTAAAAGAGCGAGGTATGTTGTCTGCGCTTTGACTTTGCTTGATTTGTTGATAAATATGGAGTTGCAGGATAGATCTGAGTTGCAGCCATCTTCTAAATGATGTTCCAAGCCTGCATTTTTGTAATAAGGTAACTTATATTGAAGTTCCAGATTTGGCCCATCTGGAAAGGTTGTCGACATTATTTTGTGAACATTCATGATCTTTTTGTATTTTTACACCACCTCGCGCACTAATAAAATTGGACACTCTTCCTAATAAATGATATGGAACTTTCTGGCACTTGAAAGTTTATCCAACACCTAGGCTAGCTTTGAAGGCGACGATGCAGGTGTTTGGAACATTATACCTTACACTAACAGTAATAAAATTTTATTCAAGAATAGAGCGGTATTCAAAAGTAATGCCATAAGATTTTATTTTGGTATAAGTTGGATATTAGCTTATCTTAGTTACCGTAGATGGTTATAAGCTTTTGGTGTAAGTTGATATGGAATGATCCTCCATAGGAAATCCCCTCCATGTTCACTTTACTTTAAATTAATATATATGTTAATATAGTTAAAGTAACTTCAGTATTTATGTCATGAGAAGAGGAAAAGCTAAGATTTTGAAGAAAAGAATAGTAGTGCTTTCATGTAGTTTTTCATAGGAAGGAATTATTTAAAATAAGGGTGTACTTGGAACAATAAATATTAATGACATTTATTAATGATATGACATCATCTTAAGAGAGAAGGGAACTTAGGTAGCCCAGATGTTTGATCAAAGAGAAATCAAGCATGTATGTTACTGATTCACCTTTTATAAATTATTAATGCATAACTTAAGCTTTGTTTATCCGATATGGCGAACTTAGTTTTCTACATTATATGAAGACGTCTTGGGTTATTTTTTTTAGAAGGTGAATAAATTCCTTACAATAAGAATACCTTGAAATAGATGTTATGGAAAGAGTAAAATTAGTGGCAACAGATGTGTTGCGGAAATTGAAATTCTCTTGGTTGATATTAATAAAAAATTAACAATTTTGGTGGATGTAAGCCTGGGTTTGGTGTGAACCACGTACATGTGTTGTCCTCTTTATGTTTTTGACTTATGCTGTTCAATTTTGATTGTGTTTTATATGAATGATTTGCGCCTATTTTTCCATTAAGCGATTTTCTATATGTTGCAATTAATGATGTTAAAAGAATGGTTGTTTCGTACATCATGATCTATTTTTAAACCAGTTTGTGCGGTTAATAACCTAATGGATATTAGAATTGAAGCCTTTATGAATTTACATGAAGTCTCATAGTTACAAATAAGTTTATGGGTTTTCATTAGATAGAGAAATGTTTCATTTGTAAATAATTATTCCACATGTTTATAAGATGGTAAGATTACCAGCAGCAAAATTAACCCAGTTGATGGTTCGATGAATGATCCACAAAGAGTTCTGTGGTCTTATATTATCATTCACAAGTCTAAGGTTGAGCATAAATTGGTCGTTCATGTATGATTTTGTTCTTGCTGATATAGGTGTGGTACACTAAGTATTTTGATGATGGGATAAATAATTAAATCCCTTAATAAAGTTCTATATTAGTAGTCGAAGATCAATGTAAACTAAAATGTGGTTATTTTAGTCAAACGATTGTTACAGTGCATATAGTCGTAATATTGTCGAAACTGATTAGTCATACTTCCATGAAATACCGTGTAAAGTCTGACACTAACATGATTGATTCCTTTGCTAGTAATAGTGAGCAAAAATTTTACCCCCTCTTACACATAATGGCATCGAGGTATCACAAGTACACCACACTGTTTCATTTTTTTCACTAGCTGCTAGTGGTTATCAAACTACGCCATTAGACATTTTATATTACATTAAAAATTTTAAATTTTTATGAGAATTTTGGAGTTATGACAGACTGTTTCTTGAGTCTCCTCCCGATAACTGAAAAATGTTGTATACATATTGGCATACTCGATAGAAGTTGTTGATTAGTGTTCTCTAATTTACCACATCTTGCATGCAACATTGATGTTTTGAAATAAATCTCTAAATTTTGAAAATAAATATCATAATATTAAATGTAGTTAAATTATAATTTTAATTTAATCTAAGGAATGAGCCTATCCAATGTATATATATATATATATATATATAGCAGCAAAACTCTGCACTCAGTTTTCATCTCCACAAAGTGGCAAATCCATGCCTTAAAAGTAAAGCTCTAAGTTGGCATGAGAAAGAGCCTTAGTTTTCTAAAGTGAAATCAAAATCTTAGAAAAAAGAATGGAATTCATGAGATCTTGTACCTCTGGCAAAAGAGAAGCAAATTCTTTGACAAGGATATATAATATGCTAGAACTAACTTTCAAATAAGTAGGATAGAAATTGTAGTCTCTCCAATCACTTCCTAGGGTTGGAAAATCATATACGTAGGACTCTATCTGAACTCTTAAAGTGTGACTAAGGCCATAAAAGTGTATCAAGTTTTTAGATTGAGAGTATGGGATCAGCTTTCGGAACTCAAATATTGCTAATGCAATGTGTTGATTGATCGAGAGATTGTAGCTATCACTAGTGTCACATACCCCATATTGCAAAAACATTTTATGTTTTAGAAGACATTGTTTTTTAATTTTATTATAAAGTTTGTAATTAATGACCAAGTGGGGTCAAGTATAATTGCATATAATTGTTGAATATTTTATTAATTAATAAACGAAAGATGAGACAACAACTTAAGGAGGATGTTATATGAGTGTTTTACTGGCCACTTGGTGGAATAGGCTGGGTTGAGAGCATACTGACACTTGGTAGCATCCTCAAACTACCTCTAGTTGTTGCAGGAGGAAACTTCCCTATTTTTGTGGTCATGTTCCCCAAGAAAGTGGAACAAGAGCAAGTGGATCATTAAGTGAAAAGTGACTCAAAATACCTAGGCATGCTGATAAAAGTTCCCATTGAATTCAGCTAAGGCTGCTCATTTCTTTACTTGTGGAATTTCTGAGTGAAATTAGTGCACAAGAAAAATGTTGAAGTTTTGAATTAGTGCAGCTAATTTGAGCTGAGTTCTTACTACTATAGGCAGAAAGATTACTGCTGATTACTTTGTGGAGTTGAAGAGGTTTCTAAACTAGTTCTCTCACCTAGTGCTTTCAACCAGGTGGACCAGTAGATAGGCTCGGGGGTCCTAATATTTGCAGTTCAGCTATCTTTAGGAGTTGGTTGGGAGGAACGGACTCCTTAAGTTGTTGTCTCCTCTGCTACATTGCCAAGTTCTACATGTTCTTTCTAATTTCTCTATGCAAGCATAGGAACAAGAAGGATGAATTTAGGAAATAATATATTTATGTGTATGCTTCATCTCTTACTAAAATTACTTGGAGAAAATCTTTTACTATTGAAAGATAGTTTAATTCTGGATTAGAATGAATGATTAGGGTAAATTTCAACTTTAGTGATGGATAAAATTGAAAGATAGTTTAATTCTGGATTAGAATGAATGATTAGGGTAAATTTCAACTTTAGTGATGGATAAAATTGAAAGATAAAATTTATAATATATTTATGTGTATGCTTCATCTCTTACTAAAATTACTTGGAGAAAATCTTTTACTATTGAAAGATAGTTTAATTCTGGATTAGAATGAATGATTAGGGTAAATTTCAACTTTAGTGATGGATAAAATACCTGACTATATGTTTCCACACCTTCAAGAAGGTAGTACTCTAGTACAGTAGGTGCAATTAAATTATGATGGATAAATTAAATCAAGAAGGTAGGATTATGTTTATTTAGTTTTTACAGATTATTTCTAGGAATGTTCATATTTTTCCTTAGTTAGAATGCCTCTGTTAAAAAAGTTAAACATGAACTACCATAAAGGAAGGTCTTTTAAAACCAATACACCGTTTGTGTAATTGTGTTCTCTTCAACACAGTAATTAATTACTAGCTATAAGCTTAGTTATTATAAGTATACATCGTTATTAAATATTATAAGAACAGATAAATAACATAAGTAGGAATACCCATTAAACAATAGGGTTTTTAAATTTAAAATAAAAATACAAACCCTAAATTAGGGAAATTGTCAACTAATTTATTTTTTCTTCCTCATTCCAAAAATGGGCTTTTATAGTTTTACCCTCTTTCTCTTAAATCAAATTCTTCATTTTTACAACCGAGTATTAAATATAATTTACACAGAACATTATTAAAACTGTTTATCAAGAATAAGTTAAAATAATATAAGAAAAGACAATTTAATAATCCTAATCCAATTACATAGTTGAGTATAATTCTATTAAAAATAAACAATTATAATATTAACTTAAAAATTAAATTAAAAACTAAAATTATGATAATAAATCTAGACCTGTAAATCTAGACCTCGTTACACGGTCGAACCCTACAATCAAGAAGAATTTCATTTCTTCTACTTACATATCATAATAAGAAAATTCTAAGTTAATATTAAATAAAATACATCTTTTAAAAATCAAAGTAAATACTTAAAAAAGATAGAAATTCTGAAAGACTACAAAATGTATTAAAACAACTCAGTTCTATTCAAAAATTGTCTCTATCCATTAACATTCATAACAACCCAATGGTGGAGGTTTATGGCTATCAATTTTTTAAAAACAAGTCTCCAATTTAAAAACCCTAATTTATTTTTAAAAAAATTAAACCACAACAATTTCCAAATAAGTCACGGCCTAATGGCCTCTCTCAATAGTAGTTACTATAAATCAAGTTACGGTCGAAAACGCTTCACCAGAATTTCATCGAAACATTCAAGTCACAGCCACACGGCCTTCCAAACAAATAGAGTACATTATAGCCACAACAAGAAGTCACATCTCGGTGGAACAATATCACCCATAACCCCACTCCCATCGTAGAGGGAACCTCAGGCAAGAATCGAGGCTTACCGGTTGGGCTGAGTAGTGTGGAGAGCTCCCTCCTGAAGTAGTTTATGCCATCGAGTTCCAGTAGTACCTGTCAAATAACCTGCACATTAAAACAGAGAAACATTATTTTCTTATTCATAAGAAAACCAAATATTAGTAAAGAAATGATAAATATGTGGCAGGCAAAGCGAATAAGCTTACCTGGAGAGTTTTTACCCTCGACCGCATAATAATTTTGGTTACACACTGAATCGAGCCCAATAAAACCTTCTACTCTAGTAGTTTGGGAATGAGAAAAACCTAAGTCAAATACCTTGACAAGATTATTTATTCCAACAACTAGGGCCACGATGAAACCAAACCGAGACCACATTGTTTTTCTAGATAGAGTTAAAATTGGACAATGCACAGAGGAAAGCTCTCATAGAGTAAAGCAATGGCAATGAAGGCCTATACACATAGAATAAAAACAATGGAAAAAAATGACTCTACACGTACAATTAAAACAATCGCAATGAAGGCCTTTACAAACAGAGATAAATGAATGGAATCAATGGCCATGAGGCTATAAGCCTACGACAACTCTCCACAACAAAAGGATAGGGTGAATGCGATATTTTAAGGTTTTGGAGAGCTTTATCATGTATTTTACCGAAGTCAAAACCCTATCCATTCACCATCAACCATGTGGACTCCACCTCAATTTTAATACTTTGGGTTTTATACTATAGTTTCGAAGAGCCCTTTGGTGTAGCCTGCAAACACAAGGTTTAACAATACCTTTGTTATAATCTCTTTTGAAAATCAATAATTTTTTTTTTTTTTACATAAGATGTATAACTATAAATTGAAAAGATCGCACGGTTATAATCTTTGCTTAATTAGGGATTACAACTATGTATTGAGGACCATGTAATTGGTAGTAGTATGCGCAAAGGTTTTGGTTTTAGAATCATTCTCTAGGTAATGTTTTTCCACCCTTGAAACGGAAAAGTATTACTTCACTTAAATCTTATATTGGAGTCATTTGCACCTACATTTGGTAAATACCAAGTTTTTAATATAACCTTCTATGCACGTAGCTGGTAGTGTCATATATAATAGACATTTCTTTCATACCCAAATTTATGAAATAATTGCTTAGTATTTTACCTTGATACATGTACATATAAACTATCTTAATGACATTTAACATTATAAGGTAAGATCTAGTTGTAGAAGTTATCATTCTATAGAGTGCATGTAGTCTTTGTTTTAATCAAACATAAAAAAGAAGTAATAAATAATATTATAATGCAAGATTTAGTCTACAAAAATTATGCAAGATCTAGTTGTATGTAGGACATCATGTAAGAATAATTGGATAAAAATATGATGTACAAGTTATAGTCAAAACTAAATAGAAAAAATCTATTTCTTATGTTGTGATTTAATTTCCAAGTATTTATGCTTATGAACAAATAAACAAAAAGTAAATACACAAAATTGATGATACCTTCTTTTGCTCAAGCTGTAAATTTAAACAAATATACTAGCATTTATTTATGCTAGTTGAGATAATTAATATCGATCCTGAAACTAGATTATAAAAACATCTTACCTGTAAAAGGGACATGTACAAGAAGCATCATCTCACTGCATTAGCTAAAAAAGATAAGCCTTGGACATGAACTGAAGTTCCTTCCTGTTTACAAACAGTAAAACAAACTTTAGTACATAGTAAATAAACAGATGTTTCAGCTAATGTTACTCCAGATCACCACCTGCTAAATCAATGTTTAATTTTGAATTTTGAAAGAAAATAATGAAGTATGCAGAAATAAAATTTAATAAAGGAATCGGTTTTTAGTTCTAGTTTAGACCTTAATACATTAACTGTTAATAGTTAAATGTCCCTCTTATGTGACGATTGTAAACATTTATTGTTATAAGAAAATTTTTAATTTTTTTACGAAATTTTGAAGTATTACATGTGGTATCAGAGCAAAGTTCAGACACTAGGCCAGAATGCGGCTCAACATGCATAGACAAATAAAAAATAAAATCCATGCATACTGGTTTTTTTTGTTTGTTGGAAAAGTGGTGGAACCCCCGTGACTAACCAGGTTTCCATTGGCTAAGTAACCATGAACATCTAAGCCGTCAAAATCACCCAGGGATCACACCCGGTCTAGGCCGCACCAACCATTAACATGGTTGGATTTTTTGGTATCCGACAGGATTAGAACCAACAACCTTTTATCTTAGGGGGCGTCTTAACTATACCCCGCCACCAACTGTTCTGCATCTCATAGATAAATCCATGCATATTGATTATTATTATTATTATTTTAAATGTTATAACCAGAAAAATTTTGTGAGCTAGAACTATAGGTATGGAAAGACTCGAGGAATATTTAGATGAGGAATCCCCATTTAATGAAAAACGTAATTCTAGAAGAGAACCAGTTCGGGAAGAAATAACTAACAATTGTTCGGAATTAATACAAACCGTTAAAGAATTAAGAACTAAAATGGAAATAGTTAAAAAAAATGAAAGAATTCTACGAGCTCAGGAGGAGATGAACCAGATATTGATGGAAAAATTTCAGAGTGAAGAAAAAGATAAACAAATAGAAGCTAAAAATACATCCTACCAACACAAAAGTAAAAAGTCCAAATAGTCTAAAATTGAAAAGTAGCTCGTCCTCTGAAATTTATGGTGACTCGCATAAGAAGAATCACGAGTACACTAGTGATAGGAGTGAAGATAATTACCATTTAAGAAAAAGAAAATTTAAGCCTTATGAGGAAATTTCAGGAGAATTTAAGAAGATAAAACCACCAACTTTCAATGGTGAAAGCGAGAAAGGAGAGGAAGTTGAATCATGGTTGTATGGAATGAAGAAGTATTTCCAAATCTATAATTACTCTAACTAGCTAAAAGCGAGGATGGCCATTTACAACTTAAATGGAAAGGCAAATTGTTAGTTTTTCAACATTTAAGCTAGCATTATGTTAGGATCTTTTCACTGAGAGAATAACAAGCACATCAATAACATAAGCACATCACAAGAGACAAGAGACACAAAGAGTTTTGATCGGGGAAACCATAAATGGGGAAAACCATGCAACTTCCTCTAAGATAGTATCACCACAAGATGTAAAACCCCAAAACAGAAAGATGCACTCCAACAGCAGTAGTCTTCTTGTTCGAGTATATTTCCTTCTCCACTAGTGCGCCACACTTGAGAGCAAGTGATGTATTTCACAAGTGATAAATAGAGAGACTCTCACTCTCTATTTATATTCATCCGTTCACTTGAATTGCATTTTCACACATAGGCTCAACCTAACAATTACTACTTGAGCCTACACCTTAATTAGTGTATAATAACTCAAGTGCCCCGAAATTATCGGGACTTACCTAATGACTTGATATGACTTGTTTACATTATTAATCTTCCTGATCGGAACATCGGGGCATGATCACATGACTCAAATACATAATAGAAAAATCCCAGAATAAACATCGGGTTACAATACATAAGATACATAGAAGAATACATTCCGAAGTTACATATACATCAACACTCCCTCTTAACTAGGAAGGTATTCTTTCGACACGATTTTCAGCACTGGTCTTCTTCTCTGTATCAACTGGAACATCTTCGTCTTCAAGTCATCTTCATCTTCAAGTCATCTGGATCTGGATCATCTCTCATGATCTGGATCGTCATAGAACTGGATCTGGATCATCACTGGATCTGGATCATCATAGCACATCATCACTGGATCTAGATCATCACTGGATCTGGATCATCATCACTGGACTGGATCTGGATCATCACTCGATCTGGATCATCATGGAAAATCACCACAGGATCTAGATCATCACTTGATCTGGATCTAGATCATCACTGCTGGATCTGGATCATCACTTGATCTGGATATCCTAGACTCATCATAACTGGATCTAGATCATAGCTCGATCTGGATCTCCTCTGGTCATCATCATGTGTGTACTATCTCGTCATAGGAAGTTCTACAGAGTCAACCCTTTTTCATGCTGGTTGTAGGCCTAGCCACCAGGGAGGTCTTCGCCCAGCACTTACATCTGACCTGCTCGTTAGAAAGGCACGCCCAGCACTCACATCTGATCATGAAGTAAACTAAAATCACATCAGAAAGGCCCAGCACTCACATTCACCAGCATGGTAGGAACAACAACTACCATCTGTGAAATGGCTTTGCACTTACATCTGACCTACTCGTCAGAAGGGCATCACATCCATCCAGGCTGGAACCACATCTGCCACAATGATGAAAGAACTATGTTATTTTCACCCAGGATGGAACCACATCCACCACAATGATGGAAGACTTTCAACCAGGATGGAACCACATCCGCCACAGTGGTGAAAGAACTCTATTCTTTTCACCCAGGTTGGAACCACATCCGCCACAATGAAGAAATATTTCTGCACTTACATCTGACCTACTCATCAAAAGGGCATGCACTCACATCTGACCTGGCAGGAACTGAATCCTGCACCCTCATCAAAATGGCCCCCGGTCCCAGACTGCGCTACCTGGTAACTGACCAGGCACCTCCACTCTCCCGAAGAGTGGCAGTTGCCCTTACATCTGTCCTACTCGACAGAATGGCCAGCACTCACATTTTTCATGGGAGGAACTTAATCCTTTAGCCATGAACAGAACGGATCAACCCTTACATCTGACCTACTCGTCAGAATGGCTCTCTCAGTCCCTGACTGAGTGTTCCTGGTAACTGACCAGGTGCCTCCATTCCCAGAATAGCAGTCAGCACTCATATTTGACATGGAAGGAACTGAATCCTCTCACCATGACAGAATGGCTCAGCCCTTACATCTGACTTGCTCGTCAGAATGGATTTGGATCTATAGCACTCATATCTGACATGGAAGGAACTGAATCCTCTCACCATGACAGAATGGCTCAGCCCTTACATCTGACCTGCTCATCAGAATGGATTTGGATCTATAGCACTCATATCTGACATGGAAGGAACTGAATCCTCTCACCATGACAGAATGGCTCAGCCCTTACATCTGACCATGGAAGGAACCAATCCTCTCACCATGTTAGAATGGCTATGGGTCTCATCACTTTCTCTTGGAAGGAACCTCGATCTGGAGAACACCAAGTATCTCTTTGAAGTACTCGAACTTTAGCCTAGCCAATGGCTTCATCAATACATCAGCTATCTATTCCTTCGTGGCAACATACTGGAGCTTCACTACTCCTCTCTGCACCATAACCCTAATATAGTGATACTTGATATCGATATGCTTCAACTTGTCATGGAACACTAGATTCTCTGACAACTTCACGCAACTCTGGTTGTCATAATGTATACAAGTAGCATCCAACTGGAGATCAAATATATCAGACAATAGCTTCCGTAGCCATACTTCCTCACAACTATCTGAACAAGCTGCGACATACTCTGCTTCAGCTGTACTCAGTTCCACACAGGATTGCTTCATGCTAAACCAAGAGATCACACCTGATCCCATACTGAAGCAACATCCTGAAGTACTCTTCCTGTCGATGGCACTTCCTGCCCAATATGAATCAACATAACCCTACAGGTTAATCTTTTGATTCACATCGTACTTGAGTCCATAATCAATTGTACCCCTGCATGCTTTTCAACCATGAGGTGAACATGTCTCAATGTGTTCACATCAAGGCAAGTATCTAGTCTCGGGTACATCAAGGACCCAATCATCTGACAATACATCGTAGCATCGACCGTCTCTTATGAAGCATCACTTAATAGCTTCATGTTCGATGCCATAGGTGTGGTCATGCAGTCCATCATCCTGAACCTCTTCAGGATCTCTATTGCATACTTCCTTTGTCCAAGGAATATTCCATCTGCACTCTGCCACACCTCCATACCTAGAACAATAGTGCATCGACACATAATAGGAGTATCACTGGTCTTCCGTCTTCAACCTTGAAGCAAAGGTTGGAATCCTCTTTACTCTTAGTAAAGCCTAGAGTCATCAGTAGTCTTCCCATCATGTCGTACCATGTCGAACCTCAATATATTCTGTAGTCACTCCCTCTGAAGCGGAGCATCATACTCCCTCTGTCTTCATTTCTCTATGCACTGAAAAACATTCTGTACTAGAGTGACAAGTAGCTTCCTATGCTACTAATATTCTATGTGACCATCTAGTGTATAGGCTTACATCTTCAACCTTGTAGCAAAGGTTAAGATCTTCATCAAGCTCATCATGTATGTGTTTAAACTCTTACTGGCTGCAAATGTCTCTTCGTAGTCTAGGCCTTCTTTTCGTGAGAAGCCTCATGCTACGAATCTTGATTTGTATCCCACGATGTTTCCATCTACTGCATGATGGAACTATGAACTTCTCTTCAGTTCTCAATACTACACCCTGACATCATTCTTCTTGAACTGGTCTTCCCTTTCTTCTTGGTGGCTGGAAGGTTCTGCATCAATGATGTCACTGCACTCGTCATATTATTCTTTGTCTTTGAACTGTCGTCACTTGTTCTTCAGAACAAGTCTTCATTCTTCTTTGCTTATAGGCGATTGTGTATGCAGTCTTTCCTATAAGTCAAATGCATTTGTATGGTTAGAACATTTCATAAGGAATATTCATACTGGAAAATACTTATGCATAAATATATGATTATGCAACTACTTTATCCAATACAACATTCATCCATATCTCACTAAAACTTTCTAGATGCCTTCCATCTCTACTAGGACAACATTGAGATTGTGCACTAATCCAATATGTCAGTAAAGAGGTTTCATTCTAGATAAGTAGCAATGGATAATTTGTATAGCACCATGAGCTACTTACCCATCACATGCATATTAGTAGTATACTGTCATTAATGCAAACATCCTATCATGCATAATACAATAACTGAATATAAACAAATGCATAACAAAACAATATCATGACAATTGAATACTTATCTTTATTTGTTTCGTGGGTAGACTCCTTCTTGAGCCTTCAGCTTCATCGTCTTCTTCATTCATGATAGCATCGTTTCTTATCCAAATGCTAAGGTGGATAAGATATTATTCAAGAGTTCATATCTTCATATTCCTCATCGCTTGAGGGATCTTCTTTGGATGGTAAGATCTTGATCTTCAGTTGCTCCCATCTTCTCTTCTCGAGCTTCTTCTTCTTGTGAGTTCTCTTTCTAGAGTCTATTGAAAGTAATCACTTCCTTCTAGCACACATTCCTTGAATGAATGAATCCTACGATCCTAAGAAGCCATTCAAAATGGCCATCACCACTTCTGCATTCTTCACTTCTTCTTTTACCACTTCAAGTTGTTCTCTGATTTGAGAGACTCTTATGACTGCATGGTCTCTTCATTCTGGATCTTCACATCCTTCAACTGGTTTCTTTAGGTCATATTCTGATTTTTGTTCTTCCCTTCAAATAGCTTGAAATTCTGGAACAGCTTTGCTTGCCATAGGTAGTGCTCTGTAATGCACATGTGCAAGCCTTCTATGCCAAGGCTCATTTGGATTTACTGTGTCATGGATCAAGGCTTGTTTTTGATGGCCCTTCAATTTGTACAAGCCTCCTTCTTGTTCTCCAATCACTACCGCATCATCGATAGTCTTTCCTTGAGTCCCATCATATGTTTGGAAGCCCCACTGTCTATGAGTCAATCATCACTTCCATGAGTAATGTTACCTATGAGAGCTGATATCAGAACATATTCATCCTCGCTTGAAGAACCTTCACTTTCATATATGGATCTCTTTCTGGATGGTTCATCATCCTCTGCAGCATGAGCATGATGTCTTCTTTGGCCTTGACCAAGTTCTTCTTATGAAAGGCTTCTAACCTCGTCTCCCTCTGAAACTGGAACCTCTATACTCATGTAGGTGTCCAATCCATTTTCTTCAGAGAGATCAAATACTTCCAGGCTTGGAAGTTGTCAACTTCCCCAAGCTTGTCACCAAGCTGATGTGATATATCATATTGAAATGAGAACCTCAAATGGAAATAGCAAAGGATTAGATCTTACCAATTTGAGGTGTCCGTCGTTGTCCGAGTGTTTCCTGATCTAGGGTTTGTCACAGGAAACCTAATTTTCAAAACTTGGAATATTTCAAAACTAATTGGATAGACAGATAGATCTCTTCAAATGGATCTTTCCAATGTACTTCTTTTCTGAAAACAGTGGAGGGAAGCTCTCAAAACAGGAAGCCCTAGATTTCCAATTTCTTCTGCAGAAATGCCTGTTACTGTTTCTGTGATATCTCCGAACTTACGGATCCTATGTGTCTGAAATTTTGCACTGAGGTAAAATCACATGTCCCTGATCCAATATCGTAGGTTTCATCAGAATTGGTTTGACCATTTGGGATTTATTATCCTTTTCCCAAGGTGACCTGTTACAGAACTCTTCATAACATCGAAGTTGTACGACATGCCACGTGTCACTGGTTCATTTTCTGAGTCTGATATTCTGACCACCAAAATTACAGTCCGTGCCCTTTCTGTAACATCTTCATAAATTCCATTTGGACCTCTGTATCCCATTATATTGCAATTATCCCTAGGTGTCCTGTTTATGGATGATTTATGGAAGAGCCTGGAACCCTAACTTTGAGAGATCATATCTCCAATAATATAGAGAGTATGAGGCTGATTTCTGGATACAGTGTTCATCAAGAGTTTATATTTGTCCCCTACAATTTTCATCTTTTGAGACTTCTCCAATATCGGGATATAGCGACTATACCAAAAATTAGCAGTTTTAGTATTTAGGGTTTCTCCTAGCTGAGGGTCAAACTAGGGTTTGACTTTCTCGAAGTTTCACCCAACCAAATTTCTTGATCCAGGTCTCTAAACTTCAGTTTTGATGAGGAGAAAAATCCTATTCTGGTCTCACTCAAAAATTCCTCTTCTGTAGAAATCCCTAATTTCCACATCGAAACTTAAAATGCTTGAAATTGAATTCCGCATCGACAGAAAGATGCACCCTTCAATGGAGAGTCATCCTAGCATACTTTTGCTGAAAATATGTGGAGAAAGATCCAAAAAATAGGAATCCCTAGTTCCTGTAGCTGCACAATGTCTTCTTCTCAGGTTAGCTCTGATACCATGTTAGTTTTTCAACATTTAAGCTAGCATTATGTTAGGATCTTTTCACTGAGAGAATAACAAGCATAGCAATAACATAAGCACATTACAAGAGACAAGAGACACAAAGAGTTTTGATTGGGGAAAACATAAATGGAGAAAACCCCACAACTTCCTCTAAGATAGTATCACCACAAGATGTAAAACCCCAAAACAGAAAGATGCACTCCAACAGCAGTAGTCTTCTTGTCTCAGTATATTTCCTTCTCCACTAGTGCGCCACACTTGAGAGAGCAAGTGATGTATTTCACAAGTGATAAATAGAGAGACTCTCACTCTCTATTTATATTCATCCGTTCACTTGAATTGCATTTTCACACGTAGGCTCAACCTAACAATTACTACTCGAGCCTACACCTTAATTAGTGTATAATAACTCAAGTGCCCCGAAACTGTGGGGACTTACCTAATGACTTGATATGACTTGTTTACATTATTAATATTCCCAATTGGAACATCGGGGCATGATCACATGACTCAAATACATAATAGAGACATCCCGGAATAAACATCGGGTTACAATACATAAGATACATAGAAGAATACATTCCGAAGTTACATATACATCAACACAGATATCTGGTGGCAGGATTTAAAATGAGTAAAAGGTATTGGGGAAAAGAACATTAATTGGAGTACCTTTAAGAAATACTTTAAAAACAAGTTTCTGTCTAAATACTACTATGAAGAGCGAGCTAAGGAATTCTATGAACTAAAGTTGGGAACTATGAACATGAAAGAATTAAACAGTAAATTTTTAAGTTTATTATGTTACGTGCCTTCCATTGTGGATGAGAAGCCTAAGGTGCAGCGGTTTCTAAGTTGTTTACCTTTTCACATTAAAGAAAGAGTTGAATACGATAATCCAAAAACCCTGGAGGAGGCTATCCAAAAGGAAAATTTTTTCTATGAGGAGAACCACAAAAAGGAAAGCATGTCAAACTAGAAGGCTAAGAGGTCTAATAATTTTGAAGAGAAGAAGAAGGGTTTCATATCTAACCATAATTTTATAAATAATAACACATGTAATTTTCCTAATAATAATTTTCAAGGAAATAAAGGAAATTCACAGTTAAACCCTAATGGCCCTAGAAATAAAGAACCTGCTAACAATCACTGCAACTACATTAAGAATAATGAACGTAAAGAGAAAGTAAAGTGTTGGGATTATAATGGACCTCATTATGCATCATTCTTCCCTAAAAGGAAGAAGAATGTCACCAACATACATACAGTATAGGAGGATATGACTGTTGGTGACTTAGCAAGGGTGATGCGCAAGATCAATGCGGCGCTAGAAAACAAGCAGTAGGATTATCAAAAATCCATGGTGGAAGTAGAAGGTAAGCTGAATCAAACACCCATTTCAATATTAATTGAACCAGGGGCTAGCGTGAGTTATATTTCTCCTCATTTAGTAGAAAAATGCTATTTATCAATAGAAATGTTTGCGAAGTCATGGTTAGTTCAACTAGCTACTGGAGCAAAAAGAAAAGTGATTAGTTTTGTAAAATATTGTGCTGTAAAAGTTGGCTTGGTAACAATGTAGTATAATTTTCTACCCGATGGATTTGGACTCCATGGTGAAAGTGAATTCTCTACCTGATGGATTTGAAATCCTTGGTGAAAGTGACCNAAAAACTATATATGCTGTATATATATATATATATATATATATATATATATATATATATGCATAATTCCTAGATATTGTTTTATCATAGTAAATATTTTTCCTTATGAACAATCCAAGATGTGATTTGAATTCATGAGCATTGTTTCACTGTACTATAGTGTATGCAGTCCATATGAATGATTGGTTTTTGTTTCTAGAAACCATCTTAATCCATTGGATTCTCCATATTCATTGCTCGATTTTCTCCCTTCCATCGTGGCTGTTAGATGCCATTATGAATCGAGTAGACCTTTCTCAGAGACTTGCAACCCACAAAAGAAATAGAAAAAAATGATCAGTAGGGAACACCGGGGATTTTCAAGGGTATGTATGTACTAGATATACTTTCCAAAACCACCATCACCACCCTTTCCGACATTCAGAGAAAAGTCAATTCACAATATTTATTTTATATATTTCTAGATAGTGTACTACATATATTTACCTTGCCGAATGCTTATGTTTCGAGCAGAGTTATATCCTAGCCGTAATTTCTCACTCTGGTATGAAGAATGTTGCGAAGAAAATAATATTGATTATTTAGTGAAAAAATAACTTGTTTCTATATATATCCACATTCAATCTCGAAAATATCTCCGGTGGGAAAATCAATGGTAAATTATTATGATTTAGTTCCACAGGTTTACAAAATTTACCTATTTAGCGTGAAACAACAATGAAGATTGTATTGAATTTCCTCTTTACAACAAAAAAACCGGTGTCATCCATTTGTAAAGAACGGTTTCGAATCCTGTAGGAAATATTAATTACTCGTTGACCCGAGTAACACATCAATCGACTCTTTAAGAGTCTGTAGTAGGCCAGTCTATGTCAAATAGTATGACATGATAAAGAGTTTTGTCTCTTGTATATAAGTGAGTCAAATTTAATTTTTGAAGCTAATTTTCTAGGTAGATAGTTATTACAGTATTTAATGTTAATTCGGTAGCTTCATAGAGAAGCAAATTTAGTCGGTCGAAGTTTCCTACATGAAGAAGATTGTAAATCTGTAATATACAGAGATAGAGAATGCACACACATAACACTCTCAAGAGATGGAATAGGACAAGAAAAGAACAAAGAAAGTGTGTGGAGAATAAGAAGAAAAACTTTGTGAAGAGTTTGAAGCTCAATCTTCTATGTTTAATGAAAGTGTTGAGAGCCGAAGCTCTATAAGAGGTGGAACATCCTTGTAATTTCTAAATTTGTATTTACAGCTATAAGTCTTTGTTATGCTTTCACAAGAAATATAAATCCATATTTTATGGTTGAACAAATGTTTTAAGTTAGCCGCACATATTCTCCATATTTACCTCAGTGAATGTTGTTTACATTTACAGTAAGTGAAAGACACAAAGAATCCATTTTTATTTCATAGTGTAAAAGTTTGAGTTTTTATCCATAGAAGGGTTTGACACAAATCTTATTTAACATTTGGTTATATAATATTGTGATTGATTTGCAATATAGTTTTGTCATAGTTAATCCCAAGTAACCGAAGGTGAAAAGTTTTTTTCATATTCCTAAGTCTTTAAGACTAGGAAATATAAATTTGGTTGCACAGGAGTTGGTTGCAACCTAAATCATGTCACAGTAAAATCCGGTCAAATACAAGTTTGTCGAGGTAAGAGTGAGTCAGATGAAAATTCAGTCGTAGTAACTTTGTCATAGTAATTCCATCGTAGGTATATTGGTTGCAAGACTATTTCGCAAAACTAAAAAGGGAAAACAAAAAGGTTGTGTTTCCTATTAACTCAAGTTCATTGTTGCAACCGTCATTTTTTGGATATCTGGTATTAGAGCAAGTTTAGGAAAGAAATATTGTCCTAGAAAGAGAAAAAGTAATTTTCTAAGGAAATTTGACTTAATTAAAAATGGCTTCTAGTTTCAGTTCAAATATGACAAGTTTAAAAATTCCAATGTTTATAGGAAAGAACTATGAATATTGGTCTCTAACAATGAAGGCTTTGTTCAAAGGTCAATATGTTTGGGATATTTTCCATAATGGTTATATAGAACCAGCATATTAGGCATCATATAATAATCTCACACAAGCTAAGAAAGATTACCTAAGGGAACAGAGGAAGAAAGATGGAAAAGCTATGTTCTTCATACACCAAGCCATGCATGAAAGCATACTCCCAAGAGTAGCAGCAACAATTACTATAAAGAAAGCATGGGACACATTAGGGACCACCTATCGAGGTTTGAACAATGTAAGGACTTCCAAGCTGTAGATTTTGAATCTCTGTCCATGAAAGAATCAGAGTCAGTGGACTCATTCTACACCAGAGTTGTTGCTTTCATAAATCGACTGAAATCTCATGGAGAAACCATACCATACCAAAGGGTGGTTGAAAAAATTCTTAGAATTCTTCCCCCAAGATTTGAATCCTTGGTTGTTACCTTGGAAGAAAACAAAGACATGACAATGTTCACCATTGATGAGCTGCAAGCTTCACTCATCATTCATGAACACATACTCAACAGAACAAATACACAATTAGAAGGTGCATTTGCAACACAGTCGCCCATAAGTCATTGTAGAGCCATGGGGAGAAATAATTATAGAGGTAGAGGAAGAAAATTCAGAAGAGGGGGATGCAGTAGAAGTCCTGCAAATGTCACTAGTAGAGGATAGAATCATAACCCAAGTCATCCAGGTGGTTACAAGTTTGATAAATAAAAAATTCAATGTCATTATTGTAAGAAATTTGGTCATTATTCATATGAATGCACGAAGAAGCAATATGACCAAGGAAGGAAAAGCGAAAACTAGTTAGCGAACACCAATAATTCATCAAGCGCAATGTTGATGGAATGCACATCCCCAATTGAATGAAATAGCATCCAAGAAAGTCTGTGTGACATATGGTATTTATATTCATGCTGCAACAATCATATGAATGGTAATTTAATTTTTTTTTACAGTCTAGACAATTCAGTTCAAACTGATGTTACACCTAGAAATAATGTCCAAGTCATTGTTTTGGGAAAGATGTACTGCTGGTATTCTAACCAAATAGGGGGAGCATATGTATATGCCTGATGTCTATCATGTGGAAGGTCTGAAACATAATTTGCTGAGCATTCGATAGTTGATACATAAAGGTTACATATTCCACATGGAGGACAATCACTATGTGATTAAAGAGATATGCCCAAGCAACTAGATGATAGAAAAATTTCCAATGAAAAGTATTCAATTGTTTCCATTGAGGATAGTTTTAGACAATACAAGAGATGAATTCAAGAAAAAAAGCAAAGGAGAAATCGTGCACTGTGACAAGAAATAAATAACAGCGTTGATTTTCAGGTTGAATTTCAAACAAAACTTTGGGATGATTCCTGGCTATGGAATTTGATATTTGGACATCTAAATTTTCTTTGGATGAAGTTTCTCCACACAAAGATTATGGTAAAAGGATTTCCATTGATTGACAAACCAGACAGAGTTTTTGAAGGCTTCATTTTTGGCAAGGAGCATAGAGATATTTTTCCAGTCAGAAATTCATAAAGATCACACACACCACTTGAGATCATCCACTCTAATATTTGTAGGAAGCTGCAATTATTTTCTTTCTTTTATTGATGAGTATATTTTTTGAAACATAAATCTGATGTATTTAGTTTTTTTCAGCAGTTCAAAGTAGTCATGGACAACTAGAGTAGACACCACATCAAAATTCTAATGACGGACAGAGGCGATGAATATGTTTCAAATGAATTTCTAAATTTTTGCAAAACCCATGGCATACAGAAGCAATTCACTATGCGGTATACACTTCAGCAAAAGGGTGTCATAGAAAGAAAGAACATAACCATTATGTAGATGGCACATAGCATGATGGTAGCCAAACATTTTCCAAATGAATATTGGGATGAAGCAGTCACAACTACTTATACATTATGAACCGATTCCCAACAAAGAGCATGAATAACAAGGTTCCTCAAGAAGCATGGACTTGTATGAATCATAGTGTTTCTCATTTAAATTTTTTTGGTTGTGTCACATATGCTCATGTTCCATATGAATTGAGAAAGAAGTTAAACGAAAAGGGATGGAAATGCATTTTTGTTGGATATTCTAAAGACACAAGAGAATACAGGTTGTATGACCCTATCACAAAGAAAGTAATCATGAGTCGCGATGTTCAATTCATCGAGAATGGATCAATTTGATAAGAATGTAAAGATTGTGTCGAATGTTGAGCATGATGACATGATGGAGGAAGTGGTTCAAACACACATGTAAGTCAACAGGTCACAACACCATCAACTCTCATGGCACCCTGACATGGTTCAGCACAAGGAACATCAACACAAGTCCTAGCTCAAGCTACACTGACAAGCACACCAAGAGGACAACAGACTCGATCAAGCATTTTGACATCAACAAATCCAATGAAGACAAGAAGTCTACGTGAAATATATGAAGCCGGTACACCAAATTCATTCTCTCTATTTGCATTATTTTCTCAAATAGATGATTCACTAACATTTGAGGAATTTGTTGAAGAAATATGCGAACAAGCCATGGATGATGAAATAGAATGCATTGAGAAAAACTAGACATGTGAGATGGTAGATGTACCAAAAGATAAAGATGTAATCAACGTCAAATGTATTTACAAGACCAAGTAAGATGTTGATGGGAATGTGCAGAAGCATAATGCAAGAATGGTAGCAAGAGGGTTCACAAAGAATCCTGGCATAGAATTCAATGAAACATTTGCACTAGTTGCACGCATGGATACAATCATAACAGCTTTGGTCATCGTTGCACAAAAAAAATGGACTTTTTATCAAATGGATGTTAAATCAGCATTCTTGAATGGCTATCTGGATTAAAACGTATATGTGGAACAACCACAAGGATATAAAGTTTCAAGACAAGAAAAAAAAAGTGTACATGCTAAAAAATGAACTCTCTAGTTTTAAGCAAGCTCCAAGAGCTTTGTACAGTCGCATTGATTCCTATCTCATTAAGAATGGAATTCATAGAAGTGAAAGTGAGCCAATGTTGTACAAAAAAGTGAATGATCAAGGTAACATGTTAATTGTCTTCCTGTATGTAGATGATTTAATATTTACTGGTGATTTTGACATAAAAGAATTTATAACAATCATGGAAAGTGAACTTCAAATGATTGATTTGGGGTTCATGAAGTTTTTTCTAGGCATTGAAGTCTAGTAGTCTAAAAGTGGTATTTTTATATCATAGTCCAAGTATGCAAGTACAATTTTAAAAAGATTCAATATGTATAATTGCAAGTCAGTCTCAACACCAGTAATTACAGGTTTAAAATTGAGCAAAGATGATGATGGATCAATTGTAGATCCTACGTTGTTTAAAAGGCTTGTTGGCAGCCTTCTGTATTTAAGAGCAATGAGACCAGACGTCATGTATGGAGTAATTATGATCTCAATATTCATGGAGTCACCAAAAGACTCTCATTGGCAAGTAGGTAAAATAATTCTGAGATATGTGAGTGGCACAAAAGACCCTTGAATTATGCATTCAACCTCAGAAAATTTTAAACTATTTGGATACAATGATAGTGACAATGGAGGCAACACATATGACATGAAAAGCACATCTAGGTACACATTTCATTTTGGTACAAGTTTTTTTTCATGGGATTAAAAGAAACAACCCATAGTAAGTATATCTTCGGCAGAAGAAGAGTATGTTGTAACTACAAGAACTGTATGTCAAGCTATTTGGATGACGAGAATGTTAAAATATCTGTCATAGAACAAGAAAGAACCAACAACCATTTTCTATGGAATCAATTCAACCATTTCCTTATGAAAGACTCATGTGTTTCATAAGAAAACCAAATACATCGACATAAGGTATCATTTTATAAGAGAATTGGTGAACAACAAAGAATGTTTTTTAGAATTTTGCAGTTCTAAAGATTATCTTGCAAACGTCTTTACAAAACCATTGGCAACGTATACATTCTAGTATATCGAATTTATTTAGCAATGACAATTTCTGCACAATGAAATTTGTAATATTTTGTTTTAAAATTCTGATCTTCTCATAATTAAGGGGGAGTGTTGGAAATATTAATTACTCACTGGTCCAAATAGCAAATCGCTTGACTTTCTCAGAGTCTGTAGAAGGTCAGTCTATGTCAGACAATATGACATGCTGAATATTTCATGTATGTTGTATATAAGCTAGTCAAATTTAATTATTGAGGCTAATTTTCTAGGTAGATAGTTATTACAGTCTTTAATGTTAATTCAGTAGATTCAGAGGGAAGCAATTTTAGTCGGCATAAGTTTCCTATATGAAGAAGATTGTAAATCTGTAATATACACAGATAGAGAATGCACAAGTAGAACAATCTCAAGAGATGGTAGAGGAGAAGAAAAGAACATAGCAAGTGTGTGGACAAGAAGAAGAAAAACTTTGTGAAGAGTTTGAAGCTCAAGCTTCTTTGTTTTTTTAAAGTGTTGAAAGTCGAAGCTCTATAAGAGGTAAAAAATCCTTGTAATTTCTAAATTTGTATTTATGGCTGAAGTTGATGTTATGTCGTCAGAAGAAATATAAATCCCAAGTTTATAATTTAACGAATTTTTTTAGTTAGCCGCACATCTTCTCCATATTTACGTGAGTGAATGTTGTCTACATTTACTGTAAGTGAAAGACACAAAGAATCCATTTTTATTTCATGGAGAAAATTTTGATTTTTTATCCACAGAAGGGTTTGACACAAATCTTGTTTAATATTTGGTTATATAATATTGTGAGTGCGTTGCAATATAGTTGTGTCACAGTTAATCCCAAGTAACTGAAGGTGAAAATTGTTTTTCATATTCCTAAGTCTTTAAGATTAGGAAATATAAGGCTGGTTGCAACCTAAATCGTGTCACACTAAAATCCAGTTGAAGCCAAGTAAGCTTTTCAAGGTAAAATTGAGTGGGATATTGGTATATTATGTCACAAGACTATATATTGGTCACAAGACTATTCAGAAAAAGTAAAAAGGTAAAAAAAAAGGTTGTGCTACGCGGTAACTCAAGTTAATTTCAGTGGCTGCCATTTCCTCAAGAAATCTCGACACTCCATTGGAAACAACCGTTGTGGTATTCGGGTTGTCGTTCCCATTAAAATTATGAAATGCATGCCCATTAGCAGTCCTGTTCATGTTAACATATGCATCACTATACGAATGTCTATTTCCATTGATGCAAAATCCATTTGTTGCTACCTTCCCCATTTTATATGTTGTAAAGGTGGGAGAAGTCAAAAGGAAGCAAAAAAATGCTAGATATGTTGGAAGCATAGAGTAGGAGAGAAGGGCGTGTTTGAAGATGAGAAAGCAAAGGGGTATTATAATAATGAGGAGGAGCGCTCAGCCTTATTATAGCATTATTGTTTGACTACGATGTGAGAATACATCCACCATTACATAGAGATTTCACGAACAACTCCATTCCCCTGCTTGCCATGCCAAGGGTAAACGGGGAAGACATTCCAATTGTTAATGCCCGCAATGGTTAATTCCCTGGTCTGCCATGACAAGGGTAAAAGGTGAAGACATGCCAATGGTTAATGCTTGCATATTACAAAGGCTACATCCTCACTCCATTCTCTGGAAACAAACCCATTTTAAATGCTTGCATACACCACATTGTGAACAAATTTTTGGAAATACACTAGCTTTCAATGCTCACAACAATATAAATTTATTCAACCCACTTGCAAAGTTACATAACCGAAAATCCAACCAATATGGCAAGAGAATATGCAGAAAAAAGAGGTTAGTGGCATGAAATGGATGGCACACACTCTGCCGTCAAAGTGGGAAGGAATTCCTGAGATAGACGTCATCAATTTAGCCCAATCAAAACCTAATAATAGAAGTGACCCATTTATATATATCCCTTGTCGCGGACATAATAACCATCTACGAGTTTGCTCGTTTAATAATGGAAGTTATGAAGGGTAATATTATTCACAATATTTATCTTAATAGAAACCACTAAGGAACATTTATTTACATAAGGATTTAGTCAACCTAGTTACCTTTATGAATCAAGGATAAGCCAATGTCTTGGATAATTGTTCTTGATTTCGTAATGCAACAATTTATTACTTATAATAGATAAAACACATCATCACTTAAATTTAAATCCAATAAACATAATAACCATTCATGTTGATTGTAAGTATTAAATCATAACAATGCCACTTGATAGCACTTTTTTCATTAAGACAACATAAATTTACTAGTATCAATTAAACATATCAAATGCTACAATAGATAGGGGATAATTTCTACATTTGAACAAATTCAAGTGATGCAAACATAATATTAAGTAGATACTTATATAAATTAAATTTTTGGGCGACTAAATGCACAACTGTAACATTGTGACTCAATCGCAGGTACTCTGTTGAGCCTATACTCTTTCATTTGAGAGTACACCATCAAGTTGGAAAACGTATCCACTAGATTAAGGGAACAATTAGAAACTATTTTACTAGGTTTCCTCAACATAACCTGAATGCTCAACTCACCACCATGTCTAGGCTCGTTTGGAGAACAGAGGTCAACTGCTACTTATAATTTAACCCATATAACATCATAAATTAGATAAGTTTGTTAAATGTTTGAGTTCGATCATTCAAGATCTCGGCTCACATCAATTAATCAAGTAAAATTAATTCTCAACATCTAATATAATAAAGAACCCTCGACTCTCTTCGATTAATCAAATAATCTTAATTCTAATATTCTAATTAGTAAGGATCCCTTGGCTCTTGGAATCTAAGCCTCTAACCTTCTTGCAGATTATATGATAACTACTTATTTTTACGGCAATTTCTCTCTATATGTTGACTATGAAGCCAAATTTTAGAAGGGATATGGACGACCATGCAGAGGCCACTCCTTCCGCACCATGGTGTAATACAAAAATACATGAATGAAGTTCAGTTCTCTACGATACCTTTATTTCCAACTAAAATCAATTATAAAACCATTCGTAAAGTATAAAATATTCACCACTCTTCCAAGAGGCCTTCTTTCTTCCACTTACAAAAGACACAATATAGCAATGAAGCTATATTTGTAAATACATATCCTTCTCTATTTAAATCGACCATCCTTCTCAAAAATTTTAAAAAAATAACATAAAGAAATCAAATAAAAGAGGTGGAACGAGTTAGCTCTCCACTATGAGACAACCCTCCCTCTTCACACATAACCATAATTTTTTTTAAAGGAAGAATGGGGTTGGTCCTCCTCGAGGCTGCTCCTTCTTCTGCTCATCCACCATATGTCCCTATCATAATCATAGCAATGAGAAAAATGTTAGGAACATTTATGTTCCTTGCCAAAATCCTAACAGTCAATATAAAATACTAGTTTTAACTATAATCACTTATTTAATTTGTCTTTCAATAGGAAGTAAAAACCCTAAAACAGTTATCTTTCTCTGTCTCTCTTCTATTTGTATGTGTATGTGTGTATGTGTATGTATGTATGTATATGTATAATCTATAGATGTATATATGTACATATATGTATATATGTATGTTTATATGAGTATGTATGGATGTGCATATATGTATGCGTGTATATATGTGTGTGTGTGTGTGTGTGCATATATATGTGTGTGTGTGTGTATAGACACACACACTCACACATATATGTATATGTATATTATTAAGATTTTCAAAGTTGCTATATCAAAACAAAGGATCTCTCAAAGAATAACAAGCATAGTAGAACAAAAGAGAACAAAAAGACTAATCCTCGGAAACCCTCGTGGGAAAGAAAAACCAGCAAAACTTCCTCTATATAGATTCAACTCATTATAGTGTGAGAACCAAAGATTAAGACTAGACTGCTTCCTCTCCTCTAGATGGGTTGTCTCTTCTCTCTTTACTGCAGTTGCTTGAGTGTTCTACTTATCCAAATGAGGGAGGTGTCTCTCTTATTTATATGTCTGATCAGCTAAGAGGTGCCTCGCTATGGTTTTTTCCCATATTCTGTTGATCATGGACTTCCTTTCTCGTTCATCATCATTGTAATCCCAATCCATGTTGAATGCATTAATGAACTGCCTGAGTGAAGAAAAGATTTTGCTAGGAAACCCCTCATAGCAATTTTTTATTGACAGATTATCCTCTAGGTGAAGAGATAACAGAAATAATCTCATCATGATGTCTTCATGCATGATGTTACTTTCCCGGATGAATTGCATGAATGATTGCACATGGAATGTTGCATGGTACTTATACTGCTAGAACAATAGGAAATGCTCCTTCTCACCATATTTAATGGCGTACTTGTGTGGGAAACCAAGAATGCAGGAGAATTCCAATATGTCCATCCACAATTCATAATTGGATGCCATCTTGTTGGGCTTCCCTTTGTTTATAGAGTACTTATTTTATTTTTCTTTGATTAGAGTCGTCTTGAGAAACCTGGCATGTTAGTTAAGTAAATCTCACCAAAGTACTAAATAAAATAAGGGTGTACCTGATAGATGGGACGGGCTGAGATATTTGTGGAGTCACGAGGTAATCGTGTAGGTTAGTCCTATAAAAAATGTAAGCAATCATATATAATTAGGACGTCAAGACTTACCAAAGTGTTAATCCTTGTCGGGATTTTCTTTTCAAAATACCCAAAAAGAATTACCTCAATTTTTTCTTGCCACGGTGTGAGTCAACAAGTTTGAGGTCCCCGACAATAGCACGAAAATTTTACGAGTTGAAATGGAAAGTATAGCCATGAGTATGCTAGACAAGTGACCACTGTCACCTTAATCACTTATCCCTAATTGCTTTGGAATCTTAAGCCTCCTAGGGGAGAGCCCTATTTTGAGCTTGCAAAGACACTTAACCACAAAGATAGACCTAGCATATATGTGTTAGTGACGAGTGCCTAATGGAGTAAGTTGAAATGATAAGAATATTGCAAGTGTTGTGTTAAGGGTGTACTCAATTAATTCAATGGTAAGTAAGCAAAGAAAATCACACTATGTGTTATTGAGAAGTTATTACAAACACATTATACAACACTAGATATAACATAGTCAATATTCCTTCATAATAGACTTAGCATCATTAGTTATGTGAAAATGTTGAATGGTAGTTAGTAAGTTACTCCTTTACCCAAGTGTTACTACAATTACCAAGTTAAACACATTGTCCTACCATTAACATTAGAATCGTAAAGTATGCATAGCCGTATGTATCAGCTTAGAAATATTCGAACAACAACAATAAATAATCAGCGCTAAAGAGACAAAACATCACCCCCTTATGATTACGACCATGCAAGTGTTAGTTTACCAAGTTAATCGAAGCATGGACAACAAAATGATGTCAAGAATGTTGGAGTGAGACGAGGATGACTATACGAACCACAGACGTTACCATTGCAAAGGCCTCCACGGATAATTTTAGGGGCGAATTTTAGCCGAGTGGGCTATTTTTCCATGTTTTTCTCCCAAAAAAAATTCACCATGTTGCATTTTTTGAAGCCATGTTTCTCCCAATTTTGATTCACCCTAAAAATCACCAAATTATTATATAAACAATATAAAATCCTTGGAAATTTTTTTTTTTTTTAAATATCGCAAATCATTTTATAGTTGGTATTTTAAGAATTGGTAATATTCGTCAACATTTATACACTTTTAAATAAGTATGGTTCCTTAAAATCATCCTTGAAGGCCTCTTATCCAATGTGAAGACCCTGAAAATAGATAACCAAGGTTTGTCGTGAGGTTAAGCACGGGTCTGCGAGTTGGTGGATGCTCTTGCGAAGGTTGGAGAGGAGGATGGTGTATGGGCAACCACACGCAGTTAAGGAACACGAACAGTGAGAAATGTGGGTTAATAGCTCCGGGTAGAGAGACTGAGGATGTGGGCAGAGGGATGGAAAGGAAGTTTTTAGCTGCATGGAAGAGGCAACACGATCATACGAAGCGGATGATGGAAGGTCGAGAGAAGAGGCTACTAGGGCCGCGAGGAAAGGAGGGTTATGTGGACACTTGGGAAAGCGGGGGAGATGCGGAGGGCATCCAAGCTAAGGAAAAGGCTGTGACGAAGAATGGTAGGGGTCAGAAGATGTATAGAAAGGTAGCGATGGTATATAGGTCCTCATGACGAAGGAAAGGAGATTTAGGTCACCGCCAGAGATGAGGGATGATATAGGGGAAGGGAACGATCAACATTTGTAGAGAGGGATGCAAAGAAGAAGAGAACGCGAGGAGGATAGCCCGAGGAAGACGCGAGTATAGGAGAAGACCCGCGAAGGTGCTGGAGCAGCTTGGGTGGTATGAAGGCTGCAGTGGCAACAAGGTTAAGAATAGTGGGATGAAACCAAGGTAAGCTTATAGAGGTTATGGCAGAGGAAAAACTGATTTAACCATAAACTAACCTAGAAAACTAACCCTATGATAGGTCCTTACATAACATAAAACTAAATTAACCTAAGAAAAGAAGATTAAACCTAAGATAAACCTATATTAACCTAAGAATAAACCTAACAACTAACCCCACGCTAGATTTGTGAAAATGAAATAGTGTGAAAACCTAGGGAAAACCTTATCACAAGCCCTACCTAACCTAGGTTTTTTGTGGATGAGCGCTAACCTAGAGAGGAAGGGTCCTAGGTTGAGCAACTATCCTAGAAAAATTGAGGCGAAACCCTAGGGCACCCTCACAAAGAGACATGCCCTCTTTTGCTAATGTGACAAGAGGAAGGAAAAGGCCTTTCCTAGAGCAAAGTGCAACTCTAAGGTATCCTAGAGCAAAGTGCAGCTCTAAGGCCACCACTAAGATTTGCACTTGCACATCCACCAAGATTCAACAAAAAGGTAAGAAGCCTGACCTCCTTGTGCTTGTGCGCATCCAACAAATCTAAGCATCACCAAAGCAAAGATTCACCAAAAAATTACGAGAAAACACAAAAACCCTAAGAAAGGTAAACAAGTGCACATTAATTTATCCCTTAAGTTTTGATTTACAAATAAAATTGAGGAGATTTATTTATATGATTTCACATTCACTTTTACAAATAAAATACATGCCTTAAAATAAGTAAATTTGTAATTATTAAATATCAACTTAAAATTAAAAGAAAATAAGTGCAAGGAGGATATAAAGCCATAAGACCTAGTGGTCAACGCTTAAGACCCCCTTACACCAACCCTCAGATCAAAATCTTCTTTAGAGAGTAGTCAATAGTGTCATTAAACCATAGTACCTTAAAGGATGGCCACAAAGTCCAACCATGACCTCCATAGCTCAATAAAACCCTCCCTGGGCTAAAAATTGGGCCTCTATCATGAAGGTCCAGTGGGTATGCAGCCTAACACACTCCTTCCGAAAGTCCAACTGTACATTACACTCTTCGTACTGAACTTTACTATTGATCATGATCATACAATATCAACGGTGAAATATTTGGAGATTGGAGATTAGTCTTATCGAGAAATTGCATAAGACTGATCGTTAATTTCATCACAACCGCCATGGCTTTCTGGGACGAATATTTGGGATTGTTTTCCAGAACTGTTTGGTGTTTGTTTTTCTGGCACGGACTTTGCTGATGGTGTTCGGCTTTCAGGCGCATGCATTTATGGTGTTCTTGTATTTCCAGACACAAGCTTTGGTGGTGTTGCCATTTCGAACAATCCATTTGTTGTTCGCTTGTCAATAACACCATTAGATTTTGGTTTTGTCAATAACACCATTAGATCTTGTTTTGCCATTGGCTTTCCCTTTTCCAAAGTACGGACTGATTTTGGTTTTCCATTTTCTAGGGAACCATTTGATCTTGATTCACTTAATCTCACTTTCAAAGATTGAAGTTTTCTGGATTCAAGATCTTTGTTGAGAGAATGCAGTGCCTTCTCCCGTTCTTCAACTCTCTGAATCCTTTCCTTGGATTCATTCAACTCGGATTGCAAATCAATCTTTTCTGTTCTATATTTCGCTAGAACACTCGCATTTTGCTCCATCTCATCTTTCAAGTGAGCCAATTTCGTATTATGTTCATTCAATTGGGACTTCAGGGACACTACTTCAGAGCTTAGCTCTCTATTTTTCTGACCCAGTAATCCCCTTTCACCAGCAAACGCCTCAACCTTTGTTTGCAGCTCGGCAACATTGTTTTCCAAATTTTCTTTTTTAGAAAGCCACACATGTTTCTCTTCAACTAATTCCCGTGACCTTGAATTAAATTCATCCATCATGGATTGCATTTCAATTTTTTCTGCCCTAGATTGAAGTAGGGCTCTCTCACTTTCAATGGACATCTCTTCAATTTTTTTCTTATATGCGGCCAATGAAGAGATGTTCAATGCTTGTTCTGCCATTTTTTTGCTTTTAGCCATCTCCTCCTGTCTTGCTACTACAATCGTTGATGAAAGCTCATCTTTTCTAAATTCTTTCTCGACTCCCTTCAAGTTGTCAATGAGCTGTTTCCCGACTTTCACTTGCTCCGTGAGTCCCCCGTGCAGATTGTCAAGTTTGGACTCGCATTTTCCTTCAAGGTTGTGAATGCGTGATTCCATTTGAACGAGCTTCTCTAACAAATAAGCTTTTTCTTTAGCCCCAAGGGTTAGCTCAATTGGTAAGACTTGCGTACACTCTCTGGGTTCCGGGGAGGTCACGGGTTCGAGCAGTGAGTCCTCTGGGGTTAGGCCTTCTGCTAGGACCGCCGGCTGTTTACCATCTCTACCATCCACTAATGTGGGGAAGTAGGATGGCCAGCAGTTTACCACCTCTACCATCCCCGAATGTCGGGAAGTATGCTGTTTACCATCTCTACCATCCACTAATGTGGGGAAGTAGGATGGCCAGCAGTTTACCACCTCTACCATCCCCGAATGTCGGGAAGTATTGCTGGGTTTCCGGTGGATCTTTCCATCTGAAAAAAAGCTTTTTCTTGTTGTGAGATATTGAAATTTTTAACCAAACATTCATTAAGCACCCGCAACCTGGAAACTTCCTCTTCATTGCCTATGGCCATTCCCACCGGGGAGGAGGTTTTATGGTTTTCTAAGCGTGAAACTCGGTTCCTCCAGGATTTGCCCATTTTGTTGACGCAAGGAATGCAAAGGAAACGGCGGATCATCTTCATCTCTTCTTCCAAATCTTTTCTCCCGAGAGTATTTAGAATTTGCTTCCTTCGTTGATCTTGGAATCACAGTAAAGTAACTGGAATCACACGACGACGATGATCTTGCACATGAGTTTGAGCTATTGTCGTAATTGTCACGAGTTTCAGCTATTGTCGTAATTGTGAGTTTATTCATTCTATTAATAAGTCATCATTCGTTTACGTTCATGTGCCGACTTTTCAAAAATTCGAAGTCAATTTATCAATCGTATATTTAGGTTATAGGTATGATTATATTCATTGAGTCTAAAGATGAATGCATCATCCACGACATCATTCATCCTCCACTGGAGCATATATTGTACATTCATCCTCCACTAGTAACTAAGATTGAACTATAGTAACCCAGTAAGACTTTAGTAACCAAGACATGACAATCATTTAACAATCCAAGATTACTTAAACTATTAATGAGAATCACATAGAATATTCTAACACTCCCTATTGAGGGTTGTGTTGGCAACAAACAAATCCATGTATTCATGAAGCCTTCAATCTTCGGCTTTTGTAAGGCCTTTTTAGTATGCCAGCTATATTATATTTGGTAGTACAATATTCCATACACACTTAATTCTTGTGGGCCAACTTTCGAACGAAATGGTGCTGGATCTCAATGTGTTTAGATCTATCACTAAACACATGATTGCATGCAAGTTTGAAATAATGTTGGTTTCCAAAGTTAAAGAAGAGTAAGAATTTGTTTCATTGTCTTCAAAATTCAAAAAATCAATTTTTTTAACTATATTGTTTCATAATTATCAATGGTTGGATCAATCTATTCAACCTTGGTAGATGGTAGATGATAGGGGCAATAGAAACATGTATCCTGCTTTTTCAAGAAACAACTAACACCTACAAAGTTGTGTAAAATACATCATATTGCTTCATATATCCAAGACCAAAGAAGATAGTAATACTCAATTACTATACTATATTTTTACCCACCTACTATATTATCACATTAGGCATCTCCATACCTAACTTAATCTCTTAACTAAATACAATAAGTTAATATGAAACATACACAGAATACCACCAACCAATGGATGATAAAAGGTAGCATTCACATTCTTTTAATTTTGTTCATCGAACTCATAATTTCACACAAGGATCCATGTGTAAAAATTGGTTTTCATTTTTTCTATCTAAATGAGTCTTCAAAATATCCAAAATATACTTTGCATGCCATGAAGATTAGTTGATATTTGTCCCATCCCGAATTAATAGAGGATATTTTTATGCCTTTTAGATGTAACTAGTCATCAATTTGAGTGTATGATGAAGGAGGAGTCTACTTAAGACTATAAATGACCTTTTTCAATTTGCACACAAGATCCTCGTTACCAACAACATCAAACCCTTGTGGTTGTTGTATATGTACTTCTTCATGCAAAACAACATTAAGGAAAGAAGCCTTCACATCCATCTGGCAAAGGCTCCAACCTTGAGAGGTAGCAAATGAAAGTACACACGTTATGGGATTATATATAAAAGATGGCTTGAAAAAATACCATCATAGTCAATATCCTATTTATAACTTAAACCTTTAGTAGCAAATATTCCCTTATATTTTTCAATGGAAGCATCAGGATTATATTGATTATGATTCAATTTGAAGATCCTCCTACTACCAATAACCTTTTTTCCCTTAGGTAAAGGTTGTACTAAATCCAACACATCATTCTTCATGATATTCCCATACTCTTTCTGTAGAGTGTTAACCTATTTCATACAGTGGGATGCTTCATCAAAAGTAACAGGATTAGGTTATACTATTTTACTCATCAAAACAACCAAATTATCTTCATACATGTTATTTAGGATTCTGGTTCAAGTAGACCTTCAGAGAAGTGTTGGAATTCTTGATTTTTCTGGAATATTCAGTTTTTCAACCATCATCCAAACTCTTCACCAACAAATATATTTTCCCAATAGTCTCCTATTGACCTTGATAGTCACTACCACCAATCCCATCATATTCATATTGTGTCTTGTCATCATCCATAGCTTCATTGGTATGTTTCCGAGATAAGTCCTTGTTATCTTTTGCCACATCTTGTTGCACCTTCATACAAAGGGAATAAATTGTTATTAAGCCAATATTTGAGACAATTTTTGTGTAAATTGTTTCAACTTAAGACAAGAAAAACTATGTATTTTCTTAAATATTTCCTTTAAGAGGGTGTCTTAAACTATTGTCTTGAATGATTGTCTTAAATTTTAGACAATGAATTGTCTTAAATTTAATAGAATATTTTAAGACAACCATTTAAGAAAATAGTTTAAGACACCCACTTAAAGACAATATTCAAGACAATGCAGAATTTTTCTTTTGCTTTAAGTTGAGACAATTTACACAAATATTGTCTTAATACGCCCCTCTATGTAGTAGTCTTAGGTTCGTTAAGAGAAATTGTCATGCATGTGAGTGCATAGTATGGAGAAATGAAGGCCCAATGCGAGAAGAGTCATTTAGAATCTGACTTGGAGGAGGAATTTCTTCCATCATTTCTCAAAGGAAATCTGCAAACTGAATTAAGTGTGGACTATTATTTGCTTGAATAATATGGCTCAATTCATAACTCCCAATAGAATTAACTTAATATAAAAAAATATATACTATAGAAACAACTGTGGTGATTAAGAAAATGCCATCACTTTTCTCACAAATAGCTATTATTGGTTACTACTACTAGGAAAAATGGCTCAAGAGGACTGTTTCTTCAGTCTCCTCCCAATAATTGAAAATGTTGTATACATATTGGCATAGTCGTTAAAACCTCATATGTGCAAGGAAAACCAAAACTCCTCTTTAATTTACATATTGTTAGGACTTACCTACCCAACATGCTCATCACAGCTTAAGATCTTGTCGTGTCTCACTATCTCATCATAGTCTCTATAAACAGAAGAAACTTCATCCCAAGAACTCAATTCCAAACCCTTAAATGCAAAAGAATACAGAACTTGAAAAATATTGGAAAACTGGAGCAAACGTAATTGTACATAGCAGTTGTTGATTAGTGCTCTCTAATTTACCACATCTTGCCTCCGAAATTGATATTTTGAAATAAATCTCTAAATTTTGAAAATAAATATGATAATATTAAATGTACTTAAATTATGATTTTAATTTAATCTAAGGAATGAGCGTGTCCAATGTGTGTGTGTGTGTGTGTGTGTGTATAGCAGCAACACTATGCATTCGGTTTTCATCTCCACGAAGTGGGAAGTCCATGCCTTAAAAGTAAATCTCTGAGTTAGCATGAGCAAGAGCCTTAGTTTTCTAAAGTGAAATCAAAACCTTATAAAAAAGAACCGAATTCATGAGAGCTTGTACCTTTGGGAAAAGAGAAACAATTTCTTTGACAAGGACATATATTGTGCTACAACTAGCTTTAAAATAAGTAGGATAGAAATTGTAGTTTCTCCAATCACTTCCTAGGGTTGGAAAATTATATACTTAGGACTATATTTGAACTATTAAAGTTTGACTAAGGCCATCAAAGTGTATCTAGTTTTTAGATCGAGAGTATGAGATCAGATTTGGGAACTCAAAGATTCCTAATGCAATGTGTCGATTGATGGAGAGCTTGTAGCTATCACTAGTGTAGCATCATACTCAATAGGAAGAGTTTGATCCTAGTTCAAACTGAACTATTAGTAATGTTATTATATATTACTAGTAATAATTATGACAATAAAGATGCTAAACTCACGGTTAAGGGGAAAAGATGGTAGGGATATTCACTTTGACACAAGTATTAGACCTATTGGTTTATTTATAGGTTTAACAACATTGTAAACACAACACTTTTTGGCAATGCAGCAATATGTCTCATGATCAAAATGGTGTAGCTTGAATACTTAACTCACAAGGTTTACATAGTAGGTTTGTCATAAGTTCAAATTTAACGTGTATTTTTTTTGTCAAAAAGTCCACGGAACTTTTGCTTCTTAAATAATAGCTCCTAGATTCAAGATGTGATCATATGGGTGATGGTTATGTTAGAACTAGACTCATCTATTTCTCTCTAATAAAATGACTCGATTGTGTGACATGGTTTTGCTTCGCAGTTGTTTTCTATTAGTTAAATAACAAAGTCTTTAGCCATGAGCAAGCGCATAAACATAATCATTTTTTAATAACCAGCCTAGATCCAAATCCTAGGCTCTATCAAGCGCCGAGAGTTATCAAATCTCCCGAGGTGCAAACCTCTCCTTGAAAAACACCTTGAGTGCAATACCTGAGAAGAGGTTTGCACCTCTGGAGATTTGATCCCTCTCGGCGCTTGATAGAGCCTAGGATTTGGATCTAGCCTGGTTTCAGTCGTGGGGGGTTACACAAAAATGGAGTTTGATAAACATTGTAAGGAACATGTTAAGTTGAAAACACAAATAGAATTATGAGGATTATCTCAATATAAGTAATAAGTATTAAGGATTGAATAAATTGTTAAACTGGAAAATAGAGACTATAATTTTGTAAGGATTAAGTAAATGTAAATATGGTTTAGATTTAAAGTCACACTAGGGTTTTCCATTTTACCCCAAACAATCATTCTTCTTTTGTTTTGGATAGAAGAGGCACATTCTACATTACTGTACATTTTTTTAACATTTCCAGTAAAAAGGATTTAAAGTTAGAAATTTGATCTATTTCGACAATTGGTAGACTTTTTGAAGATAGATCTATGTTAGTAAAACACATTTGTAAATTCTGAACTTGGGATTTCGTTTCCCGCTACAATTTTTGAAACTAAGGAAATTTTAATATGCTCTCCACCTTTCAAGTACAACAATTACAATATAATTACACTTCTAGTTTGAATTTAAAAAACTATCGTTTGCATTTGGAAATGTATAACATCGTTTTTGCTTACATCTCTTCATGCAAATGTCGATTATGAGTATGATATTACTATCAACGACTATCTTGTGTGAGGAGGAGCTAATTCAACTCAACTCCAACTCTCACATGGTGCTTGTGAGAGTTGGAAAGTTCTTTAGCTGGTTGGAATTGACGTTAGGTCCGTTATCTTTGCATTAAGAACAGTGCTCCCATTGCTCAACATGTAGCAAATTCATTTCCAAGGAAATGTAACAACGTTCTTCAGCGCCTAAATGAGTTTCAACATGGTGGCAGGTATTGAAATGCTCTTCACCATTTTCACTTGATCTAAACATGGTTAGAAATTTGGTCATCGAGTGATAGAGACTTGAAAGTACATCTGTAATCTTTTTAGAAATTTAAAAGTATAATAATGAATTCAGAATTTGTGCAAATCTTAATTTTGTTTCATTATGATTCATGGATGGATGGTACAATGCTCATGGAAAAACAGTCTTGGGAAATGAATGTATTGATTAGTGTTTGAAATAATATATTTTTTGAAATTTTATAATTTATTTTAAGAGTAGTTTATTTTTATTTTCCTTATTTTTAATGGAAATTTGGTAAAAAATAATAATGAAATCTCCTTGAATGCAATTTACCATGGGTTCTTTAAGAAGCCTTGCATGGTTGTTTAGTAGGCCAACATATTTTTGCAGATAATTACATGGTGTGAAATTTTCCATTGATGTTACATGTGCCAAGGGATTATATCCATCTAAACTTACTATCTTTAGTTTCTTACTGGAATAATACCTCTTAAATAACTCGACCCAATTAGCAATCTTCGAAATAGATAACATTATAATCAATTAAAATAATAAGCTACTATCATTAGAGGGATCAAATCCAATTAGGAATAAAATCCACTCAGCAATTAGAGGAATTCCTCTACCAATCATTATCAAAAGTGAAATGTGTAATTATTTTTTTTCAATCTCTGTGTAGGAATTAGAGGGATCATAGAGGGATTCGCCTACCAATCATTATCAAGACTAAAATGTACAATTAATTTTTTCAATGTCTGTGTAGTAATTAGAGAGTGAAATGTGGGATCATAGAGGGATTGGTCTACCAATCATTCTCAAGAGTGAAATGTGCAATTAATTTTTTCAATGTCTATGTAGTAATTAGAGAGTGAAATGTGCAATTAATTTTTTCAATGTATGTGTAGTAATTAGAGAGATTCGCGTAATGGAATGTTCTACTTTTCATTTTCATGGCAAGCTTCTTCTCTTAGGTAATATTTAAAACAAACATATATTGAAATATATATTAATATTTATTTCTTTTAAAATTTAATTTAAATTTATAGGAGATATAATTAACTATAATATAGAATATTTTAAATTTAGAAAAAAAATTTAATATAAAACTTTATTTTAAATTTAATATAAATATTAATTTAAATTTAAAATATCAATTAAAGTTAAAATTACATTTTAATCTAATTTTAAATTAAAATATATATTTAAAATATATATATTGAAATATATATACTCAACAATTGTCTGCAAATCGCCAATCGCCAATCGCCAGCCAAAGAAAACAAAGAATTTGAGTTTGAGAATGGTTACATACAATCACATCCATGGTGCATTTATTAATTTGAGATTTTAAATTATCTTATTTTTTAATTTGAGATCATTTAAAAAACACCAAATTCTTAACATGATAATCACAACTACACAGCCCTATTATCATTTTCAGTTTATTTTTCATAATTAGTTCAAATCAAAAAGTAAAATGGACAGCGTCCATGATCCATTTTCAAAATAAATTTAAATCCAATATATCATTTTAATACAACTATAGGAGTTTTAACTTTTGACTATGATCCATGTTTGCTTTCATCATATCCGCGCTATGTATCATGGAACTCGATCAATATCCAGAATGATGATTTCCGTGACCAATATATAGGCTCCATTAATTCTACATCACTAAGTCGAAATCATTTCTAGGATTTAGAATATTAATTTTAATGTGGTCAAATAAATTTTTTTCCCTGTGTTGATCCATATATGGTAGTGGCTATTACAAAGGATTTTCTCGCAGTAGTCAGAACTGAAAGGACGCTGCTGAAATCTATCCCTAAAATGTATAGGGAATGGATTGTATTTGAACTCGTTTTTTTAAAAATGACTCAGGAATCATTTGCTGTTTTGTCAGTGTGCTTTCTGCATTCTGTTTTGATGCCAGCCGGCATTTAAGAAAATGTAACCTTATAAAGTAGTTAATTGTGTTTAAGAAACTGCCGGTTTGATAGTGCTCCGTTGTAAATTCTCTGTGTTTTGCTGAAACGAGTTACGGGGTTCTCTTTTTCTTTGACATCTGGTCTTTAAATATTTTGTTTAATTTTTATTTTTATTTTTTGTAAATGACGCGAAATCTTTCACGGCTTTGTCGTTACTCTTTGCCTTGTGTGTTCTGATCCAGAAAAGTGTAGGATTATTAAAGTAGTGAATTGTATTCAAGAAACTCCATGTTTGATAATGGTATGTTTAATTCTCTGTGTTTTGCGGACTAGTGTCACCCGTTAATATAGTAAATGGGATTAAATGTTGAGATGTATAATCGATATTTATGCGGATCTTCGCACAGTTTATGTCGGCAGCCAATTTTCGTCTTCGTTTCTTGAATGGTGTTTGTATCCTAGTTTTCTGATGTTATGCAAAGCGCAAACGCATAGTCTTCTAATTAGCAGGTATCTCTGTGCTGCATTTCGAACGAAACGAAAGGGCACAAGGCTTCTCTCAGTCGTTTTAACAGACCTTTTCTTTCTGTTATTTTGTAGCAGAACGGTAAAATATCCTTCCTCTTGCAATAAAAATCAGTCAACCGACTTCTTTTTGAGCCGTTCCTTGAGCTCTGTTCCGGCCTGGACACAAAGTGATTTTGATAAAATACCGCCATGGCGTGGTTACCGCTATCAAGAAGGATACGCGTGTTATCTGTACCGTGTATTTCTGAGTCCGCTAAGACTAACGTATGGACTTTTACAAGGACAGAGAGCCAGCTAAATAGTAATTTTGACTCGGTGGATTTCTACATCTCAACAGCGCTACTGTGGTTCCGCGGAGCGAGTTCCCGTGGAGCATAGGGAGAGTGATGTACAGGATAAAGTGGAGTGTTTGCCTGGTTTGGAACCGACTAGGCCAGGCGATAAGGCTCGGGTCGTAGTCCTCGGAACAGGCTGGGCCGGTTGTCGTCTGATGAAAGGGCTGAATACGAATCTGTATTATGTTGTGTGCATATCGCCACGTAATCACATGGTTTTCACTCCTTTGTTGGCTTCCACATGCGTCGGGACTCTTGAATTTAGGTAGGTGGCAGAGCCAGTAAGCAGAATTCAACCTGCGCTATCCAAGTCCCAGAATTCATACTTTCTGCTCGGCAAGTGTACAACTCAGTATGGGGGAGATCTTGTCACGTGATGTAACATTACTAACATGTGGGCAAAAAATAATAGTGATAAAGAATATTATGGGAGAGATCTTGTAACGTGATGTAACGTTACTAACATGTCGGCAAAAAATAATAGTGAAATAGTGAGAGTGAATATTACAAAAAAATAATAGTTACTTTCACTATTATTTTTTGCCGACATGACATGTTAGTAACGTTACATTACATTAC